>JAEMWC010000169.1:507500-550000 GCA_016490735.1 Pachyseris speciosa | reverse complement strand
TTAGGTTGTGAAGAAGAGCAACTACTCTAGTTCTTAGTAACTTTTTCCTCTTGTTTGAGGGTGCCCGCTTATTGTCATTGTAGATGGCAGTGAAGATATCGTCAAACAAGCCAGGTACAGTGGACTCACAAAACTCTTCCATTTCATCTGGATTGTTTGCCTCCCTCCATTGGAGTAGTGTGCCACCAATAATTTATGAAACTGGCGCACAAGAGTGCTAAATGTTGTGTCTCATTTATAACAGTAATGAAAAGTAGTTATTACTTTGTATTGTAGGTAAACGTACATTCTTTCCTTTTCAATTTTCACCACCAGTGAGTTGATTTTACAGTTGGTATTTGCTCGGCAAGAGTATCTATTATCAATGTGTTTATCCCTTGAGAACTTACATGTAAAGATTTGTGAGGTATTAATTTTCTATACTACTCTGGGATTGTTGGTGAGGGTAAGGGTGATACAGGTGTATTGTTATAGATAGTATTTGAGCATTACAAATTAAAATAAACATCGAGTTTATTTCATCTTTTTGCTACAGTAAGATGCACTCTTATTGCTATACGTTACTCAAGCTTGAGAACTTCACTGATACTTTTCATTCAGAACCACTTTTTTGTGGTAGATGGTCATATAAGTTGTTTCCATTCTTAATATGTGTAGTGAATGTCATGAAATTGCTAACACAAGATTGATGAATATTCTTTCTCTTTTTTGAGGGTCAGTAAAAAGAAAGAATAATTTTTGGGCATTTTTGCACACATTTTAACTGAGTGTATGTCACTGGACATTTCAAGTCTGGTCTAAGGGAGTTTTAGAGTGGCTCAAGCTATGTGATATAAAATAGGAACTGTTTCTGTTATTTTGGGAAGGGACAAATTGAGGCTAAATTATGTTGCCTTACGCGTGGATGATTGTCACTATCAGATCTAATCTCCTTTTAAAAGGTGTACCTCTAAGTTTCCTTTGAATCATGATGTTTTCCTCTTTTAATTCACTGTTCAGTTCATCTTTGTATTGTTTTTCCATTAATTGAATATTTTGCCGAGTTATTTCTGTTGGCAAAATATCTATCCATTAAGTTATGATCTGTTTGCAACATTTGCAGCAGCTGTAGATGACTACACTTTTTATTCTTTTCTATTACGATAAATTGTTGGTGTGGATATTAACATAATTCTGTTTTCTTCTGGTCTTACTTAAGGTGTTTCAATCGGGGAAATAAGTTTTTTACTGGAAGTAAAAATCTAGTCTAAATTCAGTTCAACATCCTTTAAAACGCTAATTACTAAAATACTGTAGTCTTTAAGACGGCTTCTTTACTGTACAATTTGGCAAAGGTGTTAATTAGTGATCATCAACATTCTCATTTTAACCAGTACGCTTTTGTCTTGCACGCTATCTCAACACCAACTGACCATTTCAAGTCCTGTAGAAGCCAGCTCAAGAAATAATTGTTTCACCTGGGCTCGAAGTTAACGTTTTAGTCCACTAGCAAAGTTTTGCTAGTGAGATTTTTTTTACTAGCAAAAGTAGGAACCTTACCTTTTTTGAGACTCGCAATTTCAAAAAACCACTCACATTTCGCGAGTTTGCGAGTGCTTATTTTGAGCCCTGTGTTTCATGGTAACAGTCTCACATACCTTCAATTTTTTTTACCCATTTCAAGGTCTTACATTTTTCTCAGGAGTTCTCCTCTGTCAGGGTTTTGACTTGTGGACTCGGTTGATTGAGACTTTGAACGCTAGTCGATTAAGAAACAAACAAACCAACCCGATGTGTGTGACTGGGGGTGTGTCCGTGGGAGGGAGGAGGTTCACAAAAAACGACCTCAAATGGTTTTGTTATGCAAAGTAACGTTTCGGGAGCGGGTGAATTTTAACAAACGCAAATGTTTTACCTTTTTAGGCGGAATGTACCCTTCGTTTTTGCAGATCCTCTTATCTTGATCGGCCAGCAATAAATGTTTCTCACAAATAAATGTTCCGGCATGGAAAAGGTTTTAAAATCAGTTGAACACCGGGAATAATCGCCGTGGACACAAAACAAAATTGCCACGGCAGTCATCGTTTCCACGTAATGGGAAGCATGGGATCCATATACGGATAACCTATCAAACGAGATCGAAAAGATACAGACTTGATTTTTGAGGCGCGCTGCGCGCTTCGTAACATCTGATTACCAGAATTATGAACTTGGCAGTGTCACTACGCTTTTAAAGGATCTCGGTTGGGAGTCACTAAAGATCAGGAGGGAAGTAGACAGACTCTGTCTTCTCAAAATGGGTTTAGACAACAACACAACGTCCGTCTACTAATTTCTAACTTCAAATTCAAATTTTAAACCTTCATAAAAAAAAAACTCCAAATTTCCTATTTCCCTCAATTTAACTAATCCTTTGAGAAAAATTCTCTCTTCCCAAATATACCCAAAAATCACCCAAAAAATTCACAAAATATCCCACAACAGAGCTTCCCGGGATGAGCATAGGGATTTTTAATTGCTTGAAACAAACAAGATACCAACGTTAAATCCATGTTAAGCGGCTCAAAAACGATGTTTAGGTTAAATCATGCCTTGACTGCATAATACCCTGCCACTCCAAAACACATCTGATCTAGAATTTGCGGCTATGCGGCTACCTAAAGCCAAAACAAGCTACAGTCTCTTTATCTTAGATCAGTACTAATCAGTTGTACTGTAGGTGAAAAGTAAAGTGTTCTACATTCAGTTTAACAAGTGTCAATTCATTTTAGGGTGATCTAAAGGCTTTACAAGGTAGATGCATAAACAGAAAGTGTTGGGCTCACGAAAATTACATTTGCCCAAAGTGACTAAGATGGGGTCTATATTTGGCCACGGAATAGACTATAATGGGGTAGGAATTCTGAGAATCCAATTCGATTCGCTCCGACGAAGGGCTAACGCTCGAAACGTCAGTTAATCGAATCCCTGTACGGTGGTCAATTTACATTATCAACTCCGTTGATAAACCAAATTTTCGTGTTTCACTCCCCCACCGACGCAGCACCACAGTTTCTTTAGAAACTAATCCCCTTTATTCAGCGTCATTAAAGTTTGTTTGTCACCGTGCTGACCAGCCCCAAGAAGGGGTAAACTGCTGTCCACGATTGCAACCCTTCCGAGTTTCGGTTGTGTTGGTGTCTCGCAAAGTCGACTTTTTCACCTAGTGTCAGTCTTGCTTTTGTGATAAAAAGTAAGTCGTTTCGATACAACCGGTTTACTGATATTTTTATGCTTAAGCCTGACCCCACAAATCTCCATTTTTTTATACCAAATTCGTAATTGTTGGAAGACTTGACTTTGAGGATAGAAACAACTTATCAGAGCTTTTTAGTCAAGTTAAATTTGGAAGTCTATTTTGCACTTCGAACCAGTACGTCAAATTTCAAGACTGTTCAACTGAAAATTGTCGTTTTGAAACTCGCGCCATTTTACCATTATGATATAAACGTTAGGGCTCGATCCACGTTGAAGACAATCCAGATACTCGATATCACCTTTAATTTATCCTTCATGTAGAGAAATTGTCAGCGGGTAATGGGTTTTAAGAGGTCAAACCTCTGCTGAATAACAACTTTTTAACTGAACAGCGCCACACACTTATATCACAAAATTATATCTTTCTAAGTTTATTCAAAGAGCAAAAGTAACACTTCAAATCGAATTGTTACTGGTCATTAATATGCTGCGCAGTTCTTGTTACACAGAGCTTCCGGTATATAGTTTGCATATATATTCCTTCGACCCTACAAAGCAATGTCGGCGAAACATCCTTCACAAAATTCATGAAGTGTCAAGTCAAAATAACAAATTACAAAGGACATATTGCAATCAATAACTGAACTGCAAACATTATAACTGCGAAGATCACTCACATATATAATGAATATCTAACTTAACGCTTGTTATGCAACTCACTACTGCACTACAGCAAGTTGTGTTTTTCTATTACACACGTACAGCAAACCCTTTACATTTTAAACTCAATCTGAATAGAGACATCAACTGGTAATAAATTCAAACATTGACATACTCTGTTTTTGTAAGAACGTCTAAGTTATCTGCTGTGTCTGAACTTAAAAAGGAGCCACGTCACGGTCTTTGGATTTTAAAAAGTTTAGCCTCAATTTTTCAAAAAGTTCATTTGTAATCCGTTTCAATCTTCTCCATCCTTCACCATCCTGGCCATATTTGCATTTATTCTTGTCTCTTTTGTCCTTATCTTCCCCATTATTTAAATGCATTTTTTGTACCTCTAATAATGACCCAAAATAACGTGACCGAGCTCCTTTAAGTAACCAATAAATGGGCATTTTCTATTGTGGCGGGTTGTAAGTACTTTTGTTGTATTTTCCGTAGTTTCACATGAAAAAGAAATACAGACACAAAGTGATATTTTCTTCAATGAACCTTGGGTCGCTTGGATTGTATACTCAGAGACTCAGTTAATAGATTCATAGCCTCAGGTGCACTCGTAGCAAGTTCTTAAAAGTTTGCTTAATGTCAGTCTAATAGTCATAAAAAAACAAGAGTATTTGCACAAGTAACAGGGGCTGTGCCATGGGTATTTTTGTATTTTTTCATAGGCAAACTTTGAAGTAGCAAAACGTTCCAATCCAGACCTTTCGTAACCAAGGTTACTTCATCATAGTTTCATTGCATAAGTAGAGTAGTTTTAAACAATAGCTAGAGCGTTATTTTGGATTTCCGTCAGTACAAATCTCTCATGACATAGCCCCTTTAAACAAGGTCAAACTCAACCGTGCGTCCTACTATGCTCTTTAACAAAGGAAACAATTCAGGAACTGTAGATCGCTTGCTTGCTTCTTGGAAGCACTGTGTAATCAACTGATGTACCTCCCCAGGCAGATGGTTGCATGTTTGCGATGGTGGGAAATTCACCCTCCCTGATCTTCGTTATGATTTCATCATCAGGCACTCCACTCCATGCCGGCTTCCTTGTAAAAGCTTCCAAAGCAACCGCACCAAACGCATAGACATCTACAGACCGAGTAGGAGGTATTCCTGCAATGTGCTCTATTTGCTGATATATGAGAGTGCCTGGATTAGGACCCCCTCTTGGGACAGCGGGAGTCGTGTCTTCAACTGACACCGCAAGACCCAGATCACATATCATGATTGCCTTCTTCGTCAGGTTTTCAATCTGCGAGACAGAAACATGACACACCATCAGACCGTGATATAACCAACAGCATAACTATGACTATATTCCATTGTTGGTGTGTGTATATTGTATTTTTCCTTCGATCGGACTTGAATGGTGAAAACTCTGTCCTGTCGCCTGAATTCAGCACTAATTGAATTCAAGGACTACTACTCTTAAACCAGTCCCAGTCCCAGTCCCAGTCCCTCACAGACAACAACCCACTTTCTTTAATTAGTTCCAACTGGTTGGGAACATGCCAGCCAAAGTGATGTTAACCTTGTATCTTGTTAATAGGAAAAGTCTTGGTGACTAAAGAAAACAAAGCGCCGTCTTCGAGATATCTTGTGCTTAGCCAAATGCCTTTTCAAAAGATCCATTCTAAAGCACGGCAAAACGGGAAATATTTGGTACCCAAACATCATCAAACATTGTTTGGTGACCAAACATTTTACCGATTGACCACCTTGTTTGGTCTTGTTTGATCGTGTTTGGCCAGGGCTTCAAACATAAACATGTTTGAACACCAAACAATGTTTGATGATGTTTGGTTGCCAAACATTTCCATTTCCTTTATAACAAAGGATGGGTGCTTTTAACCTGACGAAAGAAGTTCTTTTGGTACCTTTTCAGGTTCACGCAAAGGGTTTTTTAACGATCAGGAACAGTTTAAACTTACAGTCACACCAGAGTTGTACAAACACGATTAAACAGCAAGTGGACTAATTTATCATAACATTCACCATGATATTGGCGGGCTTGATGTCTTGACCTATGATCCCCTTTTCATGGAGGTAACCAAGACCTTGCGCCACAGTATACAAAATATTGCCAATGCACCTTTCCTCCAGGATCTGTAGCTGCAGAAACACAATTACAAATAGCAATGATGCAGAGTGTGATAAACTTCAACTGAACAAAATGTCAAGACCTTCGCAGTAACACGAAAGCGGCCCATTTCAAATGTCGCGTTACTGCCTAGCAGCGAACTCAGAAATGTGATCGAATCTGGTACGGCCGTAGAAAGACGTTTGAAATGTTAACCAATGCCGTGTACCACGGCAAGCTCTGTCGTGCTACAGGGTAGCAGCCCGACTTGGTTTCAATCGCTATGCTAATGCCATGCCGAGCTCAGTCACTCAAAATGAGATGTGGCAAGTAGGATGTGATGACAAGAACTTGATTTATTAGTTTTATGTTTTTAATATGAATGTAATTAGGCATTTTGAACTCATCATATTGTCTTTTATTTGATGTAAAATGAATTCTGATAAACCCATTAGGGAGAATTAATTTTCGCAATTATTTCCTGTAAATTACTTTATTCCTTCTTTTGTATAAGAGCACAACAAAGATTGTTGATGTTGTTGTTGTTTTTGTTGTTGTTGAAATCACCAAAAAAGGTTTACAATTTCACTGGAGGCAAACCTGTTTTCCAGCTCAAGCAGGGCTGGAAACTAAATTTTGGAAGCACTCGCCATCTGGGCGAGAGACGTTCAGATTGTTCTTGCCCGGATACATTTTCACCCGCCACCTGACTCTTCTTTTTT
The DNA here is from genome assembly GCA_016490735.1 of Pachyseris speciosa. Taxonomy (NCBI): domain Eukaryota; kingdom Metazoa; phylum Cnidaria; class Anthozoa; order Scleractinia; family Pachyseridae; genus Pachyseris; species Pachyseris speciosa. The sequence continues at coordinate 543,268 of JAEMWC010000169.1, read as the reverse complement.
GCGTGGCTAGCAAAGCGTTTTATTCTCCTGGAAATCAACAGAGATTCGCACGACCTAAATGCGCTATTAATCGCGTTGATTGAGGATCCGCCAAAAAGGATTGGCTTCAAAGAAAATACGCCAACGACTCTTACTTTCAATTTTAAAGTCAGTTTAATAGATAAATGTACTTTACTATTCTTACTTTGCGAGTAAAAGTCTCGTACATTTTGAAGGCCATCGTCACCATCATATCTTGTTCTCAGCGTCGCAGTTTATTAAGGTGGCCCGCGGGTATTTATGGGGTCGTGTGATCCTTTTTAATCTGCATTTTTGAAAAGGAGAACTTGGACCGATTCTTTAGAAATTTTAGCCTCTGAAAGAAGAAGAATAATATAATTTAGATTTTATGGCGATCAGAGTCGAATTATTTCTGCAGTAAAAGGTCACTTCCAAAACCTTCTTTTTCACGAAACCTGAATGCAATTATTTCTTATTTGACATGGTGGATTTTATGAAAACACCTCGAAGAGGCTAAAAACAGCGAGAGTTTACTCACAGCAATTTACCTGAGAATCCAAACCGTAGCCTTTGCCAAACGAGCGAAATCTTAGTTTTGCCCTCAAGAACTGCTCTCCACTCCTGTCTCCGTCTCAACCCTTTCTATTGAAGACTTTCGAGACAGTTGCAAGCGTCATGGTACAACTAGAAACGGGAGACGGCTATAATCCTTTCCACATCGTGAGCACGTACGAATGTGAACTATCTCATGACAAACTTTTATTATAGGAAGTTTAAAGACTTCTTCTGCATGATAAAGTTTTTCTATTCTGTTTCGTTGCTACAAACTCATGCTACCGTTTGAAAGGTGAGGATTGCCGAAAGTTGTAAGATCAGGATTTCCCCATTTTGTTAGACTGTGTTCTTTTTCCGTCCAAACTATATGGTAGTTCCTCCTAGAAACGACGAATAATCTTACTGAGAATTGTACGACGTACTATGACTGAACAAACACCAGGGTCAAAACTAACTTTCCATGCACCCTACCATAAAACGATAAAAAAACTGAGAAACAATTAGAAAAGAATAGGGAGGGATGTTCAAAAGGTTACCTCGTCGCTCTCCCCCGCAAACTGACCTCCGAAAACGGCCACCTTCGGCTCACATCGTTTGACCGGCAATGGCCATTAATATTGTGAAATTGCGGCGCCTGCTTCGTTCCTTGAAACCAACGGTTCGAAATCGGCAGTTGTGACATAGATCTAGAGCAAAGATGTAATTTTTCAATTTGCCTAAAGCTAGATGGCGAGCTGCAAGGAATTGGACAAAATTGAGGCTAATTGTCGGTCGCGGCGGCCGCTTAAGTTCCTCGCCTCGTTTCTTCTTTCTACACTTGTTGGGTAAACGAGAAATCAGCAGACTCAAAATCTCACAAGACCACACAATAGATAACAACAACAAACTTTACTTCATTACAATAAGCTCATTCGGTGGACTGGTCCAGCAAGTAAGTGAAGTTTCTAGAACATTACAAAAATTTAGAATTTTATGAAGCATTTTCAGGACTGGCATTTATTTTTTTATGTAGGCGGGGATGTGCAAAAAAGTAACCGGGGAATCCAGCTGTTGTCATGTAGTCAATATGCTGTTTTTCTATGAAAGTAGCGGGGGATCTAGTTCAGAATTATCAGAATTGGCCGGGGAAAATCCCCGGCCCCAGGTCCTTAATGAGAGCCCTGCATTCTTCTCGATCGAAATAAGAATTGCATAACGTGCTGTTACGCACGCGTCCTCACGCAGACTGGATGGTGTCACTATGAATTTACCAAATCCCAACTTTTTCGTCAACCATATTCTCTAGCAAAGGCATCAATTGGTCAATTGATGGTCGCTTGGAGGCTGCTTTAAAGCAACTTGCTATCAGAGCTTTGGCATCTTCTGGTATGTTTGGCATTACAGGGTAATCACCGTTTTTTATCTTGCTTTCGATTTCATGTGAGGAAATCCCTCTCCACGCTGAAACCCTGCTGTATACCTCCAAGGCAATAACAGCGAAAGCGTAAACATCAACACTCGTGCTTGGTGGTTTTCCCTCCAGCTGCTCTATGTGCTGGTATGCTAGGGTACCGGCGTTAGTACCTTCACGTGTCAGCATAGTCACATTATCTTTCAACTTCCCCAAGCCAAGGTCACAAACAATTCCCTTATGTGACCCTTCTTCGACCTATCAAAAGAAACCGACCATTAACCTCTGAGGTATTTAAGTAGCTTGCCTTTGTAGCAGGCGCTAATATATTGAGCACAGGTTGAAGACAGGAGCGCGCGAAGGAGGAGAGAAAAATCCTTATCCCTTGCGCGCGCCGTATTTTCTCGCGCCCTGTTTTCTCTATTGCCTACTATGCAGGCTAATATTTTAGCACAGTTTCTATATTTAAGGGTTAATCAGTGGTCAACAGATTTAAGGGACACTGTCATGGGTTGAGGTCAGCGAAGTGACCTTATCCGCAATAAGAGCAGACGCTTTTCATACTACGCAGTTTAGGTACGAAGACAAAATCGCATACTGAAATTAACTTGAACTAGAAGAAGACATCACGTCTTTGTACACATTCGACGCACTAAAAATTGTAAAAACTGTGAAATAAAAACTAAAAGTTTGAAATATATTTCGCTCTTCGAGCCTCTTCAGTCAATATGTTTTAGTTAGTAATTCATGTAAGATACATTAAAACTGTTTGAGAACTTTTTGGCGTCATGTAAGCGAACTTATCTCGTAGAGAGTGCGTTGTCACATGTGATGATCGCGCGTGGACGTGGAAATAATTCCATTCATTCTTAGAGTTAATCAGTGAACCTTCTGGCACTTTGTCTATCCGGACACCCTCAGATATTTGTCTTAGCATGGCGTCATCGGTATAAAAACCAGTAACATTAATTTTAAATTTCTGCATTTCACTGCCGTGTTTCTCCTTGCAATGTTTCCACAGAGCCGACCGTTCCTCCTTTTTGATGAGTGACTTCATGTGCTCTTTCCCTCTCGTATACGCGCTCCGTGATGTTTCTCCCACGTAAACGTTGTTACACTCCGTACACTCTATTTCATAAGTCACGCTCTGTCTATCACATGGCCCTTTCCCACCTCCCCTACACACTGGGCAATCTTCTCTTTCACATTTTCGTGATTTAAACGGGTCGGATCTCTGGAGTAACCTCTTAATCGCAACACCTGCTCTTTCGACCACTTTTATCTTGAAACCCTGTTGCCTTATTTCCCTCTGGTATCTCCTTTGCAGCTGTGAATTCGGTGTAGCTGGTATAAAGATTACTGCCTCGCTTTCGCCCTTCTTATACCAGTTGTTTTCCTTTCTCATCTTCTCTTTCTCTCGTTCCTCTCTCCTCCACTCTTTGGGTCGATGTAACGGTCTTTCTCCGGCTTGTTCAGCTTTCCTTCTCGCCACATATGCCTTCAGGGCTGAGTTAACAACCTCATACCTGAACTTCTTGCTGTATCCCGAGTACTGCATTCTCAGAACCATTTCGTTGACATTCTCCACTACTCTCTCCCACGGTAACAGCCTGCTACAATTTAGTAGAACTCTCAGGACCTCTTGAGTTAGAACTGTTCTCTTGGTACTCCAGCTCAGAGCAGATCTAGCGTTAATGACTGCCTTAGAGGCCACATCTTTGGAGTAAAACTCGTACAAGATCACGGACACGCTAACGACTTGATTCTCGATTTCCTTCTCTCTTGTTTCTAGCCACACCTTTAAATCGAGGATAGGCAACTTCCTGTCTTGGTGCTTAGACGGATAATCCACTTCGAGTTGTATTCACGAGTGGATATCGTTTCCTATTTGTTTAATTAATAGCATTGTCCTTTCATCATTGTTGATTCTTTTGTCCTCATCAACGGAACTTCTATCTACATATATCTGACCGTTCCTGTGGTTCTTCATAATCAAAGTCAACTTCAAAGTTATGAAGAACCACGTTTACACTTTCAATAATGAGATGAGGAAGCAAACAAAAGGTGGACCGATTGGGTTGAAACTGACAGGAGTATTAGCCCAGATCTTCATGATTTGGTGGGATGAAGAATTTGCTGCGAGACTGTGTAAGATGGGTATTGTGATGAAGATGAACAAACGGTACGTGGATGATATCAACTTGGCTGTACAGACAATCCCCCCTGGGACGAGGTACAGGAACGGTCAGATATATGTAGATAGAAGTTCCGTTGATGAGGACAAAAGAATCAACAATGATGAAAGGACAATGCTATTAATTAAACAAATAGGAAACGATATCCACTCGTGAATACAACTCGAAGTGGATTATCCGTCTAAGCACCAAGACAGGAAGTTGCCTATCCTCGATTTAAAGGTGTGGCTAGAAACAAGAGAGAAGGAAATCGAGAATCAAGTCGTTAGCGTGTCCGTGATCTTGTACGAGTTTTACTCCAAAGATGTGGCCTCTAAGGCAGTCATTAACGCTAGATCTGCTCTGAGCTGGAGTACCAAGAGAACAGTTCTAACTCAAGAGGTCCTGAGAGTTCTACTAAATTGTAGCAGGCTGTTACCGTGGGAGAGAGTAGTGGAGAATGTCAACGAAATGGTTCTGAGAATGCAGTACTCGGGATACAGCAAGAAGTTCAGGTATGAGGTTGTTAACTCAGCCCTGAAGGCATATGTGGCGAGAAGGAAAGCTGAACAAGCCGGAGAAAGACCGTTACATCGACCCAAAGAGTGGAGGAGAGAGGAACGAGAGAAAGAGAAGATGAGAAAGGAAAACAACTGGTATAAGAAGGGCGAAAGCGAGGCAGTAATCTTTATACCAGCTACACCGAATTCACAGCTGCAAAGGAGATACCAGAGGGAAATAAGGCAACAGGGTTTCAAGATAAAAGTGGTCGAAAGAGCAGGTGTTGCGATTAAGAGGTTACTCCAGAGATCCGACCCGTTTAAATCACGAAAATGTGAAAGAGAAGATTGCCCAGTGTGTAGGGGAGGTGGGAAAGGGCCATGTGATAGACAGAGCGTGACTTATGAAATAGAGTGTACGGAGTGTAACAACGTTTACGTGGGAGAAACATCACGGAGCGCGTATACGAGAGGGAAAGAGCACATGAAGTCACTCATCAAAAAGGAGGAACGGTCGGCTCTGTGGAAACATTGCAAGGAGAAACACGGCAGTGAAATGCAGAAATTTAAAATTAATGTTACTGGTTTTTATACCGATGACGCCATGCTAAGACAAATATCTGAGGGTGTCCGGATAGACAAAGTGCCAGAAGGTTCACTGATTAACTCTAAGAATGAATGGAATTATTTCCACGTCCCACGCGCGATCATCACATGTGACAACGCACTCTCTACGAGATAAGTTCGCTTACATGACGCCAAAAAGTTCTCAAACAGTTTTAATGTATCTTACATGAATTACTAACTAAAACATATTGACTGAAGAGGCTCGAAGAGCGAAATATATTTCAAACTTTTAGTTTTTATTTCACAGTTTTTACAATTTTTAGTGCGTCGAATGTGTACAAAGACGTGATGTCTTCTTCTAGTTCAAGTTATTCTAACACATTCCTAGCCTCGGCGTTCAGAATTGTTCAGACATACTGAAATTGTGTGACAAAAAAAAATTCACAGAAAAAAAAATCAAGAGTGCGTGGTTCGATAGAGGATTTTCCCATGCAGGTTGAATCCTGGATTATTCCACACAGTCAACTGAGTATTAGTTAAGAAAGGATGAGATGAGATGAGATGAGATGACGTGGTAAGACCCTCAGGATACCACAACAAAAAGTCAAAAACATAACACCAGGACCAATTACAAACGGTATAGAAACAATAAAAATGCAAGCAAAAACAAAGGCGTTTTTTATTCACATGAGTAAACGTTAAGAGAGTATGAGTTTTTTAGTCACTTTTTACCATAATATTGGCCGGCTTCAAATCTTGATGTATTATGCCCTTTTGGTGAAGGTACAGAACCCCTTGGGCAGTAGTAAACAGCACGTAACCGTTGTATGTCGGTTCCAGAGTCTAGAAATGCAAAATAAACAAACAACAACAAAAACAAAACAGAAATAATCAGTAACTTGTGCATTATATGTGTCGCACAACTTGAAGTAGCCTTTGATTCTCATTCATCCCCTTCCCTTCTTACACACATCTCACCTGAATAAAAGAGCCCTCCCCCCGTCTCTCAAGCTCTAACTTCTCATTTGTCACATTTTTGCTACAGCTCCATCTGTAAGTGGAGTAAACCTCCAGTAAGCAGCCACCCTCGGGGCCCAAGCATCGGTGTCCCCTTAAGGAAGGTGTCAGAGGCCGTTGCATTAAGAAAACAACGGTGGATATTTTAGTAACTGGACGGCGGCCACATTTGAGAAACTACAATTTGCAAATGGAGAAGCGAATCTAAGAAGGTGCAGTATAAATGGAGTGAATTTGTCGTTTCAGCTAAACCATGGCCTGGTCAGGACGTCATAAATGTAGAGTTCCAAAAGAAACTTCCGACACCACGGACCACGTTTTTGTGCGTAATTGTATACCATTAGAGGGGTCATCCACTAAATTAGCCTTTGCTATTTGGATGATCCCAACTCGCTCTCGTTTTTGTTATTTCAATTTTCTTTTATTCCCTAATTGCCCTGTATTTAGTTGCCCATGTTAACTTAATTTATATGTCGTGTAAAACTGAGCTGAGTCAAATAAATAATCATCATCATCATGTCCACAAAAGGAAGTTAAATTCTGCTGTATTCACACACACACACACACACACGCAAGATACAATAACTTTCAACAGTTATTGCCATTTTGTTGTTTCATATTCACACTGAATGAAACGAGAAGCAAAATCGTAACAAAAAGACCCGTAAAAACCTGGCCCCAATGGTTCAAAGAGCGGATAAATCGCCGTCCAGTGGATAAAATAAATTGCAACTGATACATTTTATTCACTGGATAGCGACTTATTCGCTGGATAGAGTTATCCGCTTTTTGAACAACTGGGGCCTGATGTTTTACTTGTAGGTATTTTAAGTGTTGTTCCTCAACAACACGCTATAAGTGCTCTTTCAACAGTCGAAACTGAACACAATTGGAAGAAAGGGAGAAGGTCAGAGGAAGACTCCATTTAAGTTGCCCAGCTGTTCACCACTGCGCAGGTGGGAGTAATTTCCCATATAAAGTGGGCATGTATACCACGACGAAAACTGGTTAGCTTCTACCTCACTTTCTCACTCAATCCTGTTGCAAATTAGTTTGGTTTTATTAGAGTTAATAAGTTAATTGGCCTCTAGCTTGGCCTTTCAGTTTAAACGCCAACAAAATATCGGGACCTAGTTAATCTTGGAGACTGGGCGATCGTTTTTGCGAACAAATAAGAGTCGTAGAAAGAAATAACAAAGATAAATCCAAGCTAGTCGAACGACACTTAAACCTACCAAACCATTTTCATGAACATATAACAGTCTTTGGCATTTCTTTACACCAAGGTTGCACAGGAAGCCGAAACGTTTACAGAAGCATTCAACGTCAGAACTGGCACTCTTAATTCCCACAAAAATCAACGAAAGTTTCTCATTTATTTTGTTGTTGTTTCCCGCGTTACCATGCTTCCACCAACAGCGTACAATCACGAACCAAACTTGCCGTGACACTCCCCGAGAAGAAACCTTTTACGTTAAACGCGTGAGTTTTCCAATCTCCTCTTCTCATATTTGGTCCCCCCCCCCCCCGCTTTTCAATGTTGTAACCACGTGACAGAGTCGACGAAGCGCGTTTCCACATTGCTTGTGGGGGGGGGGGGGGGGGACGTAGATGACGACGAAAAAAGATGTCTCTTGAATTACGGAAGGACGCTTCTTTCTTAGAAAGCGTTTGTTTTGCTATGTCTCGACACTTGCTCCATTGCTAACTCCCCACCATTCCTCCATTCACCTTGACGAAGGGCTAGCACTCTAAACGTCAGCACTGGGATCTCTTTACTGTGACCAATTTACCTTTATCAACTCTGTTGATAAAACCATATTGGTTTGCACACATACCCACCGACGCAGCCCCACAGTTTCTTGAGAAACTAAGCCACTTGTTACAAATGAACATCGGATAGCCTAACTTTCCCTTTTCTCTGCCACAGCATTCAAATTAAGCTTGTGTCATCACTTGGATTGCATTCATCCTCTACTCTTCCTCTAAAGAACGAGTAAACTTGTGCTTTAATTGTTCCCACTTACCTTTCCGACAGGTTTCGACTTTCTGAGCCCAAGGGCCTCAGAAAGGTTTTTTCCTTTTATATAATTCGTCACCAAAAGGACGCTGGTGTCTGTAATACAATACCCCAGCAGCATAACAACGTTGGGGTGACGCAAACGGCTGAGGAAAGAATGTGCCAGTGAAATTTTCTGGAATTTGTGTCTCCCTTTTAGACAGTTTTAGATGGCTTAGATAAGTAAAAGATGATGTATGTACAGGGAGAGAACTTTCTATTGCGTCCCTTTTTAGGCAAAATCTTCAAATAAGATTAGCCAAATACTTTCTTCAAAGATTGTTGTTCTATAAACAAAAATGTTGAGTGGGAGATGGAGGAGATGAGAAACAGTACGACATGGATCTGGTTCATCCGAAGGGAAGTGAAGGAAGCGATGGACAGCTTAATAACTGCTGCCCAAGATCAAGCTATAAGAATTAACAATGGAAAAGCAAAAAAACACGGGCCGAATCAAGGTACAGAATTTGCGTTTCATGGAATGCAAATGAAATCGTACTTCATATATTTGTGTGTGAATGCAGCAAACTAACCCAGTGAGATTATAAAGACACGACATACTGGCGAAGGTGGAACTTGTGTAAGAAATATGACTTATGGTGTAACGAAAAATGATATGAACATCAACCTGCTCAATGCAGTAATTGAGTCTGACACAATCAAAATCTTATGGGATTTCAGTATATAAACTGAAACCCGACTGCTTTATTCTCCAATAACAGCCTTGTTGACTATCTTGCCTTGTAGACTCCATCTTATATCCAACACGTGCTTGTACAATAATTTTTAATTATTGTACTTGTGAAAGCATGAGATTGCTGATGACAATTTATACTCACGAAATATGAAAAGGACTAAGGATAACTCTCACTTACTCGAGTAGTAACACTTCAGCCATGTTTGAACTTTCATTGTCATTCTTTACGGTTATCTTCACCGCAACTTGTGAACCTTTCCAAAGGGCCTTGCGGACAACACCAAATTGGCCCTCTCCAGTGACATCTAGCTGACAGATGTCCTTTTCATTGATTAGTGGACTCTGTAAAAGATCTATTAGAGGGAAAGACGTTAAACTTACCCAAATAGGCTTGACAGCAAGTGAAACATTTTAAAGAAAAAACAAAACGTTTCTAAGTTGGAAAAAGCATGTTTCGGTAGGTTTTACTGCTATTAGAGTTAGTATGAGACACTGACTCGAAAAATCAATTCTTCTTACTAAAACCCCTTTTCCAGTTCAAAAGAAAAGTCATAATGCCCCTCCTTCCCCCCCTCCCCTTATTCAATGTTGATACCCTTTAGCTTGAATGCCAAGTGGAGATCGAAAGAACTTTGCTCGGGGAGGGGAGACGGGCGGATACGTAGACTTGAATGACACGCATTGTACGGTTATTAAGAGTGAGTGTCTCAACTCTTTTTGCATTCCTTGTCTCCATGGCTGTTGTGTATAATTCATCATTGCGACTAAAGGGAACAGTCAATAGGTTCAGCGAAGGTATCAATGGAAAGTAGAAAAATGGAATCTCAACTGGGATGGGCGTTACGGTGTCATAATTGGGTTATAATTGATAATAAAGATGAACATCAGTGTAAATTATGCATTTCTATTTATAACGTTAAACACGTCGTTTATAACGAGTAAGCGCCGACAAAGATGGTGTTTCCGGCTAAAATAGACCCTGACACGAGGGTATATACAAAGTTTCTGCGTGGAGATGGTGGTAAGCTTGTTTGCCGGATAAAAAGCCGCAGGATTATAACATGAACTTACAAATCAAGAAAATCCGTTACAAATGTCTCTACTCCGGAAGGTGCCTCAGTTACTCCATAGTCTCCAATTTCATGATTTTCGCAAGTCTTTAAATTTGCTCAACTCCAGTGAACCGAACAGCCTCAAAGTTGATTACACTGTATGTTACCATCTCTGAGATGCTCTTTCATGCGGTGGAAACAATTTATTGTAAAGCTCATTCCCAGGTCCGTTCTCTTTTCCAAAGTGAAGTATCATTATTATCATCATTATCATCAAAAGATGTTTTGAATAGAATAGAGGTAGATGGTGTTCCACTTTCATGGGCATGGCTAAGTAATGCCTTCTATGATAATTCTTAACTTTTCACTGTCAGTTTACTTGGACCACATCCTTAAGCTCACATTGTGTACTTCGCACTCAGCTAAATAAATGCCTGTTATGCCGGCTAAGTTAAAAAAACGTTTTTAAGAGGCAAGGAAACTATATGATATAATTACCTTGTATCTTCATCAGATGACTACCATCATCTTCATAAGTAGACCGTGAGCTAGACTTTCTCTTGCATTCAACAGCTGTCTGTTCAGCCTTTTGTTTGTCAAAACCACTCTTCCCGTTACAGAGCAAGAGTGATGATTTGCCTGACGAATTCCATTCCCCTGCGTCAGTAGATATGTGGACATGGAATTCCTCACAGGGTTCCTCATGAGGAACAATAAAATAATATTATTAACAGAGAAAGATTTTCATATTTACCCTTCGTGTTTCATCAGTTTCACTGGAAACTGCTTAACACGGAAGCCAAGGGTTGAGTAATAAATGTGCAGGTCTCACCTCTTTTTTCTGCGCATTGGACCCAGTTGATCTTTCCTCCTGGCTGACCATCTCATAGCCTCCCACGCAATCGTTTTTAGGGGAATCGTATTTTTCATCAACACAATCTTCATTGCCTGCAGTTTTATCCTGCAATGGCTAACAAAAAAGTGCAGCACCCTGCTATACATTTATGAGGAACTATGCATACAGGGACAGGGTTCGTGCTGGCTTGTGTACATAAAATTCAAGAAGTATTCAAGCACCAAAAACTGAGTTTTCAAGGACTGTTTATAACAATTTTACTTTGTCTTCTACGTATATTATGAAATGCTTTCATTGGTCAAAAGCAACTTTAAAAAAACTCCTCCAGATATAAAATGCATTTTTAAGAGTCACAACCAGAAATGGAACATAAATTTACTGACTTGGATAAACAGTATGTTGCCCTGTTTCCCGGATACCCCTATTTCCGGACATTTCGACTTAAAGAAAGTAACGATTCTGTATTTCGTTGTAAAAACAAAACAAAACAAATCCGAACGATACGTTTCGAAGACTTATCGACTAGCCGGCTTTTGTTTGTTCGTGCCGTGGCCGAGCTACGCTCCGTTTAGGCGGGAAGATTCAGTTAAGTTTTCGTAAGTAAAATAGGATTTGTTTCATATTAAATGTGGTTTTAATCGCGCGTCGAATTATATCTTTTCAATTAAGGGGTCTGTTCTCGCAAAATGTGCCACTGGTTTTTTTCTCCGACATAAGTGAGGCTAAAAGGACTAGGTTTTTTCAGCATATCAGAATTTTCCGTTTGCAGGTTCATATCTCCGAGCGAGACTACTAACGAGTTTAGTTGCATTTTTGGTGAGGAGTGCTTAATTCCGGACACCTAACGATAGCCAACTATAGGTTTTTGAAAGGAAACTCAAGGCGGAATAATTGTTGAAAAACAAAGTGTTTTCATTACTCTCTCTCCTAATTTAAGCTTACACATGTTTTGGTATTGATTAAACTTCCTTCTCTTTCGTCGTTTCCGGCGGTGAAACGGTGTTTACCTTACTTAAATCTTATTTGACGAAACAAATATACGGTACAGTACTCAGTATTATTTTTGTATTTAAAACCCGTAGTTTCAAAGAAACAACTGTATTCGGCAATTTCATTTTACTTCTGATAATTGCAGCTATTTTCATGCCCTCTTTTGTAATGTTTCAGTGACATCAAACTCCATACACCCAATGCAAAAATGGCTGTTCGTATTCAAAATAGCCTTACTAACCTCGATTTAAGATCAAAGTTCTAAAGAATTTTTATCCCGAACGGTCCTTTACAGTTTTTATCATGTTTTAATATAGTTGTACATTGTAATTATTTTCACACGACCCCACAAGCGTTAAGCTTTAATCCCAATGTATGTATGTAGGTAGGTTAGTGAGGCTATTTTGAATACGAACAAAAGAATAATATAAAGGCAGCCATTTTGCATAGGGTCAATACTGTAAAGAATAATAAAATTATGAAAGTGCTGAGAAAGACCATCATAGGTCACAAGCCATTAGCCATAACCTGAAAGCTGTAAATCTCACCAAGCGCGTGTCGAGAGGGAAGGGGATAATAGCAATATCACAATTCACATGCGTTTTGTGATTAATTTATCACTTTGACTGTAAAAGCAAAATTGGTAGTTAAAATGTTGTTTAAAGAATAACAATTTTCGACTCCAGCACTACGCGAGTTTATGATTATTCACCCGCCATTTGTGGTCTGATGACCTCTTTGCTAAAAGGAAAGAAATTAATTTAAAATTCGGACAAAAGGTAATTTTTTAAAGGAATCTTTCTTTATTTGGCTTTAACATAATCTATTTTGCCATGATCGAGAAGAATATTTCAAAGAAAAATGGAGTATTTGTCTCGTAACGATCGTCCGGAAATAGGGCAACCTGCCCGGAATTAGGACACCAAATTTGATGTAGTCTTTCCGCAATTACAAAGAAACGAAAGAGTGTCAGGCTATGAAACTTCATACCCTAATTGCCAGCAGTGCAAGCTAATTTTAGATATTATAGTTTTGCAAAAAGCGTCCAGTACTCTTCCCGCAATTACAAAGTAACGAAAGAGCTTCAAGCGATGAAACAGGGGCACCCAACGAGCCAAATCAACCAAAAGTTGTAAAAAGGCATTTTAAAGTGCCTTATGGTGTTTGAAGTCTGTTTAAAGCGATGTTTTCATAAGCTAGAAGAAGTTCATCTGTTCGGATTCCCTAGCTGAAATTTTAATTGCCCGAAAATGTTAGGGAACAAAATCTTCCTTTGAGAAAATGCAAGCTGAAATGAACTTTCCACGAACTTTCTAGGGAATTATTTTCTTTTCAAAAATGCTAGCTGACGTTTTTGACTGCCAAAAACAGCAATTACGACCTTTCCGAAAACCTCAGAGGCTATAATTTCCCAATTTCAAATCTTTTAGGCACCGTTTTAGTTACGAAAATCCGAGTGCACTCTTTAATCGACGCCGAAAGCGCAAGGCGAATCAGACATCTACCGAAACTTGTCGTTGGGTGCCCCTGATGAAACTTCATGCCCTAATTGCCAACAGTGGAAGCTAATTTTAGATATTACAGTTTTGCAAAGCATCCAGAAAAAGAGCAACTAACTGTAATCCTATCTTTCTTCCCATCTGAACAAAAATTCAACGATTTATTTTATTTTTAAGCACTTTTAGCAGAAATTCTTCTTTTCAAGGGCTTTTCAAGCGCCCTTGAAATCTAAAAATGAATTCTATGGCTTTTCAAGGACTTCAAGGAGTAGCACGAACCCTGAGGGATATTATATCACCATTAAACAATTCTGAAGTGCAAAATTTCTGGGATACATTTTATTTCCTGAACAAGAACACTTGAAAAAGGGTTTGATCGTAAGTCAATTTTAAGTAAACATTACCTTTGAAAAGACTTCTGTAAGTAGGCCGTGACAGACATTAAAGTTCACTTGTCATGTGAGACCAAACTTTGAACAGAGGTTAGCAAACTAGATTTTCAACAATGGTTTGAAGTCTGCGGTTCAGTTTCAATTTTTTAGCTGAGCTGAGAGATTTTCTCTACCTTTCCAAAACAAGAGGCTATAAATAGCCTTGACTGGGCTGGTTGCTTAGAATGTACTTCACCTCTTTTGTATCCAAAGAGTTTGCAGTTGGTATTACGTCATGGGTGGACAGCTCATCAACACATTCTTCATTGTCTGAAGAATTTTCCTGCAATGGGCAATAAAATTAGTTATGAGGAACAATAAAACAGGGCTCAAAATAACGGCCGGTCAACGGACAATGTCCGGTCAAGATGACGATTTGTCCGGACAAACTTGCGGTTTGCTGGTCATTTTGACCGGACATGTACATGTCCTTCGGTTAACCACAAGGAGCAGAGGAGTCCTTTTTGACCGTATTTCCAGTTAAATTCACCGTACAATTGCAGCGCGAATTTGAATCACCGTGCGTGATCAAACCACATACAAGCGATCGTATTGCGCTGCTGTTGAAAGTTTATCCGTGACAATGGCCGTTGCCCTTTGGGCGACGATTCCAGAAAGCGAAGCTTTCCGTACGAGGCACGAAGTGCCGAGAGTAAAAAAAGAGACCGGTCAAAAACGAGATGTGACGGAGCTAAAATTTGTTTGGTAGGTACCTTAAGTTAAAATAAGTTGTGAAATAGATGACTATGCGGCTCAGTTAGCATAACCGTTACCATAACAACCAGAGGTCATGGGTTCCGATCCTGCTAATGCAAAGGATTTTTTCTTCGAAACTTCAGTAATTAAAAGTACCCCAACTTAGGCATTAACACTGGAAATGTATGACCTAGCAAAAAAATGGCCCTAGTAAAAACTCACCTTATATTAATTGTTGGCAAATTACCAAGAACCAAACAGCCGATAATACATAAAGGCAGAGTTTACAGCAACTTACAAATGGCTATCTGTTAGTGACTACGTGTGAATTGTTTGAATAATTTGCAAGTCATCATGATACTGCCATTGTATGTAAGCATTTGTTTCTGAAGGTGTCCTGATTTTATGGGCAATCACAATCATGGCACTGGACAGAGACAATCTTTGCAACAGTGACCTCACCTCATAATCATCCCTCTTCATGTAGTCTGTTATGGCCGTTTGACGCATCTCCTTCTTTGGATTTTTACTAACTAGAGGTACTCGCTGCAAAGATTAAGGCAGAAAAAACAAACAAGGAAGTTTAGGCCTTAATGATGCCTAATTGGGCATTTTATATGGTATATAATA
Source organism: Pachyseris speciosa (assembly GCA_016490735.1). Lineage (NCBI taxonomy): Eukaryota > Metazoa > Cnidaria > Anthozoa > Scleractinia > Pachyseridae > Pachyseris > Pachyseris speciosa. The sequence continues at coordinate 528,155 of JAEMWC010000169.1, read as the reverse complement.
TACTGTAGTATATCAATCCTTTTTATCTAATAGTATGTATAATTATGATGCACTGTTGGCACAAATGGATCAGCCGCTAAAGGATTATGGTAATATTCGTGGGATTTTTCATTTCAAGTTTATTCAGACTTGAAACAAGAGAGAAAGTTCTTTGCAAATTATTTATTTAGCTCTATGCATGTCCATTTAGTTCCTCACTGGTCCATGTATTTCCTCATAGTTTGACATATCTCATCACTTAACACAATCTCAACTGACTGGAGTTTTGTCCAGAAATGGTTCAAACAAGAATTATAAATTCACAAGGAACTATGAATCCAGGGATATCATATCAGCCTCAATTTAAATGAATTTGAAATGAAAAGAAATCCTCAAAAAATTTAGGTTGCAGTTAGTTTTGTATGGGTTTCAAACCAATGACCTCTTTACCAATGCATGCAGTTCCCTACCACCTGAACAAAAGCGTGAACTGGAAGCTGGTCATTTTGTTGGTTCGAAATAACCCAGAAAGTTATTTTTCAGGCTTTCTTTTTGTAAGTGCTAAAGTTGCATTCATAAATGTGATCTAGACATCTTGAGTCCAATTCCACCCACAGTAATATGACTTTCATAGTATCAATATCAATCATTTTTATTTTTCACTCACAGGGTTTTTATGAACCAACAAAATGACCAGTCCCTAGTTGGCTTGGTAGAGCACTGAAATGGTATCACTAAAGCTCAGGGCATGGGGTCAATTAACTTTCATATGAGTCTTAATTTTTTAGTGAGGCTTTCCTCTCAACTCCAATGATCTCTAAAATCTTTCACCTTCTACTTTGACGCACGCCAAGAACTTAGTATTAAGTGCATGAGATACCTTATTCGTGAGGTTTAAGTGCCACACTCCACCAGAGAAACTAAATGCTGTAACTAAGAACTAAAGATAAACACATGCTTGGCATGCATGTGTTCCTGACACCTCACCTCAGATATAGTGAGATAGTCTTTCATAGATTTCTGCACAGGCTCTGGCTTGTTTTTTATTGCCGGTGAAACCTCCACAGCACAAGTTGTCTGCTAGATAAATAAGGCATAAAAAAGGCATATAATCATACAGGCCACACAGAAATGCTGCACCCTCTTTATACTCCCAAGTACTCTCAACATAACACTGAGACTTGCCTTTCCAGAAAAGAACTGCTCATATAGAAACAACAGTGATATCATATTAACCACAGATGGGCACTTAACAGTCAGTTATAGTTTATGGTAAATTAGTTCACGCAAAGTACTACTAAAAGTAAAACTTTATTTAGACAGGGTAGCCCATTCAGCTCAAAGACTGGTATTCATAGGGGCCCTGTATAAATTACATTTGATTAAAAATACATTGATAGTTCTTTTAAGTAGTCCATAAATTATTTATGGACTACTTAAAAGAACTATCAATGTTAAAAGTCTAATTACAATTAAAATACTAAATTACTAAAAGAAGCTTCTAAGAAGTATAAAAATTTAAGAAAAACCCTTGCAGCAGAAAGTCTGTACATCTTCGGCTTTCATTATGTTGGTGGGACAGTTGCAGTAACTTTTGAAAGTTGTATGTGTTCAAAATCTAACTTACTTTTTCTTTGGGTTGTTGCTGCAGGCCTGCTTGATTCTCTGCATCTTTATTTTGATCCAAGCTACAAAAAGTGCAAATTTGTGAAAGTACTAGAATTTTTAAAATTATTTATCTTACAAATGATCTGTCAAGTATCAGGCTTTTCTGACTGATGTGTGTGTGTGTGGAGAGATGTGGACCACCTCGCATAAGGATGGCCTGCTGATACTAAAGGGTTGATGGTCCAATGTCTTACTATGTACAGCTGACGATCAAGCAAAAGTCGTTGAACCAAGAAAAGTTGTCATTTTGAGCCACAAGGACAACAATAATGCACCTATCAATGTTAGTTGCAAGGTGGGGGGAAGGGGGAGGGGGGGGGATGGAGGAATACAGGATGAGGTGGGGACTTTGATCAACATCTCCTGCCCCGGGTGGGGAATTTTGACAACTAATTGAAGAGAATGGTGGCCCCAGAGTCGGGAAGTTTGATTAAACTTGACAACTGAAGAAATATTAATAAAAGACTGTTTCCCCGGGTTGGACTTTTGCCATGGTATAATACACACTGTGATACAGTAAAAACCCGCAACTAAGAACCTGAAAATTAAGAACCTGTTAGCCTAAAATTTGGATTTTATACCCCCTATAAACAAGAACCTGTTTAGCCTAAAAATTGAAAACAGGTTCTTATTTTCTAAAATCATATTTAGTACATTACAGCTGTGGTGCAAGAATCGCATTTGAAGTAAAAAGCAGATTCTCATTACTGTAAAAATGAGTTTTTTTTAATTGCAAATAGAAAATAGGCCAATAAACATCTTGTTTTGCAGTTGAGTTTTATTTCCTTTTCTCCAGAATTAAGAACCTAAGTAGCCTAAAATTGTGTTAACTACCATTTATATAAGAACCTGTTTAGGCTACTTTCCAAAATTGTAGGTTCTTAGTTGCGCATTTTTACTGTACTGCCTTCTTGAAACTGGTCGACAATGCAGAGCCTGGATACAACTGATACGAGTACATGACTTTGCCATCATGAAAATGCCCAGAAGTCCCTGTGAGGCATGGACAAGATGGAGGAAAGACTTGCCCAATGTAATCACCATATTGTTAAACCATTGGTTTCTTCCAGTGTTCTTTCATTCCCGTTGTTAAAAGAAAAAAACTGTGACTTTTAAACCTGGAGTGTGTATTGTTTAAGCATTTAAGAGGTCAACCTCTTGGATCTCAATCCCTATAGTAGGGAACTTTGAACTCGAAACTTTACCCAAGGGTGGGGAGGTTTGAAACAAAATTTGCATTTCAGATCAAAGTCCCCACCCCATCCCGTATCAATAAATAAATAATATCACAGTATTACTCAGGAAAGAAATATTCTGGGTTCCCAAAAAGAATCAAACCCACTGGTGATTAGAGCATGATCATCATGCTCTAACAATGCTCTACAAATTATGGCAACAGACCAGTAAACACACCAGATGAATGCAAATTGCTTTCTATTATTATTTCTATTAATGGGATAATAGCTAAACTCGGGTATTTCTTAACCCTTTCTCAGATGAGACAACTTTATTACAATATTATTTACCATTACATCTCTTACGCTATATAAGCATGGGGAAGCGCGTATAAATCTCACATAAAATACAAACAAAACAGAACCACTCTATAAGGCTTATATTTTTTGCACGTACATTTGGTAATCAAACTGACAGCACTCTCCCTTTGTTTAACTTGCTAGACATTGTAACAGTAAATGTGTATCGACTTCATGTTTTAAAATTCATGCACTTATGGCACAAAGGTCTGCTACCAGATGTGTTTCAAAGTTATTTACAATATGCAAGTAGTATTCACGGGTATAACACCAGATATGCTTCCAAACAAAATTTATAAACCTAAGGTGTGCACTAACTCTGGAAAACAAATGACTGCCTTTGTAGCGACTGCTTCCTGGGAAAATATCCCAGTCAACTTAGAAAACCTAAATGTCTTCAATTTCTCATAAAAGAGAAACTTTATTATTTTACTGTCAGTACAACACTCTGAAAGTCTGTCATCCTTTCCTTTTCTTGTAACTACTTTCTTTATAGCTCTGTTCTCCTTATTTTGTTTTTAAGTACCTTAATGTAACTGGAGGCTAGACCCAAAACTCCCCGGTTACTTAGCCTCCAGGCTCTAGATTTGTTCTTATTTAATTTTTTATATTTTAATTTCTGCATATGTGTTAAATTTGTAAAGTGCAAGAGCGAAATAAAGTGTTGTTGTTGTTACCTTTTCAGCCTCTACAACCTTCAAATTGCTCAGACTAACTGAACAAACCCAGATCCTTTAAATATTTCATGCAGTCAACAAAACATACTTGAGTAGTGGTGATCTTATCTATTTTAACAACCGGTGGCATGGACTACGAGAAATCATTAATACTTTTTTCTCAGTTCACATGACGCACATACATGTAGGGTTAAATTATCCAGCTTGATGAATTCACCGCTTGCTAGATCCAATACATGCTACAGGACATTGCTGAAGAAAGAGATTGCTTGCAGTTTACCAATACCAAAATGTCGGATTGATAAAATAAGCAATTTTCCCATACTGGTACAGTGGTTGTATTAGTATATCTGGTATACCTGGCTCTTTAAGGTGCAAAATTGAAAGCTCTGCTCATCAAATTCACTCAGAGTACCTGGCTACTCCTAATCAGGTCCCCTTTTACTTGAAAAATTAATGACAGCCCTGCCGGTAGGTAAAATGATGGATATCTTGCTTTTCCCTTTAACAAATTCCCCAGTTTCCACCAGTTGGATGGAATTTAACTACTTAACAATAAATTTACAATGTAGAGTACCCAGTATTGAGTGAACTCACTCAAAATCTGCCATTTCAATTTGACAGTGGGTATAAACCTGACTGGCTATGCGGCAGGAGGAATGCTGGCCATTTTCGGAAAGCAGGTATTTGTGAGGAAAAAACCCCATGTGAAGAACAACAACAACAACAATTAAGCTTTATTTACATGACCACAAAACATTACAAAATCAAATCAAATCAAATCAAAGTGCTAAGAGAACAAGAATAAATCAAGTCAAACTAGTTTGATAACAAGCAATGAAAATGTGAAGCTTGTGGGATACATGACTGAATGGCTTGGAGTGACAAAGATACATGTACCTGATAAATTAATGTGTCTACTCTAGGTCAGGGCTGTCATTGAGGTTTTTAGAAGATGGTCTCTCAGAGAAAGTAGCCAGTCAAAATCGAGCAATTCTTCTGACTTATAGATGTTTTACTCATTTTCAGACTGAGAGTAGCCGGCTGATTTTACTATTAATAGTAGCCAGTTTCTAATGACAGCACTGCTCAGCTGAAAGCCACTCATTGGGCACTATTATAAGGCCATGTGATGGCAGGCATTACCCCTTAAATCTACCAAAAAAAGGCTGAGCCTTGTTAGGCCTCATCCGCATGGCATAGCTAATACCCAGGCTGGTTTCTCCTCATCATAAGCTATGTTTAAAAGAAAATCTGAAGCCCCCGCATGAGCCTTGCTTTTGTGTGAAAACAAACACTTGTCCTTGGCTATCCAGGAATATGAATGAGGACTATTACTAGGGACAAAGGAACAGAAGGTGGATCTCATCTTTGATATCATTTATATCACAGAGACTGCAAAGTCTTTCACATAATGCACCATTCTAATAATATGATAATTTATTAATAAGATTCTTGACTAATAATAAGGTAAGATTAATTAGTGAAAGGTGTTCGTCATCGTGGTTTCAAATGATAGCTGAGTTAATCTTTAGTCTCATGATTGAGTCACAAAGATGTGGATCGTGACGTTTCGACCGCTATACTGCCAGTCTTCATCAGGTGATGGTGTCGACTGGCTGCGAGTGAGTATAAGAAGCACTGTGGCTGGTGGTGATAGGTGCGTTTCGATCCTCGCTTAGGCTGTTGTTGATTAGAGGATTTCGATCCTTGTCATTCAGACTAGAAATTGTTCCCTCAGCGGTCTGCTTTGGTACTGATCGGCGATCAGCTGTTGTGTTGTTTGATCGTGGGCATCCACGCTTCAGGAATTTCAATTCCACTGTCCCTGTTAATGTTGTTAGGGTGAAGTCTTACATGAATAGCCTCTTTAAAGTGATCAACTATGATCAGAAAATCACTTGTCTTTTTTCTTCAAATTTCGAAAGTGTGTTTGCTTAACACCTAACTCGTGAAATTTCAAGCTTTAATTTCAAGCAGAAGACTGTTTACTTTGAGTACAACTTTTTAATGTGCCTTTGACAAATGGCAGAACCACAGTAGATTTAATTTTGAAACACCTCTCATCGGTCCTTGTTTCCAATGGTTATCTGTTTTTGTTTGTAAAAAATCTTACAAAAACCAAGGGAGAACAACCACTAAAGAGCCTGAATCCGAAATTAAATCTACTGTGGTTCTGCCATACGTCAAAGGTACATCGGAGGCTCTTCGCCGTTGCCTACAACAAAAAGGCATACAGACTGTTTTCGATCTGACACAACATTTAGATCACACCTAGTGTGACCTAAGGACATTGTCGATCCAGTAAAACAAGACGGAGTAGTCTACAAGATTCCCTGCGAATGTGGTAAGGTTTCAATATTGAAGAGACGGGAAGATCTATGCATGAACGGATTAAGGAACACAATAGAGACATATGGCTTGCTCGAACCCAATCCTCCGCCGATTCAGAACATAGCAACGCAACCGGACATTATCCGCTCTGGGACGAAGTTAAATTTATTGACTGAGACCCACATTGGTACACTCGTAGGGTTAAAGAGGCTATTCACATAAGACTTCACCCTCACAACATTAACAGGGACAGTGGAATTGCAATTCCTGAAGCGTGGATACCCACGATCAAACAACACAACAGCCGATCAGTACCAAAGCGGACTGCTGAGGGAACAATTTCTAGTCTGAATTACAAAGATCGAAATCCTCTAATCAACAACAGCCTAAGCGAGGATCGAAATGCACCTATCACCACCAGCCATGGTGCTTCTTGTACTCAGCCAGTTGATACCATTGCCTGACGAAGACCAGTAGTATAGCGGTCGAAACGTCGCGATCCACATCTTTGTGACTCAATCGTGAGACAAAAGATTAAGTCAGCTATCAACTGAAGGTAAGATTTATTAAAGCAAGACTACCCTAAAAACGACTACATGGGGCTACTTGTCCACCAACATGGCCGCCATGACATCACAGAAAACAAGCATTTGACCTCCAACTTGGCCCACTGGGCTGGCCTCAAATGAGTCCTGTACAAACACACTGCAACATACCAGTGCTGGGAATTTTTCTTGCTTCTCTTCCCATTTGTAGGTGATGAATCATTGTGCAAAGGTGTCTAAAAGTTGAGACCAAATCAAAAAAACCTTTTCAAAACTCAGATTCAGGATTAAAAATGAATGGATTAGGGGGAGGGGCTTATTTGTTTTAAGCACTTTTGACGGGGTGGGCCTTAATAAAGAGGGGGGCTGTTTAATTTATAGCGAAACACAAAATTAACACATTACCAGTATCAAAAAAGAGGAAGAAACAGACTAGAGTAAAATGCTTCCCTATACTTCCTGTTTTGGACCAGGGCAATGACTGTCTAATACGGAGATTTGAGTGATATTATACATATGCGTTGTACAAGTTATTTTCAATTCTTCATACAGAACAAGAACACAAAGTGAAAAAGCTTTGGCACATGAAGTTGGAGGTCAAGCAGGCAAAGATCAAAAACAAATCTGTACTTTCAGCATGTGAATAAACCACGCTGGATCAATATACATGAAGTGTTAAAGTCATGATTAATTACTTGTCTAAATTAATACATTCAATTATTTATTAACTTGGTTGTGTGAAATAAGGGGGGGGGGGGGGAGGGGGGGGGCTTAATAACTTTCTTCCTCAGAAAAGGGAGGCTTATTAGAGATGGGGGAGGGGTGTGGCTTAACAGAGGAGTTACAGTATGAACGTTTCACCTGCTGTCCAGTTCGCTCCCAACATTTCAAGTTCACCCCGTTCAAAAAAGCGAAAAAAAAAAAAAACCATTACTGACAGTAATTACTGTAGATTCTAAACCAAGTTTGGAAAGATTTCCCATAGACCCATACATTAATTATACATGCATCACATTCACTGTCATACTAACCCTGTTCCAAAAACAGCAAGCATGAATAGAGTTTGAGTCACAAAATGTATTTATTTACATAATTAATGTATGCATGGGCTGTGCAGAAATCTTGCACGACTTAGTTCTAGCTAACAAATGCTGATTTCTTTGGTTCCTTGATCTGGGTCATTTCAGTTTAAAAAAGTCAAGAAGCTAATGTTTGAAGCAATAATGCTTTTATTTTGCAGCTACAGTGAAAACCCGCATACAAGAACATGTGGATTAAGAACACCCAGGCTGAAATTTCGTAAAAAAGGAGCATATTATATAAGAACACATTCAGCCTCAAAATTGAAAATTGTTCTTATATATAAAAACTCTTCCCTTTTCAGTTTAATAGAACAAACAGTGTCTGTAGCTTTACTGTGGTATTGCACCAAGATCTCTGTATAAATGCTAGTAATTTCACTTGCTGTGTATAGCAAATGTACAACAACTGTATTTGGAATTAAAAGTCTTATAAGTACATGAAAAATATGCAATAAAATGAGTGTCACCATTTGTAAAAGTTTAATTTTCTCTCAAAATTATGTATTTCATCATAGTTAGTAAATCCCTTACATTTTTTTAGAAGTAAAAAATTAAGAACACTTAAGAACACTTTCAGGCTGATTTCACCTAAAATACCCATTATATAAGAACCCAATCAGCCTGAACCCCGAAAATGGGTGTTCTTGTATGCGGGTTTTTACTGTAATTCACATAAGCATACAGAGCAAACTCAACAGGGGGTGCAAACGACACATGGGGAATATTAATCAAATTTATAAACTTAAGAAACTTACATTTTCAAAATTGCTAGCATCTCCAAACACGTTTCTAGACGCTCTTTTTCGTGAGGGGTTGGCTGGCGATTTATTCTATGTCAAAGAAACAAAATAAAATAAAATAAGCAAGCAAAATGTATGTAGCCCAGAGTAGTCCATCAAACAAAACCAAACCAAAAATCAATCACATTCAATCAAACCCAACTATTTGATTGTTGTTCTCAAGATTGGTTGTGTAATCATGCACCACTTCTGTGCAGTGGTGTTAGATCATTTGCATCACCAAAAAGGGAATGCGTGAACATGTCTGTTGGCAAAGTAAATCACATGAATTAGAGCTCTTTTCTGAGAAATTAAAATTTTATTTAGATGAGTCTTCAAGACGTTCAATTGTCTACCCCAGGGATCCGCAAGATGTAGGAACAACTATCAAAAATTTTCGTCCAACATTGCGTTCACAGCATTCAATGGCCAAATGGACAAACAATGTTTGACCAAATGCTAGGCGCGAGTCCACACAAAATTTGGTTTATTTTGGCTGAGATTTCAATGTTAAGCGGTTCATTTGGTTGTTTTTTTACAGACTGCACACTTTGTTGGCAGGAGTGGCTAAACAATCAAAGAGGCCCTGTTAGGGGGGTCTTTATGACCCCTGTCTGAATTTCAAACCTTTACATGTCATAATTTCAGAGGGGCCGCATGTCGGAAAATTCATGCAGTGACACTGATGTCGATGTCGCAATTTCGGAAAGTTTCTGAGGTCATTTCTCCAACTGACAAAAAATGCATTGTTGTAATTCAGTCGCTGAAACACACTGCCTTGGGATAACAGGATCATCTGCGAATGTCAGTAGTCTTCAAAAATGCGAGATGCAAACACAGGGGTGGATCCAGGAATATTGTGATTGGGGAGGGGATCCAAACTTTCACTCAGAAAACACTACAGAAACTTTTTTTGACAAATTACCTCTCCTCGCAACTCCTTTACTCTCCCCAACAAACCTTCCCCCCTGCCCCCCACCCCGCTGTCATTACAAATCATAATCAATTAACGCCAGGTTTCTTAGCCTCCTTACCGTGGACATGGATTTTAATTGTAAAGGATACACCTCTGGAACATCTTTCTCTTGTGCTTGGCTACAAATGCTGCAGTGCATGAGTACAAGTCCTGACAACCACTCATCAGACATCCTATTTATGAGATAGGACTTGATTCTTCACAAGCCGGAGAGTAAACGCTTGGCTTCGGCAGAACTAACTGGACCGGACCCCTCCGACCCTCCCCCTGGAACTGCCATTGGAACACAGTAAACTTACGGTAGTATCGAAAACAAAGACCGAAGACTGAAGACCCACTCGAAAACAAAGACCTACATATTCAATTAGCACTCGCATGAAGCACATGCAACACGATACTCTCTATGCACATAAGCCACTATTGTGATTCCTGCTTTTCTTAAATAATGGGTCCAACCCAGATTTCACGCCTGGCTACCAAGCTTTCTCTTGGCGATCGCATCAGTTGCCTTGAAATATTCACCGAAAACCTACTCAAATGAAACTTGTTTCTTTAATTTTCTTTGTTTTGCTATATTATCGCAACCTTGAGAACTTCTGATTCTTGTCATAACAAAAAACAAACAAACTAGCAAAAAAACATTAAAAATATGGTGGGCCATAGGGTAAGCTTTGGCCCGGGCCAATTTGTATACACCCCTCATTCCTCGTTTGTATGTTTTCATAAATTTCAGTCAAAAAGACGGCCAAAATTGTACTATTCCGTCCCTGGTGGTATCGAAAACAATGGCCCAGTTTAGGGATGGGATAAGCCACATAAATCTTAATACTCTTATTTTACTCAATAAAATATAGAGCCACACAGAAATTTCTGATGTGTTTGTTTTACACAAATAATATTTGCATTTATACATAACAACCGATCTTTTTGTGAGTGGGTCTTCATTTTCAAGTGGGTCTTCGTTTTCGAGTGGGTCTATGGTCTTCGGTCTTCGTTTTTGGGGTCTTCATTTTCGATACTACCGTAAACTTACAGGTGTTTCCACACAGAAAAGGCTTACTGTACTTTGCGAAATGAAATGGAATGAAATGGAGCTAAACAAAATGGAACAAAATGAAATGGGAATCCGTTGCTTGCGAAATGGGAATCTGTAGTTTGCAAAATGAAAATCCGTAATTTGCAACATGGGAATCTGTAGTTTGCAAAATGAAAATCTGTAGTTTGCCCACAATATTTGCGACTTGTAAAGACGTCAACAAAGTGTCCACCAGTTGGCATGCAGATCGAAAGCCCTTTTCACTGGAATAGAGTGCTAAAGTGTGACGTCACAAATATTAGAATTTTTGAAATTATGGGATTTGTTGAGATTTTCAGAAAGAGCAAGATGAAAGATGCTAACTTAGTACCAAAAATCAGTATTTAAAAGGAAATTGGCTCCGAGATATTAGCACCGTTATGCTCTGCTGACTCTATACAAATCCTTCTAAATTTGACTCAGTTCATAACATTAGGAACTGAGTAAAATTTACAAGGATTTGTATGGCGTCAGCAGAGCATAACGGTGCTTATATCTCGCTCTCAAACTGTAAGAAAATGCTGATTTTTGGCAAGTAGGTCTTTTTGATCGTGTTCTTTCTGAATATCCGAACAAATCCCATAATTTCACAAATTTAGTTTTTATGACGTCATCACTTTAGTACTCTATGCATTTAACAGAAAGGGTTTCTTTTTCCCTGCTTTGTCGATTCTAGGTATTCTGCCCGTTACTTAGTTTTGAAGCTTTGCAATTTGCTGCCAAAGAACACATGCCAGCTAAATAAAAACGATATTTGCGAGGAGACATGGTTCATATTTCGAACCGCTGATTGATGTAATCTTTACAAACATGTGGCCTGGCATACATGAATATATGATTGCGGTGCTTGAAAATCATGGAAAATCAGAAAATGGTTGGCCAATATTCTAAACCTTTTATTTTTTCCAACGCTCCACAGTTTGTGATGAACGAAACTTGAAAGACACTAAAGAGAGCTTGTTTTGTTTTTGTTCTCTCTAGCTTTTGCGTGGCACAAATACAACCGTTGACATATATAAAGTCTGATAAATGAAAGGTTGTGAAAGACGTCATGAAAGATCATGAAACATCATGAAACAATGAATTCAATCCAAAAGTGTTTTATTTATGTTTCAGTGATATCTCTGGTTCTACATGGCGCACAGAGACGATTGAAATGACAAATTACTCTATGAATTTCGGTACAACAGTGCTTATTATGCGCGGTTTATTAATGAGTAATTTCTTTACAAGCATTTAGCGTATAGAGTGATCGATTGTTCATTTGGCACGTGCCGGCGAGCGTAAATTTGTGGCGTCACGACAATCAATATCTCTTGTTCTACAAGGCGAACAAAGTCGATTGAAACGGCAAAATACTCAGTTTTATAAAAGGTGAATTTCATTGTAAAATAGTGCTGATGATGCGCCGTTTGTGGACAAGTTAGTTTTTTGAAAGCAAAGTTCATAAAGTGTTTCTCTTTCATTGTGCACCGGCAAGCGTGAATTTGTGCTGTGTCACAACAAAACATGTGATATTATCTCTCTCTGGTTCAGCTTTGTCTTAATATTTTCATTTCGCAAACTACAGATTCTCATTTCGCAAACTACAGATTCCCATTTCGCAAACAGATTTCCATTTCGTTTCGCAAAGTACAGCAAGCCCACAGAAAACTGATAGAACGCCGATTAAAGTTTTGAAAATACTAAATCATTCGCCGATTAAAGTTTTGAAAATACTAAATCATTCTCGACATTCTCCTCTGCCCGAATGCCATCAAGTCACTGTCTTATTTAAAATCGCCAATGTCGCTGTTCATTTTGCTTTTATTTTTGTCGCTGCCGCCATGTCGAGCGGTCTTGTCATTCGTCGTCATTTCATTTCCTTGAATGTCGGTGGATTCGCCCCGTAGCGAAGTTTGCCCCACACTTAAAGGAGCACTGTCATCGGTATTTTTGCTGTTTTTGGTTCAATTCTGCCAAAATTACTGCCTTTTTCCTGTTATCGGCCTGTTATATTGGCTGACCTTTGCATGGGACCTGTGTCCTGTTGGTCAGACCCTCAACCAAGTTGCTGTTTTATTTCGTCTTACATTCTATGTTTTCTTGTTCATGTATCTTGTCACCATAATGTTTTTAAGTTTATTTTTGAATCTTGTATCATTGTGACAGCTCTTTTGGTTGTAAAGTTAATAAATAAATAAATAAATAAATAAATGCTCCTACAGAATCAGCAATATGAATTCCGATAAATTTTAGCAGGGAGAGCTAACCATCTCTGGCATGATAATTTTTTGGTGATTTTTCAATGCATCGCTCGAGATTTTGAAAAAACTGGCAAGTTTTTTCAAATTTCAATCCATTTCCATCCTTGTCATCTTAGATGGAATACAGGAGTTTATAGTGTCAATGCAGTACTAATGTCATTGGTAACAAAACTAGACCATTATTTTAAGGTTTCCATTGATGCATTGGCAGTTTTAAGCCTTTTAAAGTGATGGTACAATAGCGTGACACTGCCCCTTTAACCAAGTTACAAGACTCGCGTGGCAGCTAAATATCTGGTTTTACTGAACTTTAGTATAGAAAAACAACACACGCATTTTATGAAATCTGACTTCACGCAAAGGCTCGACCCGAGCGATTCGAAAGAAAAACATACACCCAACTTCACAACAAACGAGACTTCTTCTTATCTCAATTTCTGAATGCTAATAAATTAAATGGAGGAGAGGTGAGGTGAGGTTTTTTTCTTCTTGCATAACAGAGTTCACAAGTGCGACATCTCAACTCATTTGCTTCTAGTAAAATGCACTTTCTTTTGATTTCTCGAACTCCCGCATCTGCGAGTATCAGTGCCTAAACATCGGTGAACATTTTACAGTGTTCGGCCCTTGTGATTCTTCGAAAAGACCTCACGGTTAGTATACAAGTATTATGTTTAATAATTTTACGTGGGACGAACTCGATTTACACTGGATTTATTTGGGAGGCGAACTATATTAGTTACGGGGCTAACTCGCAACGGGGCGAAACCACTTGCTTCATGTCGCCATTTCAGAGCCGTGTCGCCCGTCGGAATTTACCCTAACAGGGCCTCATCAACCATTTGTTCGATACGCGAAATGTTGGATGAAAATGTTTGATCTAGATCAATAAAAAAATTGACAGAGGCGGCTAAAAGGTCAAACACGCTCCAACACGATGCTGGACGAAAATATTTCATCGTTTAGCTGGGGCTTTAGAACGCAATTACGACACCAGGTTACAAGAATACAGACTAAAAAGCTATCAACATGGTCATGACACACGTGGAATCAGATTTTTGGTTACCTGAGATTGAGCTAATGGAACTTTCTCGCTTGGCATGTTCCAAAACTCTCTCGCTCCCTTTAACGCCACCAGTCACCGTGAAATCAAAATCGAAGGATAATCATTTGTATTCTGCGGGCCTTGTCACGTGTAATGCACGAACACAAACGATTGGCTAGACATGATGCGTTTCTGTAGCACGTGACTGATCGTGATCCCAAAGTAGCGTGAAAACAGCCGGGTGTGTCTCAGTAATTCTTTCTATTGTCTATGTTTATTAGGCATCTTTTGTCAGGCGTTCTGTATGGATTACAGACCGTTCATCTATGGGGGCCTAGCCTCTATGACAGCAGAATTTGGTAAGACAATTTGTGCGTGATCCTAAGTGTTATCGCAATGGAATAAGCTTATATTTTTAGGGCTAGGGAACTTTAACATCGACAACGCCAGAAAACAATGGGTTTAATGGGCACAAACAATGGTTCTGCACGTGCATTTTACATTTTGGTACATTTCTTTGTCGTCTTCTGCAAAATAACAACGTGAAATGACGAAATTTTAAGTTTTCTCGAGAACGTGAGCGCATGACGGTAAATTTGTCTCAGTCTCTTTTTTCTTACTTTAAAGCCGGTCATAGTTAAAGATAGATAGTTCGTCAGCATTTTACAAGTTAAACAAATTGGCATAATTGCCAAAGAGTAACAAAAACGAGAAGTTATGTTTTGAAACGACGTTTTCGTTGCCGTTGCCGTTGCCGTTGCCGTCGTAGTTGCTAAAGCCGCGGCTACACGAGCGATTTCTTGCTTGCGATTGTGATGCGATTTTTTTTAAATTGTCGCGTCACCAGCGCGCAGTGAAAATCACCCGTGTAGCCACCCTCGCACAGATGATGCGACAGCTCAAAAAATCGCAGAAAAGAATCGCGAAAAATTAAACTCATTCAATTTCTCGCGATTTTTTTCCTGCGACGTTCAAGGGTGGCTACACTTGCGATTTTCATCGCGCGCTGGTGACGCGACAAAATTGAAAAAATCGCATCACCGGCGCGAGTGAAAAATCGCTCGTGTAGCCGCGGCTTAAAGCTCCCTACATAGGTTACCCCACCCACCACCCACCACCCCCCCCCCCGGGCATAACCGTTTTTTTTGTCCTGCACGGTGGGGCATTTGACTTTCGGCTAAACATTGGTTGGCAGTCGCCAGCTAAAGGGTTTCACGAAGGTTTTGCACGCAAATATGCATTCATTCACCATGGGAGCCGCTTCAATCCCTTCACTTCAAGATTCCACATAGGTTTTGCATTGGTTACTAAATATACAGTTGATATGCCTTTATTCAAAATTTGGAGTGCCGACAAAAGAGATTGGAAAAGAGTTTTGGCGCACAATTTTTCGGCTTTGTTTGAAGAAGGTAAGCAATTTTAGAATAAAATATTCATTATGAGCCGGGAACATGCCAAAATGCTTCATGCAACGAGTGATTTGCTACACATTTACACTTGATTTGCCCTTTTTGAGACCCTGACAGTGGAACATTTGACCATTAAAACTGGAAATACAGCAGGGCATTTGGTCAAAATTTTTCAAAAAAGTCAAATGCCCGGGTGTTCACCCGGGGGTGGGGGAGGGGGGGGGATAGTAGTAGGAAGAGGTAAATTTCTTTAGTTTGCTTCATGTTTGTATTCAATGCCATTAACCCATTAAGATCCAATGCCCCCTCATGCGCCGATACAAGACTGCGATGGTTTAAAGAACTGAAACTTTCTCAATCACATGAACATGGCATTAACTATCAGTTGTGAGCATTGACTAGAAAGTCCTTCAAATTGAGAAACCCAATAAACACAAAAAAGTCAGTGATTTTTGCAGAATAACGGCGACTGAATTTGGACAATAACAAAAATGACCGTTTTTAACATCATAGAAAAACAACAAAAATCATGTTTTTGCCTTCAGTTTTTTTTAAGGAAATCACCGTTGCTAATAATAATGATAATAATTTACTAATAATATTTATATAGCACATATTTACATATTCTGATTTTGCTAACCCAAAAGTCAACATTCACAGCAAAATTCAGTCCTACTTCTAGCTTAGAAGTGATCTGTTTTGCTCTTCATTGTTCGGGCCGAGCCACAGCGTCTCGTTCTAGTCCATCCTGGCCTTGGCTCGATTTTCAACATCACGACCACACTGCATGCTGAGAAATAGCCCGAAATTTTGCCAGCATTCGTTCCTAACCCCTTATATTTCATATTTATACTAAGTGCACAGCCACTCCGACCTACCACCAAAATTCCACGCTTGTTGTGTTCTTCAGTGGTCGCAAGTTCCAAAATATGCTGTAGTAGGTCAAGAAATTCATCAGTAGTCGAGTCCCAAAGCTACTTTGTTCGGAGTGGTCATTTTAACAGTTCCATGAGCAAGGAGCCAAATTCACTAACGAAGTATATCACCTAACTCGCTTCTTTGAGAAAGTGAACTCTTAGCTACCTTCACGCTTAATGATGCTCATTAGGCAGCTACTAAAGATGAAAAATGGCTGTAAACTTACCAAAACTCGCATACAAACCATATTTGAGCTGTTATTATCGCTCAACAAAGCAAAATGGCTACGTCAGAATGATGTTTCTAGAAAACTCGAGCCTACAGTGTTTAAGAACAGCAGCACTTTTTTTATGGAAACCCCAAATATGGAGTCATGAAATCCTATGAATCGTTTATATACAGAAAATCACTCAAAACTGTAAAATGTCTCGGGCGTCAGTGGGTTAAGCATAGTATGACCAGTGTCCCCTCCCCTCCCCTCTCCCTCTTTCCCATCCTCTTTCAGAGGAAACAGCAGCTGAAAAATGCCCTTGGGTCACATTTTAAATGGCCTGTCAGAAATGACCATGGTTTTGATCTGGTTTACATATCCCAGAAAAGCTGTTATGGTCTCCTTTGATGGTCTTTAAACTAAACTGACAGAGACATTTATTTTAGCATGCCATTTTAATACAGCAATCAAAACAATTAACATACTGTACAAAAGTAAACCTTGCAAAATGATTCTTGCATTTGTGGTTCATAAGAAGCTGCATACATACACACATGTTGTTGTTGTTGATGTTGGTTTTTTTGCTATTCACTCTTTGCTATTTGCCATAAATGACATGCTAAATCTCTTTAAAATATAGTCTACCCACTGCAAATGCAGTAGACAACAGATTCCTCCCTGCACATATTTCTAGTTATTGTGTAATGCAATGGGGACTCCTTGAAATGAATGTATGTGTGACTTAACGTGAAATGGACGGAAACTCTTTTCTTTGGGCTATTCTTATTGGAAACGCATAGGTGGGATTTATGATGAAAATATCTGGTATATCAAGTGACATATAGTATGCCTGCCCATGTCTCCCCTCAGCTAGCTTGATTGCAGATCAACATAATGTACAGGGAGTGGCAACTCTAAAAACAGGCTGTTTACAGGGGTTTCAATTATTTTTTAAATAGCCGTCTAAGCTAACTAAAGTAGGCGGCGACCTGATTAATTTTTTAATAATTTGAGTGAGAATATGGACAAAGTAGGCGGCGGAAAGAGGTACATTCTGACAAAGTAGGCGGCGATTTTCACCGGTTGCCGGCTTCTAATGAAACCCCTGTGTTTAAGTATAGTTTATTTGAAATAAAACACAAGCAGCAGAGATAAACATGGTGAACCAATGCATTTTATATAGACTTGACGTTTTTTATGCTAGGCAACATTCATTTTCAAAGTGACCATTACAGTTTTTTGAAAACTGTTTATATACTTTAATACAGGGGTCTGGAACCAAGATTAATAAAAACTATCTTAACAGTAAATATGTAAAAGGATACACCTTATTAATAAAGCAACAACTTCTCACTGATCTCCGGAAACTTCTTCTACAAAATGGTTACCCTCAAGGTATAATTACCCATAACATTAACAATGTTTTGAACAGAAACAGAAACAAGCCCAACAACCCTGTCTTGACAGTTCCTAAGAAAGATATAATCATCCTGTTACCTTACTTAGGTCTACAGAGCAACCAAATCGCTAAACGCCTGAGATCCTGTGTTTACAATTTCTACTCTTGCGTCAACCTTAAGATAGTTTTTTAGAGCACTCTCCACATGTATCAAGTCTTTCAGCTTTCCTTACAAGGACTGCTTAAACCCCTCTCAGAAGTCTAAAGTAATTTATAAGGCTGGTTGCTGGGACTGCACTAATTTTGACATTGGTAAGACAAAAAGAAGACTTCTTGACAGGAAAACTGAACATTTCAAGGCCCTCACTAAAAATGACCACACATCAGCTATTGCTGACCACATTAAACCACTGGACACAACATCAAGTGGGATCATTTTGACATTTTTTAGTGCTGGACAAAACTGATTATCATCAGATGGCAAAATTAAGGAAAACCTTATTTATCCAAGAACTTAAGCCAGCTTTTAATGTAAACATCAGTAGTGAGAAGTTGTTGCTTTATTAATAAGGTGTATCCTTTTACATATTTACTTACTACCATCAGAGTAATTCTGGTGTAATAGGTTTGACTGAATTTGTTTACTTTTCGCGCCTACATCTTTCTAAAGTTGCAGTGACACGAAGTGTCAAAAACCCTAAAAGATGTCTCTAATTTTTTCAAACCTGCACACCAGATGAATGAAACGTGCAACGTTCGTTTGACAAACATTCATAGTTTCGTGCTCCAAACGAAACATTTTCATTGGTCCAAGCGACACAGTTGTCTGGGAAACTGTCTCGTTTGAAAAATAAACATGCGCAAAAAACATTCATGCTTCACGGTTGAATGCAAATGGTAGTAATCTCAGTTCCAGACCCCTGTATTAAAGTGTATAAACAGTTTTCAAAAATTGTAATGGTCACTTTTGAACATGTATGTTGCCTAGCATACGAAACATCACGTCTATATAAAATGCGTTGGTTTACCATGTTTATCTCCACTGTTTGTTTTTTTATTTCTAATCAAGCAACGATGGCCTAACAACAAGAGTTTATATGATACAGTTCATGTGAATTTATGTCCTCCCAGAAATTTGGCATATCTTTGCAATTTTTTTGGTGATATTCCTGTGAGTAAGGATTTTAAGTTTCCCAGTGTTTTCTTCCTGCTATCCCAGAATAATTTCATATTTCCCTGCCACACTCTCAAGTCTCCCACTTACCAACAAAATTTACAGATTTCCAAGTTGATCTCTAATCACTCAAGGATTACAGCCTGATCCCTGGACCTTCTGAAGATACTGGTTAGGTAATTATGGCTGTAATTCCAGTTCCCAGTTCTAATGGTTAAAATCCTCATGCTCATTTTATAGACAAGTAGACACCACCCTCCACCGTTCCAGTGTCAGATCTCAAACCTCTGATTACTGAACCCACATGTACCCAAACACAATCCTGCAATCATTAACTAAAGATTAGCTGTTCCTTCATTCTTGATGCTAATACTGAGCCTTGTGGTAGGAACTTTCCCATTGACACCACAAAGACACGGCTGCAGCTTCAAGGACAAATCATTGATGTCAAACAGAAGGAGATTAGATATCGTGGGATGCTCCATGCATTTGTCAGAATTGCTAAGAAGATGGCTTGAAGGTTAGTTTTTTTCATGGGTACTTAACATTTTTTTTTCTACTTAAAAAAACAACAACAAATACGTGCTAGTTATGCAATGCTTTTGGATCAGGTTTACCAAAATTATTGAATATCTGACAACAAGACATTTGAATTTTCTCAGTGTTCACACAAGTCTTAAAGTGTGATATTCCATGGTATAAAAATATACCACGAGAAAGTTCTGCATACCTATTTCATACCCTACTATAGAAAGTGCTAAGACGTAGACAATAGTTGCAGTCTAGGATGGGAAGGCTTTGATGAAATAGCAGTGACTATACTAACAACAGCTTTTTTTTATTTTTCTTTTATTTTTTTAACATTTATTTACATCGAAGTACAACACATCACATTACTAACAGACTACTACAGAGACTACTTAACAATACATGTATTCAGTAAGCTATGAGCATAAAAAGGTCATTACTACAATTTCTCAGCTAAATTATTAATCTATGCCATGCATGCATGGCTTCCTTTAAGACCTTTATATTACACTCTTTTTAGTTTTAGTTTTATGTATTTTGGGGGAATTTAAGATTCAAAAGGTACTAAAGATGATAGAAAACTAGGAAATCTTTCCTGTATTCCAACTGGCTGTATTTTGTGTGGTATGCTGGCATATTGTGTATCAAGGGCTGCACACACATTCAGAGGTGAACTTGATGTTCTGTTTGGTTTTATTTCAGTCTGTTTTTTAATCTTAGTTTGTTTGTTTGTTTTGTTTTGTGCGTGGCAATCTTAATGGATCTTTTCTTCTATCATTGATTCTGCTATTAGGGTAGCTCCAGCACTCCTGAGGCAAGCAACATATGTATCTTTGAAACTAGGCGTTTATCATGCCCTCATGAGAAGGCTGGTCAAACACCCTAAAGGTAGGCTCAGGAATTTTGTGAGTATTCCATGACATTATTTTGTACACAGTATCCTGTACTGTAGCTTATCCATAGAGATATTCACATTAATGTTTAATAAACGTAGCTACATGATGAACCTCTATTATCCAGACCTCAATATTATTATCCGGACTATTTCTTTCGGTCCCAGATTTTTCATGAATAT
>JAEMWC010000169.1:497500-502500 GCA_016490735.1 Pachyseris speciosa | reverse complement strand
GCATATTACCAATTGCCAGTTATGATTAGTTAAGTGAAAAGGTAATTAAATTCTTGTTTTGAAACACAGCTTCTTTGTCGCTGTATGTATATTTTTCACCACACCACGTTAGTTTCAAATGCATTTCTAGCCATTTCAGAGGACTTTATTTTAAAATTTTCCGATTGAGCATGCCACCCCCCCAGTTCACTCACGCTAACGCATACGAAATGAGCCCCCCCTCCCCCCTCCCCCCCCACTTACAAAGTTGCTGCGGGGCCCTATACCACTGAGCTAACTGGTCGACATGAAAAGGTAGGCTGTAGGCTTTAGACAGCCACACCAAGAATTAGGTTCCCCGCTGCACTGTAAAATTCTTTGTTTTAAGAAGCAAATGTGGCTGTGAATTTGAATCTCGCCTTGCCAAAGTTAAACATTTTCCTTTGAATCTCCAGTAACAATAATGTACAATGGGGTGTGGTTGGGAGCTGTAGCCAAGCACCATCCCTCACATTTTTTGTTTTCATGTTTTTGATGTGATCCCAGTGGTATTTTTTTGACTTTGCATGTTGGTTTTCAGTTTGAGTCACATCTGAGGGTTGTGTGTGTGTGTGTTTCTATATCATACTCTGTGCTTGCAGTCAAAATATCACTGACACTGTTTTTACGACATGATGTCCTATAAACAGTGTGATACTTTGACTGCACGTACAGAGTATAGTACAGAAACACACACACACGACCCTGATGTGACTGAAACTGAAAATTATATAATTTCAATTCTGATAATGCTTTTATTTTATTGTATCTCTTTTTGATAGGAATTTTGAACTGTCATACCTGATTCTAAAGAAACTTAGATTGTGAAGACGAGCAACTACTCTAGTTCTTTGTAACTTTGTCCTCTTGTTTGAGTGTGCCCGCTTATCGTCATTGTAGATGACAGCGAAGATATCGTCAAAGCCAGGTGCAGTGGACTCACAAAACTCTTCCATTTCATCTGGATTGTATAGGTGCTTCCCTCCATTGGATTTGTGTGCCACCAATGATTTATGAAACTGGTGCACAAGAGTGCTAAATGTTGTGTCTCCTTTATAACAGTAATGAAAAGTAGTATTACTTTGTATTGTGGGTAAACGTGCATTCTTTTCTTTTCAATTTTCACCACCAGTAAGTTGATTTTGCAGTTCATATTTGCTCAGCAAGAGTATCTATCATCAATGTGTTTACCCCTTCAGAACTTACATGTAAAGATTTGTGAGGTATTAATTTTCTATACTACTCTGGGATTGTGGGTGAAGTTAGGGGTGATACAGGTGTATTATTATAGATAGTATTTGAGCATTACAAATTAAAATAAACATTGGGTTTATTTCATATTTATTATTTGACTGTACTGTTCTAATGGAAGGTATACGAAAGGGGTACCAATTGTCAACGGAAGGTATACGAAAGGGGTACCTTTTCTGTCAAAAATGGTATATAAAAGGGTAAAGGGTTGGACCTCGGGGCGGAGCCTCCCCGTATGAAATGTTTTCTAGTAGCCTCCCGGGTGTCACTACGCTTTTAAAGGATCTCGGTTGGAAGTCACTAAAGATCAGAAGGGAAGTAGACAGACTCTGTCTTCTCAAAAAGGGTTTAGACAGCAACGCAATGTCAGTCTACTAACTTCTTCGGGGGTCCGGTCAATGTGCAATTTATTTGCATTGGCATCAAGTTAGCGTCATCAAAATTTGTTTGTCACCAAGCTGACGAGCCCCAAGAAGGGGGAAACTGCTGTCCACGATTGCAACCCTTCCGAGTTTCAGTTGTGTTGGTGTCTCGCAAAGTCAACCGTTTTCACTTAGTACAAGTCTTGCTTTTGTGATAAAAAGTAAGTCGATTCGATATAAGCGTAAGTCGTTTCGATACAACCGGTTTACTGATATTTTTATGCTTAAGCGTGACCCCACAAATCTCCATTTTTTGTTTATAACAAATTCGTAATTGTTGGAAGACTTGACTTTGAGGATAGAAACAACTTACCAGAGCTTTTTAGTCAAGTTAAATTTGGAAGTCTATTTTGCACTTCAAACCAGTACGTCAAATTTCAGGACTGTTTAACTGAAAATTGTCGTTTTGAAACTCGCGCCATTTTACCATATAAACGTTAGGGCTTGATCCACGTTGAAGACAATCCAGATACTCGGTATCACCTTTAATGTATCCTTTATGAAGAGAAATTGTTAGCGGGTAATGCATTTTAAGAGGTCAAACCCTTGTTAAATAATAAATTTTTAACTGAACAGCGCCACACACTTGTATCACAAAATTATATCTGGTTAAGTTTATTGAAAGAGTAAAAGTAACACTTCAAATCGAATTGTCATAGACTGGTGATTAATATGCTGCGCAGTTCCGGTATATAGTTTGCATATATATTGCTTCAACCCTACAAAGCAATGTCGGCGAAACATCCTTCAAAAAATTCATGAAGTGTCAAGTCAAAATTACAAAGGACATTGCATTAAAAAAGAACTCCAAACATAAAAACCGCAAAGATCACTGACATATATAATGAATATCTAACTTGACGTTGTTATACAACTCACTACATATACTGAACTATAGCAAGTCATGTTTTTCTACTACACACTTACAGCAAACCCTTAAGATTTAAACTCAGTTTGAATAGAGACATCGATCGTTTGGTAATACATTCAAAAATTGATACACTTTGTTTTTGTAAGAACGCCTAATTTAGCTGCTGTGCCTGAAAAGGAGCCACGTCACGGTCTTTGGATTTTGAAAAGTTTAGCCTCAATTTTTCAAAAAGGTCATTTGTAATCCGTTTCAATCTTCTCCATCCTTCACCATCCTCGCCATATTTGCATTTATTCTTGTCTCTTTGGTGCTTATCTTCCCCGACAAATTATTTCACTGCTTCGCATTATTTAAATGCATTTTTTATATCTCTAATAATAACCCAAAATATCGTGACCGAGCTCCTTTAAGTTACCGGCAATGAATGGCCGGGTTGTAGGTTAGTTTTGTTTTATTTTCAGTAGTTCGACATGAAAACGGAATACAGACACAAAGTGAGATTTTCTTCAATGAACGTCACACCATACAACTTAAAAAGTAGGCCAATAAAAGTGAGGATCCCTCGGATTATATACCCAGAGACTCAGTTAATAGATTCATAGCCTCAGGTGCACTCGTAGCAAATTCTTAAAAGTTTGCTTGATCTCGGTCTAAACGTTCTCATAAAAAAACGAGTATTTGCACAATTTAAAGGGACTGTGTCATGCGTATTTTTGTATTTTTTCATAGGCAAACTTTGAAGTAGCAAAACGTTCCCATCCAGACCTTTCGTAACCAAGGTTACTTCATCATAGTTTCACTGCACAAGTAGAGTAGTTTTAAACAATAGCTAGAGCGTTATTTTGGATTTCCGTCAGTACAAATCTCCCATGACATAGCCCCTTTAAACAAGGTCAAAATCAACCATGCGTCCTACTATGCTCTTTAACAAAGGAAACAATTCAGGAACTGTAGGTCGCTTGCTTGCGTCTTGGAAGCACTCTGTAATCAGCTGATGTACCTCCCCAGGCAGATGGTTGTTTGGGATGGTGGGATATTCACCCTCCCTGATCTTCATTATGATTTCATCATCACTAGGCACTCCACTCCATGCCGGCTTCCTTGTAAAAGCTTCCAAAGCAACCACACCAAACGCATAGACATCTACAGACCGAGTAGGAGGTATTCCTGCAATCTGCTCTATGTGCTGATATCTGAGAGTTCCTGGATTAGGACCCCCTCTTGGGACAGCGGGAGTCATGTCTTCAACTGACACCGCAAGACCCAGGTCACATATTATTGCCTCCTTTGTCAGGTCTTCAATCTGCGAAGACAGAGAGATGACACATCATCAGACCGTGATATAACCAACAGCATAACTATGACTATATTCCATTGTTGTGTGTGAATATTGTATTTTTCCTTCGATCGATGAGAACAGCCTCGAAATAGTGAATCGAATGGTAAAAACTCTGTCTTGCAGCCATAATTCAGCACTAATTGAACTCTTAAACCAGTCCCAGTCCCTCACAGACAACAACCCACTTTCTTCAGTTAGTTCCAACTGGTTGGGAACTTGTCCGGCCAAACTGATGTTAACCACGTGTCTTGTTAGTAGGAAAAGTCTTGGCGACTAAAGAAAAAAAGCGCAGTCTCCGACATATCTGGTGCTTGGCCGAATGCCTTTTCCAAAGATCCTTAAGTATTCTAAAGCCCGGAGAAACGGGAAATGTTTGGAACCCAAACATCATCAAACATTGTTTGGTGACCAAACATTTTACCGTTTGGCGACGGTCTTTGGCCACCTTGTTTGGTCTTGTTTAATTGTGTTTGATCGTGATTGATAACCGTTTGGCTAGGGATTAAGACATAAACATGTTTGAACACCAAACAATGTTTGATGATGTTTGGTTGCCAAACATTTCCCCTTTGGCATTCACCTTTACAACAAGGGATGGGGTGCTTTAAACTTGACGAAAGAAGTTCGTTTGGTACCTTTTTAGGTTTACGCAAAAGGATCTTTTTTTAATGATCGGGAAAAGTTTAAACTTACGGTCACACCAGAGTTGTACACTACACAATTAAACAGCAAATGGACTTATTTATCATAACATTCACCATGATATTGGCAGGCTTGATATCTTGATGTATGATCCCCTTTTCATGGAGGTAACCAAGACCTTGCGCCACATTATGCAATATATAGCCAATGCACCTTTCCTCCAAGATCTGTAGCTGCAGAAACACAATTACAAATAGCAATGATGCAGAGTGTGATTAACTTCAAACAAAATGTCAAGACCTTCGCAGTAACACGAACGCAGCCATTTCAAATGTCGCGCTACTGCCTAGCAGCGAACTCAGAAATGTGATCGAATCTGGTACGGCCGTAGAAAGACGTTAGAAACGTTAACCAAGTCGCGTCAATGCCGTGTACCAGGGCAAGCTCTGTCGTGCTA
>JAEMWC010000169.1:370000-485000 GCA_016490735.1 Pachyseris speciosa | reverse complement strand
GAAACCTGGAAAACTTGCCAAGGAATCGACGTGGTTTGGCCCGCGTCCCAGTCGGTCCTCAGAGAGAACAGCCCTACAACGAACGCCGAAGAAGGACCTATCACAATAATCAACCATTACAAGCTCTCAACCTAATCGCAGAGTATTTAAGACAGAGCGAGATGCTAATGATGAGATAAGTAATCCCTTTCCATTTTCTTTTCCCATTCCGTGTGTCACGTCATGTGCGAATAGGGTTCTGGAATTTGAATGGTTTTAACAGTAGCATTCTAGGAAATAAACTAAAAACAGACGATTTCTTAGGCGTAATTAACAAGCATGACATTTTTGCACTTGTTGAAACACATGCAACTTATGAATCAGAGATGAATATAAGTAAATTTAAACATTTTATTAAGTGTAGGAATCGATCGGGAAACCGATCTTCCGGGGGACTATCTGTATATATAAATCAAAATCTCGCTAAAGGAGTCAGCTACATCCCGTCTGAAAACAAGAACATAATATGGTGTAAACTTGATAAAACTTACTTTAACTTTCAAAAGGATATATACCTAGGAACAGTTTATTTAAGCCCACCGAATTATGAAAGAAATAACAGCGAAGATTTAATTGGGGAATTAGAAGAAGAAATGTTTTTACTTTCACAAAAGGGTGACATAATTGTTCAGGGTGATTATAATGCACGAACCGGTGACATTCAGGAAACGGTCTTGGACGATGACAGCACTTTCCTGAATGTCCCTGAGGACTATGAGAATGACGAGCAATGCGTAAGACGGTCACAAGATTCAGGTACCGTGAACGCTAGGGGGAGAAATTTGTTAGAAACATGCACAGCATTAAATTTACGAATCTTTAATGGAAGAATTGTTGGTGACCTGGAAGGTAAAAAGACCTGCTTTCATTATGACGGTAGCAGTGTTGTTGATTATGTCATAGGATCAAAAAGTATGCTAAGGAATGTGCAATATCTTATTGTTAATCCACTAAAGCCACATTTATCGGATCACTGTCAAATATCATTCGCGATAAAAGCTAACTTTGTTAACCGAGACTCGCTTGAAACATTAGCCGAACTCATCCTAACCGAATATAATAGGCTTTTCTGGAATATCAAGTCTAAGGACAGACTTAAGGATGGTCTCAAATCGCAAACAGTTCAATCCAGGTTAAAAGCAGCTGTAAAACATGATAACATCGATACTGCGTCTGAATTAATAAGTGAAACTTTGGTGGAAGCATGCAAAGAAGCTGGATTGAAAGCAAGAGGCAGCAAAATTAAATGCAAATCACAAAACAAATGGTTTGATCAGGAATGCGAAACAGAAAAAGAAAACTTGCAATCCCTCGGCAAGAAAATTTCTAAAAACGTTAATAATTCAGAACTTAGACAACTATTGCGCGACAAAAAGAAGAGGTTCAAACAAACTTGTAGACGGAAGAAACGGGAGTATATCAGCAAAGGCATGTCTAATATCGATATGAAGAACTCCAAAGAGACCTGGCGACAAATCGGACAAATCTTTAGTTTAGGAAAAAGAAAAACACATGGAGCTGAAACAGTGAGTACGGAACTGTTTTATAAATACTTTAAGCAACAGAATGCGACCCCTTTAAATAATATACTAAATCCGGAGACGAATATGGAAACCCACAGCAACGAAATAGTGGAAGGCCCACTTGATTATCCAATAACTGATGAAGAGCTCGAAGCTGCAATTACCAAACTGAAGGCAAACAAATCTCCAGGTATCGATAACATATTAAATGAAGTAATAAAAATCGGAAAGGACGACATTAAAGGGCATTTAATAAACTTATTTAATCGAATCTTAGATACTGGCAAATACCCTACTCTTTGGAGTTTTGGCCTCATTGTACCTATTCACAAAAAGGATGATCGATCCAAAGTCGAAAATTACCGAGGTATCACTTTGCTTTCTGCGTTAGGCAAGCTCTTTACATCAATACTTAACAATCGACTGTACCACTTCATGGTTCAAAAAGGAATTTTGAAAGCTGAACAAGGTGGTTTCAGAAAAATGCACGGCACAGTTGATAGCATCTTCACATTAAAAATGCTTATTGACAAGTACGTGAAATCTAAACCACAGAAGCACCGAAATTTACTCTTTTCATGCTTCGTCGACTTTAGAAAAGCCTTTGACTGTATACCCCGACAAAAACTATTCGACAAACTGAGAAAAGAAGGCATTCAAGGACGTTTCCTAGACGTTTTAATATCCATGTACTCAAATGATAAATCGGCAATTAAAATTGATAACAATTTAACCGAATCATTTCCCTGTTTTGCCGGGGTAAAGCAAGGTTGCATGTTGTCACCTACTCTTTTTAATTTCTATCTGAGTGATCTACCAAAATTCCTAAATACGGCGAGTCCAACCGACATTACGCTAGGTGATAAGTCTATCAATTGTCTCTTATATGCGGACGATCTAGTGATCTTCTCTAGATCAGCAAAAAGCCTTCAAATAAACCTTAATAAGCTGGAATCTTTTTGCAAAAATGCCAATTTAAGTGTAAATTTAGACAAGACGAAAATTATGATTTTTAATAACTGTGGTAAGTCTTTAAACAATTACTTGTTCAGATATGGGGCTGATGAACTGGAGAATGTCAAATCCTATAAATATCTTGGACTCATAATGAGTCCTTTTGGAAACTTTAATCTCGCTAGGCAAGAGTTGAAGAAAGTTGCACTTAAAGCACTCTATAAATTACGAAAAGAGATGGGAGACCACTTCAGAGAAAATATAAAATTAACGATGAAGTTATTTGATGCACTGATATCTCCCATACTCTTTTATGCGAGTGAAGTGCGGGGGATTGATTGCAATGGGAAATTAGAAAAGGATCCAGCAGAATTAGTTCAAAATAAATTCCTAAAGTGGTTGCTGGGAGTTAATAAATACTGTAATAACAATGCGTGCAGGGCTGAGACAGGAAGGTTCCCAATGATAATTGAAGCTCAATGTAGGAACTTTAAGTTCTGGTTAACCTTAACCAAAAATGAAAATAAATTATCCCAAATAGCATACAATGATATTAAATGGAACGAAAATAAGACTTTCTGGAGCAAAAAAATAAAAAACTTGTTGGAACAGATAGGATTAGGAGAACTCTGGATGAAAGCACACTATGCAGGCATAGGAATTGTAAACATGATCAGGCAACGACTTAAGGATATTGAACTACAAAGATGGCTAAGTGAAATAAATAACGGCATCAGAAAGATGCTAACCAAAGCAACAAAATGAGAACCTACCGGTTATTCAAAACGATAGACAATTACAAATGTGAAGACTATTTATATCAGGTTACCAATATACGACACAGAATAGCTCTAACAAAACTGCGACTTAGCAACCACAAATTAGCCATAGAGACAGGACGTTATTCGAGACCATTCAAGAAACCTGCAGAAAGAATTTGCCCAATTTGTAAAATAGAAATGGAGGACGAATACCATTTTCTAAATATATGTCCTGCTTACCAGGAAAAAAGACGTTCGCTACTTAATTATTTGGAAAAAGAATGTGGAATAAAAATAAGCAGAATGTCGCCTAATAAAATATTCATGTTTCTAATAAACCCCCCTAGCGGAAATGCTCAAATACAAAAGCTAATAGCAAAACATATATTCGAATGCTTTGAAAAAAGGATAGAGGAAGACGGCAAAAAGTAAATACTCTAGGAATTAATCAATTAACAACTTAATTAATAATTATTTAAGTAACAATTTTTGTTTTCTTTGTAACTTTTAGTTATTTGGATTGCGTAGTCGATGTACTATATATTGTATAAGACTCCAAATAAAAACATGTCTGTCTGTCTGTCTGTCTGTCTGTTGGAACAATTCTTTTAAGGTCCTCTCTTGCTGGAGTGTTGGGCAAATAGTTTAAACTTTACTGATATCACATTGAAACTTTTCTCGATCGCTTCGCTCAGCAAACAAAAGAGAAGCAATATTCAAACACAATAGACTGTCAACATTTCCCAAAGTTTTCCATGTTAGCGAAACCTGGAAAGAGTGAGGATTTAATGCCGGGCGAAAATATTCTCCAAACTCACGAAACCGCCAAGGCTACAAAAATGACAGGTGCTTTAGCCAACATCTTCATGGCAAAAATTAAAACAAAACCTTTTCGCCAAAGCAATATCAAGCCAAGAGAATGGAGACGTTACATTGATGACGTTTCTCCCTTTGGGTTCATGAAAAACAGGCTTTTTTCTCTTTATTGAACAAGCCAAAAACATTTCAGGTGAAATCTCAGAGAACGAAGTAACTTTCCCAGACACAGTGGTTTTACTACAAAGGAGATAGATTTGACAATGAATCTATCCTGGACATCAAGACCCACTATAAGCCGACATCAATACTCACACTTCACGTCGTGTCACCCACCAGGGTGACACGACGTGTCATGAGACTACACAAATCCTCCGATTATATCGTATAAGAGAAGTAAATCTTTCAAAGATCTGCTCGTCAGAGCGAAAATTTAAATATAGGCTAAAGAGCGTCGCAACCGCAAACCCTCTAAGACACTCAATTTTCTTACCTCGTTGTTCTGGTTCTTCGCTCGTTGTTTCGCCCGGCCCAAATATTTGAGAGCCTAGAACCGGCTTCCGCAAACCAGGAGGGTAGTCTGTGGAAGCCAGTCATGACAATTCTTTAAATTGAGCGATATATCAATAGCTTACAAAACCTCGGACTAATAATCATCTACTTTTGACGAAATATCTATGAAAGTAGCATTTCCGTCTCTAGATTTCTTAGAACATTCCCCCAGGGCCCCGTAATGGCTTTTGCCTCCGGCGCTTTGCTTCATTGACCTCGAAACAAAAATTTCTAGCTACGGCCTTGTCTTGCTAAACTGATGGCTGATATTACAACCTCGTTTCATGGAGGTTGTGTTTTGTTTATGTGAAAAATATGAAAAACATGAAAAATTGTTCAATAGCGTGACATCTTCGAAGTGGCCCATTGGATGAGAATTAATCGCGATAAACTTTAGCCTTCCGTCACTCCTTTATGCAGCCCAATCAAACGAAACCGAACCAAAAATCGAACGGTTGGCAAGGCCGATAGCGATTGGTTAATGCGTTTCTTCTGGTGGCCGGGGTGGTCGTTAACCAATGAACATCCCGCTTTCGTCGATTACCGTCACGCTAGTGGTCCATGCGGACTATGCGCAGGTTTTAGTGTTTCATCGTTTTATTGCCATCGTTTTATTGACAAGGCGTTTCGTTTTAAAAGTGGGCTGTCTTTGTCGAATCTGTTGTTTAGTAGTTTTAGAGTGCGTTGTTATGAGCTTCCGTGGTCGTGGCTCGCGGTCCAAAGTGTGACGAACAGTATTTTAATCGCCCCAAGCCACCGAACTGTCTTAAATGCGACTATTTTCTGGGAGGAACGTTTCATGGAGCAAGAAAAAATGGTGAAGTTGGCTAACCCTGCTGTTGTTGAAGTGAGCGATCAGTGTGTGTTTTCTTCCCTGCCGCACGACTGTTCGGAATGATCGCTGTTTTGTTACATGTCGCGGCGATGTGTGGCTGTGTACACGTGGGGAGTGCAAGATGTCTCGTTCTGTTCTTCTACGTCAACAGTTACATGGCCTTGAATTATGACTGCGAACAAGTGAAAGGGACTGCAGTCGTAGCTCTCAGACGTTTCTCAGGTATTTTCAGGTTGTAAAATGATATTAAAGTAAATATTAAGCTTACTTGTTACAGAGATTGATTCTGCATGGATACTTAAGCAAATTTTGTAAAAAGGCTGTAAGTTTTTAATTTCTTATGCCTCATGTTCTTGCAATGTTGTAATTCCTGTCATTTTTGCTATGTTAGATGATACTTGATTTACGTGATTTTTCCATGTTACTTCATCAACAATATTTACCGCTATAAATTTGTGCATTTTACTCTTTCCATCAAGTGATTCATTTGCTATTCAATAACTTTTGCCTTTGTTTGAAACACCATGAAATGAGTTTCAAAGAAACTTTATTAATTTTGCAGAAAGCCACTTTCTCATCTTTTTTAGTTCCTGATTCATGATACTGTAAAGGGTATATACGGCTGTATATATTTTCATCACTGTAAAACAAATTGATATCATTTGTAAATTAGATAAAATTTAAAATTTTGAAGCACTCACAGATGTCATTCATGTAGATAAGAAATAGTAAGGATGCTAGACTTGCATTAACGATTTGCTTTCCATTTGTCAAATAATTTCTAAACCAGTCTATGGCTCAGGCCCAGCCAGGGGGTGTAATGCGATACTAATATACCCGGTTTTTCCCCATAAGATACCAAAGTACCTTCAAATTGTAAAACGTGTGATACTTAGACTGCCGGTACCGTTTGTAACCAGTGTGCCATGCCATTTTTGCTGGAAATGGGCTTCTTCTAAAAAACTTCAAATAGTCTGAAAATTACTTCTCTAAGCTGTATAAACCTATACATTTTCTGAAAGGTGTTTAAAATGTCTCTCCCATGATATCCATTTCAATGTGATGGATGTAATTTGATAGCTTTATGATGTCATAACTGTGGGAAAATTGTCATTTCGTGGGTGGTTCTCGGGTGCCGATTCAAATTGTTTCTGGTGCACCAAGAGATTCACATAAAGTCTTATAATTTTGACGTACTCAGTACATCATATAGGGACCTAAGAGGAAATAAACATGACGTACTCAGTATGTCACAGAGGCCCTCAAGGGGTTAATACCTAAAATTACTTTGAAGCATTTAATTCATGTCTGTATACTGAATACCTAAAGGACCAGATACTTTATGCCCAAATTGTAACATAAAAGTATCATATACATGAATTAAAATGGCTCTAGATACCATATAACCAAAACCCCTGGCTGGGCCTGATATTGGCTACTCCTCTAATTCCATAATGCTAAATAGTTTTCCCAGACAACGTTTTCTTTTGAACTCTATGAAATACTCTAGCAAGATCCAGGAGTATATCTCCAGTAGTACATTTGTTGTCATCTGTTGAATGTCATAATTATCTAGTCACAAGGTCTCATGTTATTGCCTAAATTCATTGAAATCAAGTGAAAGCCATACTGGCTGAGAAAAATTATGTTGTGTTCATCAACTGAAGGTACTTTATAATTCTCTTCGACTTTGGCTTTTCTATAATGTTACTTAAGCTTGAAAAGCCGCAAATTAGTCAAAAGTTTGAACGAAGTCGACTTTATTATATGCTTTAAAAATTGGTGTGACTTTCGCTATTTTCAGTTGTTCTGGTATCATGCCAGTAAGAAATGATTGCTTGAATATATGTGCTCCATTTAGTTATTAAAGTGGATACAGTATATTTATTGTTGGTTCATGAAATTTGGTGCGATAACTCCATGTATTATGGTTGTTTTTTTGGTGTAGGTTTCAAACAAAAGTTAAATGAATTTTGCCAATTTTAAAGCTGTACATTGTGCAATAAAAAAGATCCTTTTTTGTTTCTTTCAAAAAAGCTCCTCAAATTAATATCCTGTATGGTCATGAATCTAGTCTTTTTCACAGCTGCTTTTGGGATGTCACGCAACGCTCCATGAAGGCTGTTGACAAAACTCGGTGACTTACATAACTCTCATGTTTTGTTAAATATATTTGTTTTCAATGTAATTTTACTCATAGATGGAGTTGTGTTGATGTTCAATGTAAGTTATACCTATTTTCTTTACAATAGTGTCCCAAGATTTGTGTGGAGATACAGTACACAACCAATAAAGCCTGAAAGCACCACAAAAGAAATCTGATACATGTCATGAGCTTGTTTTCACCAATAAATCATAGCATGCATGTGACTTTGAACAGTTTTTAATACCTGCTAGGTCCTGCCTCCAGGCTTGGGCCTTCTGTTTTCCTATAGGAAACAAAAACAAGAGGTAAATATTAATAGCTAGCAATTTGATGGTAACAACCAGCTGTATGGTGCAGTTTAGTGTGAGAAGGGAATTAAAATGTTGATTTCAAAGAGTATCACTGGGGAACTGATCAGTGGCAAAAATACAGAAATTGGGTCTAAATTGAGTCTAAATGACTCGGTGTGAGCAGGGCATGTGAAAGAGGCAATTTTTTTGAAATCTCAATTTCTCTAAAATTTGCTCTCCTTTGGCAACAGACTGATTATCAGGTCAGAAACTTATGTCCATGCATATTTCGTGCTTTGTGGGCCTGAATTCACAGAATTAGCATATGATTCAACGCTGAAGCTGATCCTGAAAGGTTCCTCCAATCTTGGCTTTTTTGTTTGGCTATAACTGACAAAGAAGAGCAAGAATGTATTACCTTATGAGTGGCATTTGTGTACCAACCAGCCAGCTTTATCTTTTAAGTGGTACAGTTTAATAACAGATTATGGAAAATTAAGGGAAATGTAGTGTTTTGATCTCAAAAAGAGTAGTATTTGTTGGGAAACTAACATGGTGTGGTGAAACTTATGTACTTTCAACAAAAAGGCAGTATTTTGAAACAAGAATAATTAGGTTTTTGGTAGAAAAGTAACTTCAATTTTTATTACTTGCTTTTTACTGTTGAAAAGTGGGGGGGGGGGGGGTGCTTTAGCCCCCCCAGCCCCTCCCCCTGCACGGTCCCTGCTGTCCCTATATTAATTACACTTACACACAGATGATCACTGATCTTCTTACATCATTTTGAACTAACAATATTATAGCTTGTTATGATTACAAACCCTGAGGGGTTGGCTTCTTGACTCTGCAAAATCAATGAGGTACAAATGGTTGAGTTGAATGTTGAAGTCTCACACACTTTTGTGCTTAGATTTCACTTGTGAAACTTCTACTTACATCAATCAATCAATCAATAATCTATTTATACTCGAAGATATCAATAAGATGCTAATATTTCCAAGGATAAATGGCAAAAATAAATAAATTAAAATAAATACCTCTTACTAACTGAGTTCGAGGTCTGTACTGTAAATTACGGACCGACTTTTTCCCTGTTGATTTATGGCTCAAACGCAAAGCGCACAGCCTATAAATTAATGGGAAAAAACGAGGATCTGCAACTTACAGTACGGTCCGAGAAAATGAGCTTAGTAAGATATTTATTATGTCTCTCACGTTAATCTGGCGTGTGGGAAAGAAAACTAGTTGAAGTGAAGCGGGTCGTACAGTAGAATACAGTCCATAAAATTGACCAATCACAGCACGCGTACGAAGTGAAAGATATAATTATAATAATAATAATAATAATAATAATAATAATTGTCTTTAATTTTTGTCTTTGCGATTGAGGACCACAGATGGACATATGTCACTCATAGAGTTTGCTGTTTAGAAGAAATGCACGTGTCATTGGCTTCCCTGTGGGGACGACCCCTAAGCTAAATAGGGGGATTGTAAAATCAGTCAAAGAAACTTCAGGAATTACCCCAGGGATCAGGGAATCTTGCAAGACAAAGTCCCCTTGGTAAGCTTTCTCTCAGCAGAAAATCCCCTGGCATCCTTTACAAACTCGTGAATTCTCCCACCACCCTAATCTCTGATCGTAAAACAATGTCAAGATTTTTCCTCTACCCTCGGGCGAAAAATCCTGTCCAACTCCTTGTATTCCCCGACATATCTCCCTGGTTGGCCCCGGGCGTAGAGCCCACGACGTGCAAAACAATAACGGTCAGCTGAACACAGGCAGCAACAATTGCATCAATCAAGAAAATGAACAATATTATTGGTTAGTCACCCTGACTTCAAGCCCAGATAAAGCGAGGATGACGGTTCCCAGATCTTAGTTGCAGGGGTTTCAATAAGTTTTGAAATAGCTGTCTGAGCTAAGTAAAGTAGAAGGCGACCTGATGAATTTTAAATAATTTGAGTGGGTTGCGGAAAGAGGTCTGACAAAGTAGAGGGCGATTTTCGCCGGTTGATGGCTTCTAAACCCCTGTAGTTGAATAGATTTTACTTTATATTTTGGTCTCCCTAATTAGCAGAGCGCTAGTGCTCGGCTATCGGGACTGAGACTTAAATTTAGTTATCTATCTATCTCCCTATCCCAAGAGTTGACTTTCCTCAACTCTCTTGTAATTCGGTAGGAGTTGTCGTATGATTTCTTTGTGCAATTCAGGCTTGCATTGTACAGAATCGCGTACAAGCCTGATTTTTTTTTCAGGCTTTATTTTGACTACTGCTTGAGTAGTGTTTATAACTGCGATGATCATTCACGAATAAGTCTTATACTTACTTTACTCTTGATACTCTGATAGTATTCTGGAAGTTTTGTCTGTCTCTTGTTGTACATTTTGGGCATTTTCGATGTTGTGTAAAACTCAGCACTTGCAAAGTACAAAAAACTAGACTTGCCACAGGTCGACCTCTCGAGTCTCACCGCAAAAAAGCCGAGAAGAGCCAGCTTTTCAGGACGAGCTGTGCGAGCGACGAAGTTAGGACACTTTAGAATTCAAATTAGAAAGTCCCGCGAAACTGTTGCACGCAATCCGTACCTAGTACCCAGATTCCTATGCCACTCGCGCGACTGAAATCTCGTAAACAAACATGGCTGCCGATGTGAGGATTTCTACTTTTCTTTGCTTGATCACTTGTTCTAGAGTTTTGTTTAAAGGTAGCAAATGTTCAGGCGTCCTTTTTTTTTTCATAATGGCGGGAAAAAATTGGCAGGAGGTGTTTTGAGGGCGGGAAAACGTTTTTTTTTTATCCTGCACAAGTCTTGCGGGAAGAAAAGCGAGCACTTCGTTAGAAAAAAAAATGTTTCGAAACAAATGTTCGAATTGTGGAGCAACCCGCTCTAAAAGCAAATTTGTCGGGTTAGGGGAAGGGATTAATTTGTTATGCCGAAAATGCTATAACAAAACGAGAAGGAGTGCTGGCGTCCCCGATATCGAAGAAACTGCGACTCAAGCGTCAACTGGAGGTAAGCTAGGCTGAACTTAACCTTATTTTCCTTTAATTTATGACTGG
Organism: Pachyseris speciosa; assembly: GCA_016490735.1. Classification (NCBI taxonomy): domain Eukaryota; kingdom Metazoa; phylum Cnidaria; class Anthozoa; order Scleractinia; family Pachyseridae; genus Pachyseris; species Pachyseris speciosa. Next base: position 474,018 of record JAEMWC010000169.1, on the reverse strand, counting down.
TTACAAACTTGCTCAAAATGGTTTCTTCGTTGTGTGTTTGTGAGTGGACTGTAACCTCTTATTAACACTTCTTAATGTCAGGATCATTACAGCGAGAAGTACCCTTGCTAGAGCCACCACCGCAACAAACTTCATCTCGGAAGGAGTTTCTTCAAGTTACCGGTAGTTTCACACTAAAGATGATATTGAGGGCAGTTTTTTGGCAGTTGTGACAGTTTTTTTTCATTTGTAAATGGTAGTTTTTAACTTTGTAGATACATGACCACATCAGCTGCGCTGCGTATAATTTTATCGTGTGCAAATAAATGTTGTTGCTGTTACCCTGTTACACAATAAAATATTTGCATGCAGTTTTTTTTTTTACTGCATGCAAATATTTTATTGTGTAACAGGCTCTGAGCTTATCAAAATAAATAGCCAAAGGCGCCCTGGCGTGGGATATTATTATTCTCTAATTAAGTTCTGTATTTTTAATTATTATTTCAGTATTTTAATAATGCATTTCCTTTGCTTTGGTGCTTTGTTTGTTTGTTTTGTTTTTTGAGGTAAACAGGTTTCGATAAGGTCAGGGGCTTTTAATTACCATTTTCCTGAACTATGAAAACCCCGGCTACATCTTCCACATTCTTATTTTCAGGTGAGAAATTCAAAGAAGAAATTAAAAGTCTTCAAGAGGCCCTCAGTCAGCACTGCGAAAAAGAGAAGAAAGCCCCCATATATGAGCCTGCTGAATTTTTTAAGTTTTGTTCCCAGCATGGTGCTGCAAATTGTTTTAATTTTGTTTTGGCTTGCATGACCTCTTCTCGCCATTCTGAAGAAAGAATTTCACTTAACCGTAAACGCACTGTTGCTATTTTATATCAATTATGTTTTGGTTTATCACAAAAATGTAATTTTTTACAAGAAGACAATGGTTTATTTTTACAGTTTTGTAACCTTTCTCAAACTGGGATTGAAACCCAGCGTCTTTTGGGAACAAGTTGTTCAAGCAAAGTATTAAATAGATATCGAGCAAATAGTGGCAAAGAACACATGAGTGTGGTAAATAATGCAATCAAGAATGCACTGGAAAACAAGCATGCCATCCTGATGATGATAGATGATTACCACAACATACACACTGTGAGACGACCAACAGAAGAAACACACACCTGCAATGTGGATCATATGGCCACCATTATCATCAAGATTGTAAAAGAAGCCTCAGCCATTCCTTTATCATCTGTTAATTTAATTCATAAGCCTTGTGGTATCGACTCTGACCTTCTTGTAAATAATTTGTGTTCTAACCATTATTTTAGTCAAGTTAGTTCTAGTTTGTTTGCCTCGTCCATGCCTGAATTAACAAATTCTATGTTTGATCCAGTCATGGGTAGACTCCATATGGAAACTCATGATTATCAAGACCTAGATTCTCATTCTTTGCGTTCTTTTAAAGATGTTTTTTTAGTTGATTTTGTAAACTTACCTTTAAAAAGGAGGGAAGATTATAATGTTACCCTTGATATTGTATTACCACAATATATATATGTATATGAGTATCTCTCAAATTATGTTGTGCCTATGCCGGCTGACTGGCCTGGCCAATTTTTTCCAAGGCAAATAGTGTACCAGAAAGCCAGTCAAGCAACCACAACAGCAAGCAGTACTGCAGCCCAGAGCTGTTCCCCTCATCCTCTCTGCTCTGTCGTTCCCACTTTGGGGCCCCTGCATGTGGACCTTAATGCTGATGAGGATATTGTTTTAGGTTATATGCCCTTCATGAGGCTTGTTTATGAGTCTCTTTTCCCAGGTAAAAAACTTGCAGACAAGCCAGAGCCCTGGAGAATTCAGTTTCTGTTGGAAGTAATTTATGGAGGGTGGACTATGGTAAGGACTGTGGTGAAATCTGTTTTCTCAAAGGTTAAAGATGTTCAGTATGATGTTTTGTTGAATTTGTTAGATAATTACATTCCTCTGGCACTTTGTAGCTACAGTATTTTGTTCAAGTTAAATCGCTTTGATGACTATTTCTGTTCAATTTTCAGGCTCTGGATAATGTTTTTTTGCTTCCACTGGAAAAACTACAACAAAGCCCCTTTGTTTTGGCTGAGCAATATTTTATTTTGGAAGACTAATGGCTCCAAGGATATTTATAATTTTTTTTCATGTTATCTGAGTGTAATCGATGAATATTTTGTTGAGTTTGTTCACAGCATGGCAAGAAAGTCTACCAACCCATCAGACTCTGTGGAACAACTACAACACAAGATGTTCTCTCTCTTTGTGTCCGGGGAAAGGCAAGCAAACTTCAGGGCAACCTTTACCCCTTCTAAAAATTATGTTTTCAGTCGCCGTCAACTAACTTCTTTATATTCAAGGGTTGCATCAATAATTGTGAGCATTTTAACTTCAATTACTCATTCAGATGAGTCAGCAGTTCTTCTCCCCAAGGCACCAGGGCAAAGGAGAGATCTCTGGAAAGTGCCAGCACTGTTTGGGGATACACCTGTGAAAAGGGATTTCTTGCCCCTAGGGTTTCAATTCTCTCCCCAACCTGAGCAGGGTCAAAGATGTGATCTCCTGAATTGTTCCATTTCAAATGATACACCCTGGAAAATATTTGAGGGGTGTTGGCATTCATTCCATTTATGTTGTTTAGATGTAGGTGATGTTTGCCCTATTTGCAGGGAAGGAGTTGAAGATGCAATACGATTTTTGTCATCTACAGCAAATAAATCTGTTAAAGTACAGGGGAGTGCAGGTGTAGATGGTTTGGACAATGACAACAGCTGGGGTATTCGGGAAACAGATGACAATGACAGTGAAGTTCTAACTTCTTCAATTGAAGCAAATGTTGATCAAATTCTGCAGAACCTAACCCAACAAGTTATAGTTCTACCATTTACTACACCACCAGTCCAACCAGCACAGCCATCATCAAGAATTGTTACACCATCCTCTCAGCCACTACAATGTCAGTCTCCATCCCAGAGAAGGCCTCCTCACTGTACTACCTGCAGTCATCTTCTACAAGGACATCACAGGGTTGCCATACCTGAATCACCATTAAGTAAGTCTTGCCCTGTTTGCCATTCTCAGCTCTGTGCTAGAGAAGGGCATTCTATACCATGTGCATGCCATTGGTGCTTAAGGCAATCTCAACCAGTCCCAGTTAATACAGCTGTTTCTTCTGTTTCACAGGGACCTTGTGTTGTGCAGGAGACACACATCAATCAAGATGTAACTGAGTGGCTTATTTCAGTTTCTCAGTCATCAGTTACCTCTAATCAGTTGGGTAGTAATGCATGCACAATTATTGCTGTTTATGGTGCTATTAATTTTCTTTTGCCCTCTACTAACTGGTCATTACCATCGACACAGAATTTACCAGCACAGTTAATTTCTACATTTAAACAACTGATGATACATGGAAACCAGACATACAACTGGCTTGGTAACCAGCAGCCAACATACAGTGCCCCTGAGATCATAAGTCATCCACAGCTGGGCTTTTCAGGGGTAGTGAAATGTGGAGATGAATACCAATTTAATAATTTTTCATCCTTTGCAGATGAACTCCTCCATCTTGTGGTAAGACCAGATCATGGCAAGCTTGCTGCAGTATTGATCTTACCACCAGATAAATCAATGCTCTTGCTTATAGATACACATAAACAATCTGCTCTTCTTGAAAGCCATACTCACCTTGGTAGAGGGGGATTATTACTGCAGCTGGACCTGGGAAGTTGAAGGAAATGGCTTCATATATTCATTTAATGGCCAGGAGGGACTGGACATGTAACCCCACCCCTTTTGATGTTTCTTTTGTTACTTTATTGTAGTGTAGTATTGTTTTCTTTTAAAGGCATATACCACTTCAATTGTATCATCTCTACTTAATATAAATGTAGGCTATCTCTGTTTCTCTTTCTCTTTGTTCACCTTTGTATCTCTTTCTCTCTCACACACACACACACCCATTCATTTGTTCATTTATTGCCTTTATATCTGTCTTTCTTACCTTTCACACTTTTTTCCTAACTATTAAAATATCAAATGAAGAATGATCCTCGCAGTTGTGAATGCAATTTATGCAATTGCGAAAAGAAGCCTGAAAAAAATTCAGGACTTCAACGGGGTTTGAACCCGTGACCTCGCGATTGCCGGTGCGATGCTCTAACCAACTGAGCTAAGTTAGAGCACTGCACCAGCAATCGCGAGGTCATGGGTTCAAACCCCGTTGAAGTCCTGAAATTTTTTCAGGCTTCTTTTCGCAATTGCATAAATTGCATTCACAACTGCGAGGATCATTCTTCATTTGATTTCATTTCCGCAGTTCATATATGATTCGTTTCATATATCATTCACACTATTAAAATATCCTTGTCTAACAGCTACAATGATTGTTGCTTGATTTTATTATTTTCAGTACGTCAAACAAATTTACCAAGTAAGTTTTATTTCAGTTTCATTGTTTTAGCCAAGAGCATTAAGGTTCACATTGTGCAAGGGGCTGTACCACTCCTGTCAAAAATATTATAAAACCATTGTTCATTGTGTATAAATATTGTTGTTGTTGTTTTTTTTTTATTACATTATAAATTTGAAATTTTGTGCATTCTTGAATTTCTACGCCAGTGCAGGGAGACAGGATCAGTGTGGAGAAAAGCTCCCTGTGTGTACTTTCTTGAATGGTCCAAAGAGCTGCATGCAGCAAACCTCTTTCTTACCTTTTCATCAATCACAATCAGAGCCAGAAGTGGTGGCTGTAACCCAGATTAGCTCCTCCCCTTAATTTGAAATCATCAGTATGCTTCCTACATATTATTTTGTATATCAGTATTTGAAATAAAATAGTACTGTAGCTGTTGGTGTTGCTTTCTGGTTGTCTTTTTTTATTTAATGTTACGTAGTTATAGTGATATACTCTATTTACAATAATTATTGTAATAATCATTTTTATTTTGTTGTCTTCCTACATATTATTAGTATCAAAGATTCTAGGCTCTTAATGTTAATGACAAGGTTTCTACCATTTTACAAGGTTACAGGACAGGAAACAAACATTTCTGGGGCTAGTGGGAAAATAACTTATGTTTTGGTTAATAGCATACAGCAAGTAAAGAGTGGTTGTCCACTTTGCCATGTGCTAGGGTATATGCCAGGTTAGGGGATAGTACAAGATAATAGTATAGTTACATGTACACTAAATTTTGTTTATTGTGCATACACATGCATAAAGATCCTCAGTAAGAGGCAACAAGTAAACTGGGCCGCTGATGGTTCAATAATTAATACATAAACAAATGATTGCACTTTAAAAAGTCAGAATTCTGTAAATACATAGGGAGCTGTTATAGCTTGTCTTCATTATGTTATGTAGAAAGAAGAAAAAAAGATTGCAATTAGAAAAATAGTGCTGCTTTGTAAATCGATAAGTTTAACATACAGTTATTGTAAATGTGTAAGGCATGTATATATATCTTGGTAAGCTCTATAACTGTTGGTTGCACGATGGAGTTTTAACAATGCAGACAAACAGACTTACTTTCAAAGAATTATTGTACAAACGAGCCAGGGTGCTGTACACATAACGTTGATCGCCTTTAGATTAATAAATGTACTATCAATTAGGGTCATCGTTCATCTTTCTTATTATTTTTTCATTCTCACGCATCAGTCATCAAGGTGAATGTATTTGGTCCACTTACTGGTGACTTACGAAAGAGTGAACTCCTCGTGAGGACAACATAAGTGTAACTTTGTGACCGGCTTTCGTTACTGGTTTTCGCACGCCTTGCCACTTAAATCTTCGATGTTTTTGGCCTGTTCAATTCTTTAATGACTTTTCTCTTCTCGACCTAAAGCGATCCCCGTACCACAAACTGTTAATCGACACTTTGGCAAGGAATTGCCAGAATGACGAGAAAATTTTCTGTCTAGTTCGTAAAATTATTTATAAGTACATCATTTCAAAAACGTTTTCAGTCGCAGTTAAAAGCAGTGCACTACAATAATACTTCATATCAAAGGAAATTTCATATTGTTACAGAACTGAAAATTTAAGACCTTAAATATAACCACAAAGTAAACAAATCTGCAAAAACTGGAGGTACTACCGAGACGCCAATTTGCTAGTTATTACGTTGACAGGACACGACGTTTTGGTCTCTCTGCAGTGCCGTGCCACTTTAATATGTAGGTTTCCTTCAAAAGCCGCTTCCTGGGTAAATGAACCACTACTAGCAAAAGGGATTTCCTGTACCACAACCTACGACAAAAGTCTCGGATACTTGAAGCAAATTTTCTTTGTAGTGCCCGTTTCCTCTTCTGTTTCGCATCGAGTCTTGTCACCGCTTGCGTTTGGGATAAACAATTTAATTTTTTCATCGAAACTACCTTTAAAATTTTGTTAAAACGACTTCCTCACTTTTAACCTTGCATTTATTTGATGGATTTTTAAGGGATATCAGACATCTTTTATGTTAAATAAGCAATCATTTAAGTGTTATCAGTTGCATGCTAATTTTGAATTTCCCCTTTCGATGAATTAGTTCTTGTTTCCGTTTTACGCTCAAAAAATCGTTTAATGCGACAAAAGACACACATTTTTATTAAACGCTCTACTTACTTTATTGAAAAACAATTCATTCCTGGGTAGAAAACTTTGTTTATAATGGGTGCTTACCATTTGCCAGAAAAATCCGGATGGAATGACCGCTGAATAATGGTAAGCGATTTTCCGAATTTACCGACCAACCGGATGAGATTGGTGCCAATCTCGTTGGATTGGTGCTTACCATTTACTGCACGGGCGTTCCGTCATGCGCACTCACTCGTTCTGGCACAAAAGGACCTGGAAACGGAACGGTTCGGTCAAATGGTAAGCGATTTTCCGAAATTCCGTTCCGAACGGGAAAAGAGGACTACCTCTGGAGGTTGTCCACAATTTCCGAAAAGATTTTCCGGAAAATTACCTTACCATTTGACATCAAACCGAAATTTCCGGATTTTTCTGACAAATGGTAAGCACCCAATGAAGACAGTGCCAGGACGGGACATTTTGCTCTGCGTCTCCCACGTTCCGTGGCGCCGAACGCTGTAGGTTTTGACTCAACAGGTTTAACACATTTGTCGATCACTCCCCAGGATTTTCTTCCAGTCGAAAAACCTTCCACCATAAAAAATAAGTAGTGATCAATGTATTCACAAAACCAGCCATTTTCATTCAAACCGTGTCATTATCGCATAAACAAACAAGAAAACTGAATGAGAAAAAACAATCATAACCGGTCCACAAAGCTGGCAGTCGCCTTCCCGCGCTTCGAATGAAATTGACAAGATTTCAGTGGATTAACCAATGAAACTCCAGATTGGATTAACCAATCAGACAAAAGTCTCCTTTGTTTTCCCGAACCTTCGCGGATGATGTCATCATCAGCCAACAGCGTCGCGCACAGTCTCTAAAAATAGATTACATCACCAGAGACCCCCCACATGACTCAGACAAGAATTACAGTCCTGTAGAAGGATTTGTATGAGCGCGTTGTCTTCTCAACCAGAAAATCAGGCAGAAAAGGAAAGATTGGTGGTCTAAGTTCTTGGTTAGCTTAAATAATGTTAAAAAGCGAACACTGCGGCTGTGAATTATGTAAAACAGATTTTGAGGTGTCCAGAAAAGAGCATAAATCTCACAAATCGCACGAGGATATTACAAAGCCGCAGTCACAGGCGGACAGATCCCAAAACCTTCAAGTATTGGAAGTCGAGAATTTTTAGCGCGACGGTTGCGACTTGCCGATCAGAATAATTCACAGTGAAACGTATTACGAAGAAACTTATCTGCTGTTTATCCTGGTCTTCAAGAGAAGACTGATCAGCTGACTTATGCTAGAAATTCCCAAACTACCCGAGCTGTCCGCTCATAACGAATACGATAGAAGCGGACGACATAATTATTATCTCTGGGACAATTCCAAATTCGGAGCAAAACTTGATGTCCTGTGCAATTTGGAAGACCATGATTTTAATAGAGCCATTTATCCGACCAAATAAACAAATCTGTGACCGTGACAGGGGCACCCAACGAGCCAAAGCAGCCAAAAGCTGTGTAAAGGCATTATTAAGTACATTATGGTGTTTGAAGTCTGTTTAAAGTGATGTTTTGGTTAGCTAGAAAACTTTGATCTGTTCGGATTCCCTAGCTGAAATGTTAATTGCCCGAAAGTTTTAGGGAACAAAATCTTTCTTTGAGAAAATACTAGTTGAAGTTAACTTTCTAGGGAACCTTTTTTCTTTTCGAAAATGCTAGCTGACGTTTTTTACTGCCAAAACAGCAATAACGACCTTTCCGAAAACCTCAGGGGCTATGATTGCTACATTACGAATCTTTTAGGCCACGTTTTACGTACGAAAATCCGAGTGCACTCTTTAATCGACGCCGAAAGCCTTAGGGGAACTACCCTCCACCTTGTCGTTGGGTGCCCCTGCCGTGAGCAGACCTCAACCGCATATATTTCATCGCTATGTTTGGCGCGATAAGTGTACTAAATAGCGCGAGCTATAATTGTTTTTTATGTGCGAAGATGGAGCGGGCCAGTTTTATCACGGCAAGGCAACGAATCGGATCGGATCGACGCTTATTTCTTTATCAGGTATTTCTTCGGCTGGCTTGCTAACTTTCTTGTGGGTCATGCACCGGAACGTCGGGTACAATGCTAATATTTTTCTCTGCCGTGGAGGTAAGGAGTGCGTTCGTAAACATCCTTCATACATGAGAAGCCCATCATATTTTGCCGCCCTCCTTCAAATTCCGTATTTTTCTTATTCCAAGGTACATGCCGTAGGTTTTCGTCAACATTTTGAGCTAGAGACGCCATCGAATTGCGAAATTAATCGCTGAGTATCGCGCTGAAGAGTTTTCGAGCGCCGCTGTTTCATACGTCGCTCTCAAACAAGTAGCTCGTGGAATGGTTTGTTCGGGGGTTAAATTTTCGTGACGTCATCTGTCTTTTCGTCATATCCCCCCTCAGGAGAGTTTTGTAAAGTTCAATCTACTCAGACAAAAAAATGGCAGCCTCCCCAGTCACAGAAAATTTTGAAATTTTTCGGGCAAAACGCTGATGATTCGGGCAAAAGTGCTCGGGAGAAAGCATTCTAAAAGGTAATCAAGGCCAGGCTTGTAGGCTATTTTCACTGGCGTTTGTCTCGTCAAAACGGAGTTAAGGTCAAATGATCTAAGATCCACAATTGCAGGTATTCTGTTTTGGAAAAGCGATATGTCAATTAAATGTGTACCGTGGAAATCCACGATGTTATTTCCATTAGTGACAAAAGGATGAAAGCAAAGGACGACCAAGATGGTCTTCTGACAAGACTTATGTTTTTGTGGTGGCTCTGAAAAGAGCCCTTTTGAATGGCTCCACAAAGTGCCGGTTTAAAATTTTCCTGAACTTCTCATACGAGGAACAATTAACTGTTTCTTTTATATAAGTTTCTGATTTTAACAAGCTGTCGATTGAAGTCATAGGCTAGGAGTATGCAATGTTTCAAAATAACTACAGTGGAATCCTGATTATTCTTAATTTAGTTGGTTAGTTATTGCGTCAACACGAGGAAGAGCTGTGAAGACTGTTTTTAATGTTAAAACCACTACATGATCATTATGTTGTTGACCTCAAGACTTACAGAGGATAATAAAGAATTGGTTCATGCTTAGCGTGCGTATATCGAGTTATGGATGCACGCGGGAAGTTTGGAGAGCACGAAAGAAGCGTAAGAGTTGCTCGAGGCGATAGCCGAGAGCAACTCTAGCTTCTTGAGTGCTCTCCAAACTTCCCAAGTGCATCCATAACTCGATATACGCACAGCTAAAAGCATGAACCAATTCTTTTATAACATGGCGACAACAACTTGGGCGCTAAAACATACTTTATTTCCGATTGACTGCAATTAGCTCTCACGGTGCACAGTGAAGGAAAACAAAGGTCTCTATTATCCTAACACGCCACAATCAGTTAAACAGAAATTGAACGAAAACGCTTAACCTGGTCTCGAAAATTGGCAACGAGGTCAATTGTGGGTTCATATGTTCCCGCAGTTCATATATGATTCATTTCACATATCATTCACACTCATTTCTTTCACGGGAACATATGAACCCACAATTGACCTGCTCCCAACGTCAGTGGCTTCATAGCTCAGTTGGTTAGAGCATCGCACCGGTAATCGCGAGGTCACGGGTTCAAACCCCGTTGAAGTCCTGAATTTTTTTCAGGCTTCTTTTCGCAATTGCATAAATTGCGTTCACAACTGCGAGGATCATTCTTCATTTGAGTCTTCACATTGCCGAAACTTAAACAAAAGGAACTTGCACAAAACTCTACGGAAATTTTGCATCGTTTTTGAAACTGCACACGTCATTTTATTGAGCACGGGCGTGCGTACATAAAGATTTTGTTCATGATGACGCAATAGGAATTAGATAGGACTAGCGCGCGCTATGTTATAATAAATTTTAAACTGGCAGATACTTCAAACAAGCTGTTTTCACTGTTCTGGGTAAAGAGATCCTTTTACACAAGTTACATTGAGAAGCTTAAACTTCAACAGAGGTGTCATAGGAGGACACACAATCAAACCATGAGCTATTTATTCAATGTTAACATTCACTGTGTCTATCATAGATGATTTGGCAGTTTAAAAACATACAAATCACAACCAGATATAATTTACAAGTAGTGGTTTTTGTACTGTTGTGCTCATGTGTTTTTTTAGCTTTTTTTTGTGCTTGTCAGCACTAAATTGCAATTCAGGTGAAAAAACATACCTTGGAATTCAGTTATTATTGTCAAGTAGATGTAAGTCACATCTCCCATTTGCAATTTAAGTTGCAACTACTGAAAACAGTATGAGGTATATTATTTGTCCAAAAAGATTCACTTCATGTAACTCAGCTACAGCTGTAGGTTAAGAGAGGGTCTCAATGGGGTTAACCGTTAACCGTAAAACGGCCAAAAATTTAGCCGTTAGGAGTAAAAATGAAAGAATTTTAACCGTTGGCCGTAAAAAAATGTTAGCCTTAAAAAAATATAACCACAAAATAAGGTCTCGAGATCTATTGTTGAGTCTGATGTGTTATGCGTTTATGTGTTTTGGTAGCGAGAATTACAATCGAAACCGGAAGCTACGTGTACGGGTAGCGAATGTTCCTTCAAAAACTCTGCGTATCGCAAAATTTGAGTCGAATTTCACGGCTCTCGCAGTCTCGTTTTTTTAGCGGTTATGTGCGTCTCGCAGTCTCGTTTTTTATATCAAGGTGTCTCGTAGTCTCGATTTTTTAGACTAATGGTCTGGAAGTTCCGACTCGTTTATTTATTTTTTTTAATGACGTCTTCTCGTCACTCGATAATGAATTGCATTAAAGTAACTTGCAATTTCCAAGAAACAGTCAATCCTATCTTCTTCTAAATTGTCTGAATTCCACAAAAAAAGCTTGAAAACTTACCGCAACGTCATTAAGCGCCAGTTATCTTGTTCTAGGATATAATAACGTAGTGTTGCAGTCGAATTTCCAGTTCCAGCTAGTACACAGAAGCTGGTCAAAGGCTGAGAAAAACCCACACAACCCACGATAGCTCATGATGAAACCCATGAAGTCGGAGAACTTATCTGTTGCCACCTGTGGAACTGTGTAAAAGCACAAGGACTCCCAGTAAAGCAAGCACGTTACCACTACTCACCTCACAGTGCCTCGTACACTGACAATTGAATAAGATATTTCCATCACTCATCAGGTAATTTGTTGGAAGGTCATCCGAAACCATTTCAATAAGTTTTAATTGTTCTCTGTTCTCAATTCATCCAATCTGGCGAGTTCTGAGACTGGGTGTTAACGTCTTTTTAACCAAACAGCTATAGCTAGCTATGAGCTTGAAAAAGTCATAGACAGGCCAACACAGACTCCCCTATGTGGTTTTACGGTAGCTGCACGTAAGCCTTTGAGGTGATTCCTCAGTATTGCATTGCGCATCCCTACTACGCACGATTTTCGCGTCATTAGCGCGCGCAAATGAGCGCGTGCACCTACACAAAGAAAGAAATTTCCCTCAAACTAAAGGCCATGTTACACGAGGCAATTTTTCTTGCAACTCGCAACGCAACGATGACGAATAAAAAACCTTTCAAGTTGCAGAGGGTATGTTACACGTTGGCAACTGTTTTCGCAACTTGCAACGCGTACAATAACAAACAAGATGGCGGACGCCATCTTGAAATCTCCCGCGAGCGAAAGATGAGCTCTGATTGGCCCATTCTGACAAAATTATTGTTGCGAGTTGCAGAGGGGATGTCACACGCAAGCAACTTGTCTCGCAACGTTGCGAAAAGTAGAGGGTCGTTCTACTTTTCTTGAAACTCGCTACGCAACAATTGCAGTTGCAAAATGGGGTGTTACACGTGAATTTTTTCTTGCAACTTGCAACGCAACGTTTGTTGCGTTGCAAGTTGCAAGAAAAATTGCCTCGTGTAACATGGCCTTAAGCTCGATAGCGAAATATTTTTTATTGCTTAATAATAGTGTACTGGTTATCCTCTTTAATTTAAAGATATTTAATACAAAATTATCACTGAAGGAAAGAAGATACAGGTGAAAGAGCGCACAAAACGGTTACTCGATCTGGGATACAATGGCCGCAACCATACGAATGTCTTACGTCCACGTCGTTTTAAATTGTGTGATTTTTCCACAAATTGTATATGATGTTGTTCCATATACGCTCGGAACCTTCTACCAGTCAAGTATTTTCCTAAGTATTACTTCAATAAACTATGCTTCGAGCTACCGCAAAATGTAACTTGGACCGATGAATAACGCGCGTGATTAGCACAAGTACACGTATAAATGGGTTAAGATTGGCCCATCAGATCTCCTAAGCAAGCATAGTGACTTATCGCTTTTGCTTTTTTTTTTTTCGACACAATGCTTGGTAGAAACATTCAGGGAAAGTTTCAAAAAATTCATCGGCAACTTTTCAGTATTTCTGAGTAATTACCTTAAAGTTTTGCTCCGTCTTAAAGCGAAATGTGATACATCGTCTAGCAGGACTGGCGGTTTCGATTCCTAGAGAATCTCTTCAGCTGCTTTGTGGAGACAAGTCAGGCTGTGCTTTGCAGGGACAGGTACAGAAATTTTCAATTTCAATCCCACGGAAAGGTTGCATGATCATCCTTTTATACTTGGTTTAGCTGCGGTTAGGATAAACGGTGTTCTCTTTTCATTGGTTCTCTCGGGGAGGAGAGTAACCTATCATGTGTTGGTATTTTCGATCTGCGCTCTTTCAAAGCTAAGAGTTGTGGGGTCTCTGTAAAGTGCGGACCAGATGCCACCGGATGGCGGATAGACAAATGCGGATGGCAAACGGATGCGGATGGTAACCGTAATGGCAATAAAAAAAAATCGTTAGCCGTAAAAAAGCCAAAATATTAACCGTTAACCGTAAAAGCCACTACCCCATTGAGACCCTCTCAAGAGAGATATCTAAATCTCATCAATCAAAAAGCTAGTTCAGTTTGAACATTGATATTAAATTGCCAGTGGCAATTTCTGAGGCAAACTCATTAATAGGCCTCTTAAACATATTCAAGGAAGTTGAGCAAGGCCAAAAAAATTATCACATTGTCTACAAAACAGCTGGGCACATACAGTTTATTAATCTTGAATCTGTAAGTTGAACAAGAATTTGGTGAAAGTGTGACCTGGTGTCCAGGGGACCTATACAAATATTTGTTGCCACTTCCATTGATTGCCCTCAACTTAGTAGCCTGCGGGGGAGTCGTCGAAGGGGAGGGATCGGAGAAAGGAAAAAACGAGCGCGCCGAAACGCGTTAGAGTTGACGGAAGGGGACGCAGGCTATCAACTTAGGAGTTGTTGCTGTAATTCATAACAGACTTCCACAATTATCAATCTACCATTACATTTTTTGTATTCCATCAATGATCTATTGCAATTTATCAGGCTGTTGATAATTCCTTTCGATTAATAAGAACATACACCAAGCGAAGTCAAACTCGGTTGATCAAGCTCTACACAAGTTTTCAGGGACAAAACATCGCTCAATTGCCCTGGTTTTCGAATTATTCAACCCTTTTCTTCACTGGCTCTCCTGGCGTCGAACGATATACCGATGTAAGGATGAATGTTAAGTCCCCTTTTATTTAACCTCTATATCAACAATTTGCCGTATTTATTCGAAAACACGATGTCTGATCTATTCGTTCTTCCAAACGAAACCAAAATAAATTCACTCCTAGATGCAGATGATTTGATTATCCTGTCAACATCCAAAATAGGGTTACAAAACTGTCTAAACGCGCTCTCTTCATATTGCGAAACATGGGTGTTAAAAAAATCAATCCTAACAAAATAATGATATTTCAAAAACGCCCAAGGAATTCCGTTGACACAAACTTCAAAATAGGCACCAAAACAATTGAAATTGTTCAAAAATACACCTATTTAAGTACACGTCTAACTCCAACAGGAAACTTTACTCTTGCACAAGAACACTTAAAATAAAAAGCTCTACACGCCTTCTCTAGTATTCGAAAACATACACTTCTTCATAGACTTAATCCCAATACCGCATCACAGATTTTTGACACGATGATATTCTCGATCTTAAGTTACAACAAAGAGGTATGGGGCATGTACACTAAATAGGATTTTAAAAAAAGGGACAATTCCGCAATAGAAAAATTCATCTTAAATTCTGTAAACGCTACTTAGAAGTAAACAATAAGGCCTCTAACTTAGCGTGTAGAGCCGAACTTGGAAGATTACCACTAATTCTCCCAATTAATCAAAAAATTATGAAATATTTTGTCCATCTAAACAACAAAAATAATGCTTCTATAGTCAAACAAGCTTTCCTCATGTCGAAGAACCTTCACTCTATCAATAATTGCGGATTTTATTCCAATTTTATGAACATGATAGAACAATACCATTCATGTATGGCCATGTAGATCTGTGTATAGGGTTCTGTATAGCCATGTAATACCTGTGTAGGGCTATGTATGGCCATGTATACCTGTGTAGGGTTATGTATGGCCATGTATATCTATGTAGGGTAATGTATAGCCATGTATACCTGTGTAGGGTTATGTATAGCCATGTATACCTGTGTAGGGTTATGTACGGTCATGTATACCTGTGCAGGGTTATGTACGGTCATGTATACCTGTGCAGGGTTATATAAGGCCATGTATACCTGTGCAGGGTTATGTCTGGCCAGGTATACCTGTGTAGGGTTATGTAGAACCATGTATACCTGTGTAGGTTATGTATGGCCATGTATACCTGTGTAGGATTATGTATGGCCATGTATATCTGTGTAGGGTTATGTATGGCCATGTATACCTGTGTAGGGTTATGTATGGCCATGTATACCTGTGCAGGGTTATGTAAGGCCATGTATACCTGTGCAGGGTTATGTATGGCCAGGTATACCTGTGCAGGGTTATATAAGGCCATGTATACCTGTGTAGGGTTATGTATGGCCATGTATACCTGTGTAGGGTTATGTATGGCCATGTATACCTGTGTAGGGTCATGTATAGCCATGTATACCTGTGTAGGGTTATGTATGGCCATATATGCCTGTGTAGGGTTATGTAGAACTATGTATACCTGTGTAAATGCTTGGCTGACTAATTTGCACTTTCAACTAGAAGTTTCGATAAATTCCATTGCAATCAAAAAACCGAACGATAGTTGGGGAATAGAACGGACGTGCTTTTAATTTATTACATTCTGTTATTGGTCTACTTCCTAGAACCTACCTGCTTGGTAAGCACGTAAGTTCTAGAATGTAGGCTTATAAACCAACTTGTCATTGTCACAACATTCTCGTCCCCAGAGCCCACGATCCATCTGGCCTGCGGTAGGAATCGAGAGCTCTGGGAGCAACCATTTCAGGCATGCGCCATAGATGCAGACTGCGTGAATCCGGATGGGCAGAATTCGGTTATTTCCTTTGTTATTTCAAAATGGTTGCTCCCAGAGCTCTCGATTCCTGCCGCAGGCCAGAAGGATCGTAGGCTCTGGGGACGGGAGAATGTTCTCTCTCTCTTCCTTACATGCTGTTCATGCGCATGCCCAATGCAAAGTCCATTCAAACCGGAAGTAACTTCGTCAAATTCTTTGAAAACGCGGATGGTTTTTCTTAGAACTATATATATATATATATTATGATGATTCTTGTCACGCTTAACACCCGTTAGTCAAATTGTGCCACATGAAAAATTTGATACACATTGATAATCCAATACAATGGAAAACGAAAACTACAAGAAAGGAAAATAAAAAACCACACAGATCACCCCGTCAGAGCTGAAACTCTGAACCCCGCGAAATATGCTTGATTTGCTGGTCGTGAAATTTGAAAGTTAGTGAATTATTTAAGAAGGTTCTAAGAACTACCGGAAGAGGCAAAGGTGGTTCCCCGAAAATACCTGAACAAACATTACAAAAGACTTTAAAGGGCATTTAATATATTCTAGCTGGGTATTGTCTCTTGAATGTCGGTGGGCATCGTAAGTTCAATAGCGGTGATTCACCTGAACATCAAAATGATTTCTTCGGAGTTTTTCTTGGTGATTTGTTCATCTCTATGGATTGGAGTCAAACTCACTATATTTTTCAAGAGACGTTTCCGGTGGAGTGAACATTTCTTTCCCAGATTGGATAGTGCGATTCTTATTTTCATCATCTCGGCGCATTTCCTGCCCGAAGTTTGGTTATTGCAGATCATAACAGCAATGATAGCCATGGCCTCGGCTATCTGGGTCATGTATTGGATGCTGAGTAATCTAGGGGAATATGTCAAGTCCTTGGTGCTTGGTGCTTGCATAATTGTATCATGCAACACTGAACGCGGTTCATGTATTTTGCCGTCATTTTCCGTGTTTTTTGCGCTAACTCAGTTCCTGCGATGGCCAAGGAGACTGAAAGATTTCCTCAGTGAAGTGCGAATCGTCTGTGGCCCTGCCTTTCCCCTTACTGTCTTCGCAACATGGCTCAAACGGAGTGAACCTTCTGGCTGGTCATACTGGGTTCTTGTCGTTGCTGTACTCTGCTCCTCAGTAGCCGCCATCTTTTTTCGCCCCGACAACTCTGAAGTTTTGGTCGCGTTTCACCTGCCAGTCCCCATCCCAAGAAAAAGGAAAGTTTATCATGCAACACTGATGGCTTTCAGTCTCCTTTGTATGAAAGTGCATATTTTATTGTGTCAAACGTTTCCTTGCATAATTATCGGCTTAACGTTTACTAAACCTGTTTGTATCATGGTGGTCATACTATGCGAGTGTTTCTTTCTTGGTGCCACTGACACCGCGCGTATCATTGCACCGTCACCGTGCTTGACAATAACGGTAATATGTCTGTTAAATTTTTTTACAATTTACTTCTTATCCTTTTTGTGAATAATCACAGTTGTTTTGTTCTCACTTATTACCTTTCGAATATTATCAGACTTAGCAATTAAAAAATGGACGCTCTCTCAATATTAGTATATCCTAGATTTTTAGATCAATTTTAATCAAAATTAAGTTGAGTTGTAGATCAAATGTTTAATTATAAAGGACGATACATTGAAATTATGTTTAATGTCTCTGTGTAATGTTACGATGCATTAAAAGGGAGCCTTCCTCTATGAACATGATTGAAAATTTGAATTCAAGGAACAATGCAACAGTTTCGAGACACAAACACAATAAACTCAATTTGCTTTCCAGAAATTTCTCGTGTTTGAATTTCAAAAATGCCTCAAGCATGACCTTGATAAATTTAAAAACTGCGTTTGTCTTTTGAGTTGTGATATAAACTGGGTTATTCCAGTAACAGAATTACAACTTAACCGTTGTGAGATTCAGTTAATTAGTTCGCCTTGACTGTACGATGAATCTGTCTCCGTGTAAAATTATAATGCATTAAAAAGGGAGCCATTTCCACCGAGAACATGATTGAAAAATTTGAATTCAAAGAACAATACGACAGTTTTGAAACAAAAACACGGTTAACTCAATTTTCTTGTCTGAAATTCAAAAAGGCCTCAAGCGTGACTGCGATAAATTCAAGTTAACTTAACCGTTGTCAGATTCAGTTAATTAGTTCGCCTTCACTGTACGATGAATCTGGAGGCAAACGATCACTTCGACTTAATGCTGTGTTACAAACTTGAATGTGCAAAGCTTGATTAGCAGAATGTCTGAAACCATTACCACTTCACCTTGTAACAGCATTCTACCAAGTTAAAGTTCCTCGGGGAAAGAACCTGTGAAACAGTTTCTTTGCTTACCGGTTAGCTCGGCGCTTCACGGTTTGGTAAATATCCACCACTATTCACCACCGAAGTGGAGGTAAATATCCACCACTTTCACCGACACTGAGGTTTTAGTATTGACCACTAAAGATAAAAAACTAGCGAACCAAAGAGTAACTTTATTTGTGCCTCTGTCTATACTTTGCCGATGGCGACTTCGTTTTCCTAGAAAATAAGCGTCAGTTCAAAACGCAAACACCAGAAACACCGGAAATGACGCATTTGATTTACTCGGAAAGCGAGTGATTTCGCAGAAAAATTATGATGAGATCAAATCGTTTTGAAAAACTTCGTTCCCAGGGTCCCCTCTCTTCCTCCCTCGAGAAAGTACCCTGGTTTCGGCTGGTCACGTGTCTGCCAGATTTTTGCAGATTCCAGACAAATGATTGAAGGGAGGGGCAGCAAAGTTCAAGATTGTCTTCACTAAGTCGAGGACCCACCCACCGTGCGTATTTCATATGTACACATGGACACGTGAACAGCCACAACCACCGTACTTTCTCGAGGGAGGAAGAGAGAGGACCCTGGGAACGAGGTTGTTCAAAACAATTTGATCTCGTCATCATTTTTCTGCGAAATCACTCGCTTTCCGAGAAAATCAAATGCGTCATTTCCGGTGTTTGTTAGTTGAGTGTTTGGACACGTGACCACCCGAAACCAGGGTACTTTCTCGAGGATTTGGTTTATCAACGGAGTTGATAATGTAAATTGACCACCGTACAGGGATTCCATCGAATCCCTGTACGGTGGTCAATTCACATTATCAACTCCGTCGATAAACCAAATTTTCGTGTTTCACTCCCCCACCGACGCAGCACCACAGTTTCTTTAGAAACTAATCCCCTACTTTCTCGAGGGAGGAAGAGAGAGGACCCTGGGAACGAGGTTGCGAAATCACTCGCTTTCCGAGAAAATCAAATGCGTCATTTCCGGTGTTTGTTAGTTGAGTGTTTGGATATATGCCAGGTAGCAGAAAAATTTTCAATCGATTTGAGTACGCAAACCCTCTCTTTTGATGATGGCAAGAAGGTTTCACTGGCAAAAAAGGCTTCAAAGAGATTACAATCGCGATGCAGTCTCAGTATTTCATCAGATATCGCAAAGTGCGCGAAGTGTTTTCGACACGAAGGGAAGAAGCAACAGAGAACAATCGAAGCGGCATCGCAGTGATGACATCGGGGACAACGCAAAAAACACGGAAGAAAATAACAAACTATCACAAAAAGAAGAGATAATGAGCTGTCGCAAGAATGAAAAGATCGTCGGAGACAGGAACAACTTCGAGAAAAGTCGAGCATGGCCAAAGTCGCTGATGGAAAAGATCGAAGAAATGCTCAAAATAGAAGAGCATCATGTCATTTATTTTGAAGACATTACAAATGCAGAGTGGTGTCCTAAATTTGTCAAGCCAGAAATCCGTGGGCATGTAAGAGGAGGCAAGGCTTTGCTTCATCACAGGTGTCGCGATTGTGGTCGTTTGTGTCTCCATCTTCTTGGTCGCCCTGGATCAAAAAGACAGTGTTTGGTATGTTCAGGGAAATGGGATAAAAAATATATCCCAATGTGGTATTACCACAACGGCTGTAAATATTGTAGGAAAAAGTGAACTTCACAGTAAAACTTCAAGTTATAGAAAAATACCGTTAGACAACTTTAAGCGAGCATTGTATCATGGAACATTGAACGCAGTTCATGTATTTTGCCGTCATTTTCCGTGTTTTTTGCGCTGACTCAGTTCCTGCGATGGCCAAAGAGCCTGAAAGATTTCCTCAGTGAAGTGCGAATCGTCTGTGGCGCTGCCTTTCCCCTTACTGGCTTCGCAACATGGCTCAAACGGAGTGAACTTTCTGGCTGATCATACTGGGTTCTTCTCGTTGCTGTACTCTGCTCCTCAGTAGCCGCCATCTTTTTTCGCCCCGACAACTCTGAAGTTTTGGTCGCGTTTCACCTGCCAGTCCCCATCCCAAGAAACAGGAAAGTTTATCATGCAGCACTGATGGCTTTCAGTCTCCTTTGTATGAAAGTGCATATTTTATTGTGTCAAACTTTTCCTTGCATAATTATCGGGTTCATGGTGGTCATACTGTGCGAGTGTTTCTTTCTTTGTGCCACTGACACCGCGCGTATCATTGCCGCGGCCGTTTATCCGGGAGACCGTCACCGTGCTTGACAATAACGGTAATATGTCTGTTATTTTTTACAATTACTTCTTATCCTTTTTGTGAATAATCACAGTTGTTTTTTTCTCACTTTAATGTCTCTGTGTAATGTTACGATGCATTAAAAGGGAGCCTTCTTCTATGAACATGATTGAAAATTTGAATTCAAGGAACAATGCAACAGTTTCGAGACACAAACACAATAAACTCAATTTGCTTTCCAGAAATTTCTCGTGTTTGAATTTCAAAAATGCCTCAAGCATGACTTTGATAAATTTAAAAACTGCGTTTGTCTTTAGAGTTGTGATATAAACAGGGTTATTCCAGTAACAGAATTACAACTTAACCGTTGTGAGATTCAGTTAATTAGTTCGCCTTGACTGTACGATGAATCTGTCTCCGTGTAAAATTATAATGCATTAAAAAGGGAGCCATTTCCACCGAGAACATGATTGAAAAATTTGAATTCAAAGAACAATACAACAAACACGTAATTTTTTAACTACAGATTTTCTGAAGTACAGAAAATTTGGGAAAAATAGCAGTTTTAGAAACATATCTTTGCTACTTCTAAATTTGCTGGCAAATATTTGCAATACCCTTTGTAATATTGACCAACAAAGTTCACACATAAGGCAGAAATAATGCAATTGTTTGGATGTTTGCCATTTCATAGTTAAATAACACACACAACAAATGCAGCTTTACAACAAATCTTCTGTGAACTCTTATCCACGCCACTAGTACGTCCATGGAAATTTCCATGTAAAAAGCTGGACTAAAACTACTTATAATCTTGAGATTTTATAATGCCACTGGTAAGTCCATGGAAATTTCCATATCCAAGGCTGGATCAAAACTATTTACAATCTTATCATTTTTCCGTGCCACTGGTAAATCCATGGAAATTTCCATGTACAAGGCTGGATCAAAACTATTTATAATCTTATGATTTTTACCATGCCACTGGTAAATCTATGGGAATTTCCATGAACAAGTTACGCCTGGCTGGATAAAAACTGATTGTAATCTTATAATTTTACCATGCGAATAGTAAATCCAAGGAAATTTCCATGTACAAGGCTGGACCAAAACTACTTATAATCTTGCAGTTTTATAATGCCACTGGAAGGCCATGGAAATTTCTATGCACAAAGGCTGGACCAAAACTAATTATAATATATAATTTTACTATGCCACTGATAAATTCATGGCAATTTCCATGTACAAGACTGGATCAAAACTACTCATAATCTTATCATTTTACCATGCCACTGGTAAATCCATGGAAATTTCCATGTACAAGGCTGGATCAAAACTATTTATAATCTTATCATTTTACCACGCCATTGGTAAATCCTTGGAAATTTCCATGAACAAGTTATGCCTGGCTGGATAAAAACCAATTATAATATTATTACACATAACTGTAATCCACCTGGAGGCATCTTCAACAAGAGGTTAAATGGAAACTTTCTATTGTCATACATGCAAAGATAAATTATATAAATACCAATATACCAGAACCAGCCAGTATGTTTAAACATAGGGGGGAAGGGGGTGCAGCCTCCCCAGTCACAGAAAATTTTGCAATTTTTCGGGCAAAACGCTGATGATTCGGGCAAAAGTGCTCGGGAGAAAGCATTCTAAAAGGTAATCAAGGCCAGGCTTGTAGGCTATTTTGACTGGCGTTTGTCTCGTCAAAACGGAATTAAGGTCAAATGATCTAAGATCCACAATTGCAGGTATTCTGTTTTGGAAAAGCGATATGTCAATTAAATGTGTACCGTGGAAATCCACGATGTTATTTCCATTAGTGACAAAAGGATGAAAGCAAAGGACGACCAAGATGGTCTTCTGACAAGACTTATGTTTTTGTGGTGCCTCTGAAAAGAACCCTTTTGAATGGCTCCGCAAAGTGCCGGTTTAAAATTTTCCTGAACTTCTCGTACGAGGAACAATTAACTGTTTCTTTTATAAGTTTCTGATTTTAACAAGCTGTCATAGCTGATTGAAGTCATAGGCTAGGAGTATGCAATGTTTCAAAATAACTACAGTGGAATCCTGATTATTCTTAATTTAGTTGGTTAGTTATTGCGTGAGGTAAACTTTATTAAATACTCCCATCAGGGCTTTTCAGTATCTATTTACAATAATTCAAAGGCCTATCTCAAAAAGCTATATATATAATCTAAAAATTACAAACCACTAAAAACTAAAAATTAAAAATCATCCCAAAGCAGTTTCTGCAATTTTTGTTTGAAAGGATCCAAATGGAGGTCTTTCATGTCATCAGGCAGGGCATTCCACAATGAGGAAGAGCTGTGAAGACTGTTTTTAATGTTAAAACCACTACATGATCATTATGTTGTTGACCTCAAGACTTACAGAGGATAATAAAGAATTGGTTCATGCTTAGCGGGCGTATATCGAGTTATGGATGCACGCGGGAAGTTTGGAGAGCACGAAAGAAGCGTAAGAGTTGCTCGAGGCGATAGCCGAGAGCAACTCTAGCTTCTTGAGTGCTCTCCAAACTTCCCAAGTGCATCCATAACTCGATATACGCACAGCTAAAAGCATGAACCAATTCTTTTATAACATGGCGACAACAACTTGGGCGCTAAAACATACTTTATTTCCGATTGACTGCAATTAGCTCTTACGGTGCACAGTGAAGGAAAAAAAAAGGTCTCTATTATCCTAACACGCCACAATCAGTTAAACAGAAATTGAACGAAAACGCTTAACCTGGCCTCGAAAATTGGCAACGAAAAATTCGCTTCTTCGAATTAATTATCATGAAAACGTAAGCAAACAAAGTAAAAAAACTCAATGAAAATGTAGACAAACAAAGCCAAAATACTCACGTTGAAGTAAACATCTTTGCCAGGCAAAAGTCAAAGGCTCCAAGTAGGGTTTGGATTGTTTAGAATAGTCTTCACATTGCCGAAACGTAAACAAAAGGAACTTGCACAAAACTCTACGTAAATTTTGCAGCGTTTTTGAAACTGCACACGTCATTTTATTGAGCACGGGCGTGCGTACATAAAGATTTTGTTCATGATGACGCAATAGGAATTAGATAGGACTAGCGCGCGCCAGGCTATAATAAATTTTAAACTGGCAGATACTTCAAACAAGCTGTTTGCACTGTTCTGGGTAAAGAGATCCTTTTACACAAGTTACATTGAGCGGCTTAAACTTCAACAGAGGTGTAATAGGAGGACACACAATGAAACCTTGAGCTATTTATTCAGTGCTAACATTCACTGTGTCTATCATTTTCCTTAAGTTGTGCGCGTGCTTGCTTATTTAGTTTACGTGTGCTTAGTTCGTTATTTAGTTTACGTGTGCATAGTTCGTTATTTAACGTACTATTATTTTACGTTCTTTTTCTTGCTAATATGTATTGTCAATAACTGTGCTCACAGTGTGGGTGGCTCCTCCTAAAATGTTCTGCAATTGGTATAGGATTTGATGGAGCCGAAACCAATTGTGGAATTTCACACATTTTAGGTATCCTACTGATGAACAGTTATTACATGCGGATATTTTTAGAAGCAACAATTGTTTGCGGTCTGTCACCTTTGAATTGAATAGATGATTTGCCAGTTTAAAAACATACAAATCACAACCAGATATAATTTACAAGTAGTGGTTTTTGTACTGTTCTGCCATGTGTTTTTTTAGTTTTTTGTGTGTGCTTGTCAGCACTAAATTGCAATTCAGGTGAAAAAACATACCTTGGAATTCAGTTATTATTGTCAAGTAGATATAAGTCACATCTCCCATTTGCAATTTAAGTTGCAACTACTGAAAACAGTATGAGGTATATTATTTGTCCAAAAAGATTCACTTCATGTAACTCAGCTACAGCTGTAGGTTAAGAGAGGGTCTCAATGGGGTTAACCGTTAACCGTAAAACGGCCAAAAATTTAGCCGTTAGGCGTAAAAAGGAAAGAATTTTAACCGTTGGCCGTAAAAAAATGTTAGCCTTAAAAAAAATAACCACAAAATAAGGTCTCGAGATCTATTGTTGAGTCTGATGTGTTATGCGTTTATGTGTTTTGGTAGCGAGAATTACAATCGAAACCGGAAGCTACGTGTACGGGTAGCGAATGTTCCTTCAAAAACTCTGCGTATAGCAAAATTTTAGTCGAATTTCACGGCTCTCGCAGTCTCGTTTTTTTAGCGGTTATGTGCGTCTCGCAGTCTCGTTTTTTATATGAAGGTGTCTCGTAGTCTCGATTTTTTAGACTAATGGTCTGGAAGTTCCGACTCGTTTATTTGTTTTTTTTTAATGACGTCTTCTCGTCACTCGACATTGAATTGCATTAAAGCAACTTGCAATTTCCAAGAAACGGTCAATCTAACTTCTTCTAAATTGTCTGAATTCCACAAAAAAAGCTTGAAAACTTACCGCAACGTCATTAAGCGCCAGCTATCTTGTTCTAGCATATAATAACGTAGTGCTGCAGTCGAATTTCCAGTTCCAGCTAGTACACGGAAGCTGGTCAGAGGCTGAGAAAAACCCACACAACCCACGATAGCTCGTGATGAAACCCATGAAGTCGGAGAACTTATCTGTTGCCACCTGTGGAACTGTGTAAAAGCACAAGGACTCCCAGTAAAACAAGCACGTTACCACTACTCACCTCACAGTGCCTCGTACACGGACAATTGAATAAGATATTTCCATCACTCATCAGGTAATTTGTTGGAAGGTCATCCGAAACCATTTCAATAAGTTTAATTGTTCTCTGTTCTCACTTCATCCAATCTGGCGAGTTCTGAGACTGGGTGTTAACGTCTTTTTAACCAAACAGCTATAGCTAGCTATGAGCTTGAAAAAGTCATAGACAGGCCAACACAGACTCCCCTATGTGGTTTTACGGTAGCTGCACGTAAGCCTTTGAGGTGATTCCTCAGTATTGCATTGCGCATCCCTACTACGCACGATTTTCGCGTCATTAGCGCGCGCAAATGAGCGCGTCCACCTACACAAAGAAAGAAATTTCCCTCAAACTAAGCTCGATAGCGAAATATTTTTTATTGCTTAATAATAGTGTACTGGTTATCCTCTTTAATTTAAAGATATTTAATACAAAATTATCACTGAAGGAAAGAAGATACAGGTGAAAGAGCGCACAAAACGGTTACTCGATCTGGGATACAATGGCCGCAACCATACGAATGTCTTACGTCCACGTCGTTTAAAATTGTGTGATTTTTCCACAAATTGTATATGATGTTGTTCCATATACGCTCGGAACCTTCTACCAGTCAAGTATTTTCCTAAGTATTACTTCAATAAACTATGCTTCGAGCTACCGCAAAATGTAACTTGGACCGATGAATAACGAGCGTGATTAGCATAAGTACACGTATAAATGGGTTAAGATTGGCCCATCAGATCTCCTAAGCGAGCATAGTGACTTATCGCTTTTGTTTTTTCGACGCAATGCTTGGTAGAAAACATTCAGGGAAAGTTTCAAAAAATTCATCGGCAACTTTTCAGTATTTCTGAGGAATTACCTTAAAGTTTTGCTCCGTCTTAAAGCGAAATGTGATACATCGTCTAGCAGGACTGGCGGTTTCGATTCCTAGAGAATCTCTTCAGCTGCTTTGTGGAGACAAGTCAGGCGGTGCTTTGCAGGGACAGGTACAGAACTTTTCAATTTCAATCCCACGGAAAGGTTGCATGACCATCCTTTTATACTTGGTTTAGCTGCGGTTAGGATAAACGGTGTTCTCTTTTCCAGTGGTTCTCTCGAGGAGGAGAGTAACCTATCATGTGTTGGTATTTTCGATCTGCGCTCTTTCAAAGCTCAGAGTTGTGGGGTCTCTGTTAAGTGCGGACCGGATGCCACCGGATGGCGGATAGAAAATTGCGGATGGCAAACGGATGCGGATGGTAACCGTAATGGAAAAAAAAATAATAACCGTTAGCCGTAAAAAAACAAAAAATTAACCGTTAGCCGTAAAAAAGCCAAAATATTAACCGTTAACCGTAAAAGCCACTACCCCATTGAGACCCTCTTAAGAGAGATCTCTAAATCTCATCAATCAAAAAGCTAGTTCAGTTTGAACATTGATATTAAATTGCCAGTGGCAATTTCTGAGGCAAACTCATTAATAGGCCTCTTAAACATATTCAAGGAAGTTGAGCAAGGCCAAAAAAATTATCACATTGTCTACAAAACAGCTGGGCACATACAGTTTATTAATCTTGAATCTGTAAGTTGAAAAAGAATTTGCTGAAAGTGTGACCTGGTGTCCAGGGGACCTATACAAATATTTGTTGCCACTTCCATTGATTGTCCTCAACTTAGTAGCCTGCGGGGCAGTCGTCGAAGGGGAGGGATCGGAGAAAGGAAAAAAACCAGCGCGCCGAAGCGCGTTAGAGTTGACGGAGGGGGACGCAGGCTATCAACTTAGGAGTTGTTGCTGTAATTCATAACAGACTTCCACAATTATCAATCTGCCGTTATTTTTTTTTAATTCCACCAATGATCTATTGCAATTTATCAGGCTGTTGATAATTCCTTTCGATTAATAAGAACATACACCGAGCGAAGTCAAACTCGGTTGATCAAGCTCTACACAAGTTTTCAGGGACAAAACATCGCTCAATTGCCCTGGTTTTCGAATTATTCAACCCTTTTCTTCACTGGCTCTCCTGGCGTCGAACGATATACCGATGTAAGGATGAATGTTAAGTCCCCTTTTATTTAACCTCTATATCAACAATTTGCCGTATTTATTCGAAAACACGATGTCTGATCTATTCGTTCTTCCAAACGGAACCAAAATAAATTCACTTCTAGATGCAGATGATTTGATTATCCTGTCAACATCCAAAATAGGGTTACAAAACTGTCTAAACGCGCTATCTTCATATTGCGAAACATGGGTGTTAAAAAAATCAATCCTAACAAAATAATGATATTTCAAAAACGCCCAAGGAATTCTGTTGACACAAACTTCAAAATAGGCACCGAAACAATTGAAATTGTTCAAAAATACACCTATTTAAGTACACGTCAAACTCCAACAGGAAACTTTACTCTTGCACAAGAACACTTAAAAGAAAAAGCTCTACACGCCTTCTCTAGTATTCGAAAACATACACTTCTTTATAGACTTAATCCCAATACCGCATCACAGATTTTTGACACGATGATATTCCCAATCTTAAGCTACAACAAAGAGGTATGGGGGATGTACACTAATTCTGTAAACGCTACTTAGAAGTAAACAATAAGGCCTCTAACTTAGCGTGTAGAGCCGAACTTGGAAGATTACCACTAATTCTCCCAATTAATCAAAAAATTATGAAATATTTTGTCCATCTAAACAACAATAATAATGCTTCTATAGTCAAACAAGCTTTCCTCATGTCGAAGAACCTTCACTCTATCAATAATTCCGGATTTTATTCCAATTTTATGAACATGATAGAACAATATCATTCATGTGTGGCCATCTAGATCTGTGTATAGGGTTCTGTATAGCCATGTATTAATGTTTAGAGTTATGTATAGCCATGTAATACCTGTGTAGGGTTATGTATGGCCATGTATACCTGTGTAGGGTTATGTATGGCCATGTATATCTATGTAGGGTAATGTATAGCCATGTATACCTGTGTAGGGTTATGTATAGCCATGTATACCTGTGTAGGGTTATGTATGGCCATGTATACCTGTGTAGGGTTATGTAAGGCCATGTATACCTGTGCAGGGTTATGTATGGCCAGGTATACCTGTGTAGGGTTATGTAGAACCATGTACACCTGTGTAGGTTATGTATGGCCATGTATACCTGTGTAGGATTATGTATGGCCATGTATATCTGTGTAGGGTTATGTATGGCCATGTATACCTGTGTAAGGTTATGTATAGACATGTATACCTGTGTAGGGTTATGTATGGCCATGTATACCTGTGTAGGGTTATGTATAGCCATGTATACCTGTGTAGGGAAAACGTAAAGCTTGTGGGATGTGGCTGGAGTGACAAGGATATACCTCACAAATTAATGTGATTTGGTAAGCTGAAGCCACTCTAAAGGCAGTAAAACCACATGGTAGCGGGCATTACCCCTTAAATCTACCAAAGCAAAGATTGAGCCCAAGCATTAGCAGCCATGGACAGCTGTTTCGGCCTTGTTAGGCCTCATCAGCATGGCATAGCTAATGCTCAGGCCATGCTGATGAGGCCTAACAAGGCCGAAACAGCTGTCCATGGCTGCTAATGCTTGGGCTCAATCTTTGCTTTGGTAGATTTAAGGGGTAATGCCCGCTACCATGTGGTTTTAGTGCCTTTAGAGTGGCTTCAGCTTACCAAATCACATTAATTTGTGAGGTATATCCCTATACCTGTGTAGGGTTATGTATGGCCATGTATACCTGTGTAGGGTTATGTATAGCCATGTATACCTGTGTAGGGTTATGTAGAACTATGTATGCCTGTGTAAATGCTTGGCTGACCAATTTGCACTTTCAATTAGAAGTTTCGATAAATTCCATTGCAATCAAATAAAAAACCGAACGATAGTTGGGGAATAGAACGGACATGCTTTTAATTTATTACATTCTGTTATTGGTCTACTTCCTAGAACCTACCTGCTTGGTGAGCACGTAAGTTCTAGAATGTAGGCTTATAAACCAACTTGTCATTGTCACAACATTCTCGTCCCCAGAGCCCACGATCAATCTGGCCTGCGGTAGGAATCGAGAGCTCTGGGAGCAATCATTTCAGGCATGCGCCATAGATGCAGACTGCGTGAATCCGGATGGGCAGAATTCGTTTATTTCCCTTGTTATTTCAAAATGGTTGCTCCCAGAGCTCACGATTCCTGCCGCAGGCCAGAAGGATCGTAGACTCTGGGGACGAGAGAATGTTCTCTCTCTCTTCCTTACATGCTGTTCATGAGCATGCCCAATGCAAAGTCCATTCAAACCGGAAGTAACTTCGTCAAATTCTTTGAAAACGCGGATGGTTTTTCTTAGAACTTGTTAAGACCCGTTAGTCAAATAATGCCACATGAAAAATTTGATACACATTGATAATCCAATACAATGGAAATTACAAAAGACTTTAAAGGGCATTTCATGTATTCTAGCTGGGTATTGTCTCTTGAATGTCGGTGGGCATCGTAAGTTCAATAGCGGCGATTCACCAGAACATCAAAATGATTTCTTCGGAGTTTTTCTTGGTGATTTGTTCATCTCTATGGATTGGAGTCAAACTCACTATATTTTTCAAGAAACGTTTCCGGTGGAGTGAACATTTCTTTCCCGGATTGGATAGTGCGATTCTTATTTTCATCATCTCGGCGCATTTCCTGCCGGAAGTTTGGTTATTGCAGATGATAACAGCAATGATAGCCATGGCCTCGGCTATCTGGGTCATGTATTGGATGCTGAGTAATCCAGAGGAATCTGTCAAGTCCTTGGTGCTTGGTGCCTGCATAATTGTATCATGGAACATTGAACGCGGTTCATGTATTTTGCCGTCATTTTCCGTGTTTTTTGCGCTAACTCAGTTCCTGCGATGGCCAAGGAGGCTGAAAGATTTCCTCAGTAAAGTGCGAATCGTCTGTGGCCCTGCCTTTGCCCTTACTGTCTTCGCAACATGGCTTAAACGGAGTGAACCTTCTGGCTGGTCATACTGGGTTCTCCTCGTTGCTGTACTCTGCTCCTCAGTAGCCGCCATCTTTTTTCGCCCCGACAACTCTGAAGTTTTGGTCGCGTTTCACCTGCCAGTCCCCATCCCAAGAAACAGGAAAGTTTATCATGCAACACTGATGGCTTTCAGTCTCCTTTGTATGAAAGTGCATATTTTATTGTGTCAAACTTTCCCTTGCATAAGTAAACCTGTTTGTATCATGGTGGTCATACTGTGCGAGTGTTTCTTTCTTGGTGCCACTGACACCGCGCGTATCATTGCCGCGGCCGTTTATCCGGGAGACCGTCACCGTGCTTGACAATAACGGTAATATGTCTGTTATTTTTTACAATTTCCTTCTCATCCTTTTTGTGAATAATCACAGTTGTTTTGTTCTCACTTATTACCTTTCGAATATTATCAGACTTAGCAATTAAAAAATGGACGCTCTCTCTATATTAGTATGTCCTAGATTTTAAGATCAATTTTAATCAAAATTAAGTTGGGTTGTAGATCAAATGTTTAATTATAAAGGACGATACATTGAAATTATGTTTAATGTCTCTGTGTAATGTTACGATGCATTAAAAGGGAGCCTTCCTCTATGAACATGATTGAAAATTTGAATTCAAGGAACAATGCAATAGTTTCGAGATACAAACACAATAAACTCAATTTGCTTTCCAGAAATTTCTCGTGTTTGAATTTCAAAAATGCCTCAAGCATGACTTTGATAAATTTAAAAACTGCGTTTGTCTTTAGAGTGTTGATATAAACAGGGTTATTCCAGTAACAGAATTACAACTTAACCGTTGTGAGATTCAGTTAATTAGTTCGCCTTCACTGTGCGATGAATCTGTCTCCGTGTAAAATTATAATGCATTAAAAAGGGAGCCATTTCCTACGAGAACATGATTGAAAAATTTGAATTCAAAGAACAATACAACAGTTTTGAGACAAAAACACGGTTAACTCAATTTTCTTGTCTGAAATTCAAAAAGGCCTCAAGCGTGACTGCGATAAATTCAAGTTAACTTAACCGTTGTCAGATTCAGTTAATTAGTTCGCCTTCACTGTACGATGAATCTGGAGGCAAACGATCACTTCGACTTAATGCTATGTTACCAACTTGAATGTGCAAAGCTTGATTAGCAGAATGTCTGAAACCATTACCACTTCACCTTGTAACAGCAATCTACCAAGTTAAAGTTCCTCGGTGAAAGAACCTGTGAAACAGTTTCTTTGCTTACCGGTTAGCTCGCCGCTTCACGGTTTGGTAAATATCCACCACTATTCACCACCGAAGTGGAGGTAAATATCCACCACTTTCACCGACACTGAGGTTTTAGTATTTACCACTAAAGATAAAAAACTAGCGAACCAAAGAGTAACTTTATGTGTGCCTCTGTCTATACTTTGCCGATGGCGACTTCGTTTTCCTAGAAAATAACCTTCAGTTCAAAACGCAAACACCAGAAACACCGGAAATGACGCATTTGATTTACTCGGAAGCGAGTGATTTCGCAGAAAAATGATGACGAGTTCAAATCGTTTTGAAAAACTTCGTTCCCAGGGTCCCCTCTCTTCCTCCCTCGAGAAAGTACCCTGGTTGCGGCTGGTCACGTGTCTGCCAGATTTTTGCAGATTCCAGACAAATGATTGAAGGGAGGGGCAGCAAAGTTCAAGATTGTCTCCACTAAGTCGAGGACCCACCCACCGTGCGTATTTCATATGTACACATGGACACGTGAACAGCCACAACCACCGTACTTTCTCGAGGGAGGAAGAGAGAGGACCCTGGGAACGGGGTTGTTAAAAACAATTTGATCTCGTCATCATTTTTCTGCGAAATCACTCGCTTTCCGAGAAAATCAAATGCGTCATTTCCGGTGTTTGTTAGTTGAGTGTTTGGACACGTGACCAGCCGAAACCAGGGTACTTTCTCGAGGATTTGGTTTATCAACGGAGTTGATAATGTAAATTGACCACCGTACAGGGATTCCATCGAATCCCTGTACGGTGGTCAATTCACATTATCAACTCCGTCGATAAACCAAATTTTCGTGTTTCACTCCCCCACCGACCCAGCACCACAGTTTCTTTAGAAACCCAGAGTTTCTTTAGAAACTAATCCCCTACTTTCTCGAGGGAGGAAGAGAGAGGACCCTGGGAACGAGGTTGCGAAATCACTCGCTTTCCGAGAAAATCAAATGCGTCATTTCCGGTGTTTGTTAGTTGAGTGTTTGCCAGGTAGCACACAAATTTTCAATCGATTTGAGTACGCAAACCCTCTCTTTTGATGATGGCAAGAAGGTTTCACTGGCAAAAAATGCTTCAAAGAGATTACAATCGCGATGCAGTCTCAGTATTTCATCAGATATCGCAAAGTGCGCGAAGTGTTTTCGACACGAAGGGAAGAAGCAACAGAGAACAATCGAAGCGGCATCGAAGTGATGACATCGGGCACAACGCAAAAAACACGGAAGAAAATAACAAACTATCACAAAAAGAAGAGATAATGAGCTGTCGCAAGAATGAAAAGATCGTCGGAGACAGGAACAACTTCGAGAAAAGTCGAGCATGGCCAAAGTCGCTGATGGAAAAGATCGAAGAAATGCTCAAAATAGAAGAGCATCATGTCATTTATTTTGAAGACATTACAAATGTAGAGTGGTGTCCTAAATTTGTCAAGCCAGAAATCCGTGGGCATGTAAGAGGAGGCAAGGCTTTGCCTCATCACAGGTGTCGCGATTGTGGTCGTTTGTGTCTCCATCTTCTTGGTCGCCCTGGATCAAAAAGACAGTGTTTGGTATGTTCAGGGAAATGGGATAAAAAATATATCCCAATGTGGTATTACCACAACGGCTGTAAATATTGTAGGAAAAAGTGAACTTCACAGTGAAATATACCGCAATGATAGCCATGGCCTCGGCTATCTGGGACATGTATTGGGTGCTGAGTAATCTAGGGGAATATGTCAAGTCCTTGGTGCTTGGTGGCTGCATAATTGTATCATGGAACATTGAACGCGGTTCATGTATTTTGCCGTCATTTTCCGTGTTTTCTGCACTAACTCAGTTCCTGCGATGGCCAAGGAGGCTGAAAGATTTCCTCAGTGAAGTACGAATCGTCTGTGGCCCTGCCTTTGCCCTTACTGTCTTCGCAACATGGCTCAAACGGAGTGAACCTTCTGGCTGGTCATACTGGGTTCTCCTCGTTGCTGTACTCTGCTCCTCAGTAGCCGCCATCTTTTTTCGCCCCGACAACTGAAGTTTTGGTCGCGTTTCACCTGCCAGTCCCCATCCCAAGAAACAGGAAAGTTTACCATGCAACACTGATGGCTTTCAGTCTCCTTTGTATGAAAGTGCATATTTTATTGTGTCAAACTTTCCCTTGCATAAGTAAACCTGTTTGTATCATGGTGGTCATACTGTGCGAGTGTTTCTTTCTTGGTGCCACTGACACCGCGCGTATCATTGCCGCGGCCGTTTATCCGGGAGACCGTCACTGCGTGCTTGACAATAACGGTAATATGTCTGTTATTTTTTACAATTTACTTCTTATCCTTTTTGTGAATAATCACAGTTGTTTTGTTCTCACTTATTACCTTTCGAATATTATCAGACTTAGCAATTAAAAAATGGACGCTCTCTCTATATTAGTATGTCCTAGATTTTAAGATCAATTTTAATCAAAATTAAGTTGAGTTGTAGATCAAATGTTTAATTATAAAGGACGATACATTGAAATTATGTTTAATGTCTCTGTGTAATGTTACGATGCATTAAAAGGGAGCCTTCCTCTATGAACATGATTGAAAATTTGAATTCAAGGAACAATGCAACAGTTTCGAGACACAAACACAATAAACTCAATTTGCTTTCCAGAAATTTCTCGTGTTTGAATTTCAAAAATGCTTCAAGCATGACTTTGATAAATTTAGAAACTGCGTTTGTCTTTAGAGTTGTGATATAAACAGGGTTATTCCAGTAACAGAATCACAACTTAACCGTTGTGAGATTCAGTTAATTAGTTCGCCTTGACTGTACGATGAATCTGTCTCCGTGTAAAATTATAATGCATTAAAAAGGGAGCCATTTCCTACGAGAACATGATTGAAAAATTTGAATTCAAAGAACAATACAACAGTTTTGAGACAAAAACACGGTTAACTCAATTTTCTTGTCTGAAATTCAAATAGGCCCAAGCGTGACTGCGATAAATTCAAGTTAACTTAACCGTTGTCAGATTCAGTTAATTAGTTCGCCTTCACTGTACGATGAATCTGGAGGCAAACGATCACTTCGACTTAATGCTATGTTACCAACTTGAATGTGCAAAGCTTGATTAGCAGAATGTCTGAAACAATTACCACTTCACCTTGTAACAGCATTCTACCAAGTTAAAGTTCCTCGGTGAAAGAACCTGTGAAACAGTTTCTTTGCTTACCGGTTAGCTCGCCGCTTCACGGTTTGGTAAATATCCAGCACTATTCACCACCGAAGTGGAGGTAAATATCCACCACTTTCACCGACACTGAGGTTTTAGTATTTACCACTAAAGCTAAATAACTAGCGGACCAAAGAGTAACTTTATTTGTGCCTCTGTCGATACTTTGCCGATGGCGACTTCGTTTTCCTAGAAAATAAGGGTCAGTTCAAAACGCAACCTCGTTCCCAGGGTCCTCTCTCTTCCTCCCTCGAGAAAGTACCCTGGTTGCCAGATGCCACGCACCTCTCAGTGACCTCTTATTTCATTGATTGTTATTGCCACGCAGCTCCATTATTTCAGGGCTAGGGTCCATTGTTTCAGTTGTTTGTTTATTGTTTTCTCAGCCCATCCTGTGAACTGTTCCGAGAGCTGCGTGGCGCCTCCTGGTTGCGCCTGGTCACGTGTCTGCCAGATTTTTGCAGATTCCAGACAAATGATTGAAGGGAGGGACAGCAAAGTTCAAGATTGTCTCCACTAAGTCGAGGACCCACCCACCGTGCGTATTTGATTTGTACACATGGACACGTGACCAGCCGCAACCAGGGTACTTTCTCGAGGGAGGAAGAGAGAGAACCCTGGGTTTTCATTTTTCTGCGAAATCACTCGCTTTCCGAGAAAATCAAATGCGTCATTTCTGGTGTTTGTTAGTTGAGTGTTTGCCAGGTAGCACACAAATTTTCAATCGATTTGAGTACGCAAACCCTCTCTTTTGATGATGGCAAGAAGGTTTCACTGGCAAAAAATGCTTCAAAGAGATTACAATCGCGATGCAGTCTCAGTATTTCATCAGATATCGCAAAGTGCGCGAAGTGTTTTCGACACGAAGGGAAGAAGTAACAGAGAACAATCGAAGCGGCATCGAAGTGATGACATCGGGGACAACGCAAAAAACACGGAAGAAAATAACAAACTATCACAAAAAGAAGAGATAATGAGCTGTCGCAAGAATGAAAAGATCGTCGGAGACAGGAACAACTTCGAGAAAAGTCGAGCATGGCCAAAGTCGCTGATGGAAAAGATCGAAGAAATGCTCAAAATAGAAGAGCATCATGTCATTTATTTTGAAGACATTACAAATGTAGAGTGGTGTCCTAAATTTGTCAAGCCAGAAATCCGTGGGCATGTAAGAGGAGGCAAGGCTTTGCCTCATCACAGGTGTCGCGATTGTGGTCGTTTGTGTCTCCATCTTCTTGGTCGCCCTGGATCAAAAAGACAGTGTTTGGTATGTTCAGGGAAATGGGATAAAAAATATATCCCAATGTGGTATTACCACAACGGCTGTAAATATTGTGGGAAAAAGTGAACTTCACAGTAAAACTTCAAGTTATAGAAAAATACTGTTAGACAACTTTAAGCCAGCATAGCGATGCAACGCACTGGAAAAATTAACCAGTTTTCCACATCAAATTTTCTGTGGTTAATCATTGGATTTTAAAATATCCATGAAACCTGGAAAACCAGACATGGAAACTCCATGGATTTTGTATGGATATTTGCCACTGCATTTTTATCTGAACAGAATATCCATGAATGGTTAATTATTTTCCATATTATTTGTGGAAATTTCAATTGCCGTGTGTGAACTGAACATTTTCCAACCATGGATTGTGGTTCAAGTCAAATAGGGTTGAACAGATTTCCAAGGGCAGTTTGAGTATCAAGTTCTCCATATTGCAAGAACTTGGAAAATGTAAATCCAAACTGGGATTTATATTCATTAAGCAAAAAAGGTATTACAATGATCCCACTTAACTTTGGTTTTGAAGAAGACCACAAACCTCCTCAATGGAAATCATCTTTTCCACACTTGGTTAACATTTAATGTCCATGCATGAAATTACAATTATCCCAGCTAAACTTTGTTTTCAACAATTCCAAAAGTTTCATAAGAGCATAAGCTGTTTTTCAAATTTGATCAATTCCTCACACTTAGTAAGAATTAAAATAAATTAATATCACAGTAAACTATACATAGTCCTCAAGTTTCACCAAGTTCCTTAATAAAAAAGCAGTACTTTCAAACTATAAGGACAATTTTAGTTACCTCTTACAAAAATATACTGTAGTTATTAATAAAAATATAAATTAACTGTCCTTCCAATAGGAACCATGCCATTGTCCTTTCACTAAGCCTACAATGCTCTTAAACAGAATTGTTTCCATGGTCCTTGCTTGTGACTCCCTCATCCAGTGTTGATTGTCATTCCAATTGCGGTGCTTTACAAAGAAATATCCTCTCGCTGATTTTGACATGTGATCAACAACTCTAACATGAGCTCTCCAAAGTTCATCATCATCCCCTTTACCAAAACCATATCACCAAGCTGAGGATAAACAGGAACTAAAACATTCGAGCAGGATCAATGACAGCAAACTGTCCTGGACGATAAGGGTACAGCATTACTTTTCTAATAATGTCTTTTAATAGCACACAAAAATTAGTTTCAGAAGGCTGAACAATGATACCATCACTCAAGGGATGCCTCAATACTTCACCATTGACAGCATTGCTTCTTTTATATCTGTCACCAATTGCAATGGAAATGCACTGTTTTTCAACACAAAGAAGATAAAAGTGGATAATCTTCATGATGACCTCTTCATCTCCCTGCAATAGCACACTGACTTCATTTCCACTTTTATACACAGTTCCCCCACGGGAAAGATTGTGCAATGGCAAAAGAGCACTCTTGTATGTTGTTGCCATGGAAGGTGTTTCTCTAATGCCAATGTTATTTAATGTTAAACAGGTTTGAATGTTAGGCTCTTCCTCTCTTGCGATGACATGTGGGTGACCCTTGCCAATCAGCACTCCATTGTTAGCCCTTGTTTCATCATTACTAAATTCACTCCTCTCAACAAGCTTTCTTGCTGCCTGTAAAGAAGATGCAACCATCTGGAAGAGATAAAAAGACAAACAAAAAAATAGCTGTGGACTACTGTATTTATTGTCACTATCACACTCATTATGGCTGCACTATTGAGCCAAATATTTCCCAGTATAGGCTTTGCATTCAGTTAGTACTTGAGGTTTGTAATAAAAGATGTCAGAAGCCAACAAAAAAATAACGTTTGGCTGACACCAACCCTGTACACCTGTTGGTAAACAACAGTTTTTAACTTGTTTCTTTCAGACCAAATTTTTATAAACTCCCTTTGGGACTCCTTTCGAGCAAAGGTTTTTGTCAACTCCCATTCTGTTGCTTGTTTGTTTCCCATAGCGCCCAACTGCTCTCTCATACTGAAAGCACCAGTAGTTGTCGGGTGATCCAAATCTCATTATGTCTTCTGCAACAACCTTCCCCGCGAACGTTGTTCGACCAATCAGAGGTCGGCACAGAGAAAATACAAGCAGTTGATTGGCTGTTCGTCGTGGTACGTGCACAAGCGCGAAATTTAGTTTTTGCAGCATGCTGGGCCAACAATAAATTATTTAAAGTGGTACTAAATTACCCTGCGAGCAGAGGCCCTTCGATCTTCCTAGCTATATATTATCACTTTAAATAATTTGTTGCTGGGCCAACCATTGTCTGGGCTCCAGTTTATTACTTACATCCATTACTTATTAATCAGTTGACCGCGGTAGCGCGGACCGGCGATCTCAGAGTTATGAACCTTCTGAGTGGACGGGTATTCTGAAGTTGCTCCAATTATTAAAGTGGTACTATCTATCTATCACCTATCTAAAGCCATTTTGTGTAATATATTAAGTACCCTATAGTACATATTGTGTTAGTACCCAGTGTGCATTGCTGTAATAAAGTTGTGTTGAAGCGGCAATGCTGTGTGTTCCTCGTGTTATTCCCAGCCACATTTATTCACAAAGTACTACATTTTTGGCGACGAGGATTGGTCGTTCTTCCACCTTTCTCGATAGTGCAAGGGTTTGGGACAGCGCTGTGTGTGTTGTGGCGTACAAGATGACCAGCACTAATACGAGTGGACTCTTTGGGCGTGTTGGCGAGTTCTACGTTGCTCGTGACACGTTCAGTGCTTACGTCGAGAGGATGGAAATGTTAGAAATATTTAGAGCGTGACTATCATTATAAGTGCGTGACAATTGTTTAGGGTTATATTTGATATTCAAGATGATCTTAGCAGTGACGTCAATCGTGTTACCTTAGCAACCTTATCGGAAGTGTACTTTAGGAGTTTCCTTTGGCTTTTTGTAATCAGTGAACGAGACATATTCGAGACATAGGGAGTGATATAGCTGCGAACATTAAAACATATTTACAAGGGAACGAGAGTGACTAGTGTTGATATCCGCGTTTCCAACTCTAAGTGGCACCTCCGACGGGACTTAACACGCGAGGAGATGGATCTGGAGAAACTAACCAAGGAGATCGAGACGAAACTTCAACTTCTGGAGCTGAAACGACAGAAAGGGAAGGAGATTGTAGCGAAGAAGAACAACTCTGCTCTTGAGAGGCACGTGGATGCATTGGTGACGTTGGCTAAAGAAGTGGATGAAATTAAAGTCAGGGTTGAAGAGAAGAAACTGGAAAAGGACCTTCCAATGGATGAGGTATGTAAGTGGAGTAGTGAGATAGATGAAAAAATTGGGGGTGTGGATGCCGAGATCGAATACCTCAGGAAATGCCTGAGTGAAGCGAGACAACAATTACAACTAGCCGAAAAGGAGAAAGAAGACG
Organism: Pachyseris speciosa; assembly: GCA_016490735.1. Lineage (NCBI taxonomy): Eukaryota > Metazoa > Cnidaria > Anthozoa > Scleractinia > Pachyseridae > Pachyseris > Pachyseris speciosa. The sequence continues at coordinate 434,679 of JAEMWC010000169.1, read as the reverse complement.
AATTGCTATCAATAGAAAGGGAGAAACAACTTGAATTCGAAAAGGAAAAACTAGAAATGAAGCTGGAATATGAAAAGAAAGCAGAAGAGTTCAAAAAGGGGAAACAAGGGGAATCGACTGGTTCACACGCAAAGATACCAAAACTATCGATTACCAAGTTCGATGGGACTTTTGAACAATGGCTTCCGTTTTGGAACAAATTCTGCGCGGAAATTGATTCAAATGATTTGCCACCGGTAACCAAATTTGCCTACTTGAAGGAACTTCTCCTACCAAAGGTACGGGTTGATATTGATGGGCTCCCATTTAGCACGGAGGGATACGAAAGGGCAAAGAACATTCTGAAGTCAGAGTATGGGAAAACTTCAGAGATCATTAACGCTTATGTAACCAACATCATGGGTTTACCAACTATCCTGAGGGAAAACTCTAAAGAAGTCGATGAATTTTACAAAAAACTTTTGTACAACGTACAAAGTCTGGAGACGCTAGGAAAATTGCGTGACGTATCAGGGAACGTGAGGGCGGTGTTGGATAAATTGAAGGGGATTAAGGCTGACTTGGTGCGGGGACAAGACGGGTGGCAAGAATGGGATTTTAGTCAATTATTGCGAGCAATTAAGCGTTGGAAATTTATCAATCCAGTCACCGAAGAGAGCGAAAATGCTAGCACGCCTTTCAGAAAGAATGAGAAGCATGACGGGAATTCACGTAGACGGTCTTACCAAACCCAACAAGAAATCGGACGACAGCCGCGGGCGTGTGTTTATTGTGATAAAACCGACCACATTTCCGCTAAATGCCCCAAAGTGGTCGCGGTCGGAGATCGGAGAAGGATTCTCAGCAGAAAGCAATTATGTTTTAATTGCACCGGTGACAGACATAGAGCTGATAGCTGCAGGAGTCACGGATGCTAAAACTGCCAAAGAAAACACCACACGTCGATTTGTGACCACACAACTGAACCAACGAATGGAAGATTTCTGACGGCACAAGACAAAAGCGTTCCTGGCCAAGTCATTTATCCCGTTGTGGTGGTCGAGGTGAACGGGTTCAAATGTCGCGCACTCCTCGACACGGGGGCAGGCAGCTCATACGCGTCGTCGGCTCTTCTAGACCATCTTGGTATTCGACCAGTTCGAAAAGAATTCAAGCGTATAGAGATGATGCTAGGATCTGTCAGCAAGGCTATCGGCATTTATGACCTCACGAACGACAGCCTCAACAGGAGGTTTCGATTGCAAACGGAAGTCACGAAAGTGGATCGTGGGACTTTGTTATCACTTGACAACCCGAGATATGCTGAAGTAATTGAAAGATACCCTCACCTCACAGGAATACACATGAATGATCGAGATGAGAAGCCTGAACTTCCAGTACACATTATACTGGGCGTAAGTGAATACGCGAAGATAAGAACCGAGACAAAACCCAAGATTGGACACCCTGGGAGCCTGTGACGGAGTTGACACAGTTTGGATGGACAATCATGTCACCAGGGGAAGAGATTGACATCTCGAGCATGCTTCTGACCCAGACAGCAGCGGCAGACTACGAAGAACTGTGCAAATTAGACGTGTTGGGGATACAAGAGAAAGGAGATCAAACAGACGTGTACGATGAGTTCAAGGAGCAGTTACATCGAAGCGCGGAGTGCTGGTACGAGACCGGACTGCCCTGGAAAGGAAACCATCCTTCGTTGCCTAACAACAAAGCAGGAAGCTTGAGACGACTGGAAAGTACTGTCCGAAAACTAGAGAAACAAGAACTTTTCGAACAGTACGATGCTGTTATTTAAGAACAACTTGCTGAGGGAATCGTGGAGCCAGCAGGGGAGCACGTTGTGGGACGAGAATTTTACATACCACACAAACCAGTGATCAGAGAGACCGCTGAAAGCACGAAGCTTCGCATTGTCTACGACGCTTCAGCTCGGGCTCATGACAATGCACCCTCACTCAATGATTGTCTCCATGCGGGTCCGCCCTTGCAAAATCAACTATGGGCAGTACTGGTACGGGCGCGAGTTCACCGGTTCTTATAACAGGCGACATGAAACAAGCCTTCCTACAAGTCAGGATCCGCGAGCAGGATCGTGACGCTATGCGATTCCACTGGATTACTGACCGGGAAACGAGACAGGTGGAGATTTTGCGGTTCACGAGAGCTTTGTTTGGTCTTTCTTCGTCGCCTTTCCTGCTAGGGGGAGTAATTCGACAACACTTAGAGAACTGTCGTGCAACGTATCCAGAGATTGTGAGCGAGATAGAGAAGAGCCTATACGTTGACGATTTGATCAATGGTGGTCCAACTGTGGGAGCAGCTAGGCGAGTTAAGGAGAAGGCGACCGATATATTTGCTCAAGGTGGATTTAAACTTCACAAATGGCATTCAAACGCCCCTGAGTTAGACGCAGTCAGTACAAAACAGAGCAGCGAGACGCAAGAAACCTGTGCCAAACAGCAATTGGGCACTCCCCAAAGAGGGAAGGGAGCGCTCCTTGGAGTTTCCTGGGACAAGGAGAAGGACACCCTTGAAGTCAAGTTCCCCCCTGACGGGGCCCAGCCAACCAAGAGAAGCATATTGGGAAAATTGTCCAGAGTTTACGACCCACTGGGTTTGGCCTCACCCACAACTTTGAGCGGGAAATTACTCTACCGCGAGGCCTGTGAACTGAAAATACCGTGGGACACACAACTACCAGATGGATTAATCAAAGAGCTATCAAAATGGGAGGAAGGGTTACCTACAGGCGTAACCGTGCCCCGGCCCCTCACGGCGCATAGAGAGAACATCACCAAAATCGACTTGCACTGCTTCGGTGACGCGAGTGGTAGAGGGGTTTCAGCCGCCTTGTATGCTGTGGTCACCCAACCATCAGGAGTCAGTGTGGGGCTCGTGACTGCAAAAGCAAGGTTGGCCAAGCAAGGCCTGAGCATTCCCCGTCTGGAGTTGATCTCAGGACACATGGCGACAAACCTGATCACTAACACGAGAGATGCGCTTGAAGGTTTTCCGGTCGGTGAACTTCACTGTTGGCTTGATAGCACAGTGGCCTTGCACTGGATAAGAGGAGCTGGCGATTACAAGCAGTTCGTTAGTAACCGAGTCAGTAAGATCCAACAACATTCAGACGTTAAATGGCGTCATGTGACAAGCCAGGAGAACCCCGCAGACCTTGGAAGTCGCGGTGGAAGGGTGCGAGGGGAGGAGCTTTGGTGGAAAGGACCGAAGTGGCTGACAGAGAGAGAAAACTGGCCATGTGACGTCGTGACAAGCGGTACTCCTGAATCCCACGCAGAAGCCAAAGTGACCAGAGGGGTGTTTGCCGGAGCTCGTGTTGTAACAGACGAGTTTGACGTACTGCTGGAGAAGTTCGCTCTGTGGAAAACACTGAGAGTTTGTGCCTGGATCTCACGCTTCGTGTACAACTGCCGTAAACGCAAGGAAAAGAGAACCATGGGACCGCTCACGACTGAGGAGATTGAACAACAAAAGTACTTCTGGACCGTGCGTGCACAGAGTAGCGGAAAGAGATCAGAGAAGTTCGATGACGACAGACTTCAACTGAACCTGCAGGGAAGACGTGATGGGTTCCTGGAGTGCCGAGGAAGAATCCAGGAGGATTACCCTATTTACCTTCCCGATACACACCCCTATACTGAGAAACTGGTGATGCTGTCACATTTGGTCACGTTTCATGGGGGAGTGGGTCTTACGATGACTAAAGTGCGCGAACATCATTGGGTACCAAGGTTGAGACGACTGGTGAAAAAGGTTATAAAGAGCTGTTTTGGCTGCAAACGGTTCCAGGCAACGGCGCTGACAAACCCTCCTCCAGGAAGTTTACCAAGAGATCGAACCGAAGGAACAGCAGCATTCCAAGCAGTGGGCGTCGATTTCGCCGGACCCTTGAGATATCGGAAGGGAAAGAAGAGCGAAAGCAAAGCCTACATTGCGCTCTACGCGTGCAGCCTAACCCGTGGGATTTACCTGGAATTGCTACCGAGCTTGGAGACCGAAGAATTTATGAGCAGTTTAAGGAGGTTCATAGCACGCCGCGGACGCCCATGTACCTTCTATTCAGACAATGGAAGAACTTTCGTCGGGGCAGCAAAACTGCTGAAGACCATTATGGCTGACGAGAAGCTAAACGATTACCTAGCGCACCTTGGGATCAGGTGGAAGTTCAACTTGAGCAGAGCGCCCTGGTGGGGAGGGCAGTTTGAACGATTAATAGGCCTGGTCAAACAAAGAAATTGGCTGCGGGATGTTGACATGGGCTGAACTACAAAATGTCTTACTCGACGTTGAAGTAGCACTCAACAATCGCCCACTGAGGTACGTAGAGGACGACCCTTAGGTACCAGTGCTGACCCCAAATTCACTACTATTTGGACAACCAAACCTACTGCCGGAGTTGGAACATCATCATTTGGAGACCCCAGATTTGAGAAAGCGTGCGAGGTACCTCAAGCGATGCAAAGATGTGATTTGGAAGCGATGGACGGATGAATACTTGAAGGCACTTCGCGAGCAACATCGCCTCAAACACTCAGAAAAGCCTTCTACCATAGCGATTGGTGATGTAGTACTGATCAAAGAGGACGAGAAGAACCGAGGAAAATGGAAGATGGACGCGATGGAGTGGTGAGAGCTGCGAAGCTGCGAGCTGGAAAGTCACACCTCGAACGAGCGTTACAACAGCTGTATCCCCTCGAGTTCACATGTGATAGGAAGACAGCGAGACCTGGGAACGAGTTGAATCCTGATGCCACAGAATTCGCTCCACTACGGCAGACACGCCGTGCTGCGCTAGATGCTAGAAACCGCCTTGCAGCAATTGCTGCTGATGAACATGACTCTTGAACACTTATTTTTCAAACTGAGAACTTGCCACTATGGCAGTTGAAGATTAATATGATTTGCGAACCGTTTTGCAACAGTTCAGAATTTTAATTAATCGCGAACTCGTTTCGTTACGATGTAGGAGATTAGGCTATTTCTGGAACGTACATTTGCTCTCTTCGAGACAAATGGGGGGAGGATGTTAGAAATATTTAGAGCGTGACTATCATTATAAGTGCGTGACAATTGTTTAGGGTTATATTTGATATTCAAGATGATCTTAGCAGTGACGTCAATCGTGTTACCTTAGCAACCTTATCGGAAGTGTACTTTAGGAGTTTCCTTTGGCTTTTTGTAATCAGTGAACGAGACATATTCGAGACATAGGAAGTGATTTAGCTGCGAACATTAAAACATATTTACAAGGGAACGAGAGTGACTAGTGTTGATATCCGCGTTTCCAACAGAAATGTTTTTTACAGCCAACAATATTGTGGAGACAACGGGAGAGGGAAGCGATGCCGCCAACCGAGTGGTAGCAAATAGGAAGCGTGCAATTTTCCTTACAGAAGTGGGACCGGAGGTATACTCAACTCTCAGTAATTTGTTAGCCCCGCAAAACCCAAGGACACGCCATTTACTGACATTGTTCAGATCTTGGAGAAGCACTACAACCCGAAACCGCTTGAAATAGCTCAGAGTTTCCATTTCGGTACCCGAAATCAAAAATCTGAGGAGTCAGTTAGTGATTATGTGTTGGCCTTGAAGAGATTGGCGGTCCATTGTAATTATGTTGAATACCTGAATCGGGCGTTACGAGACCGATTTGTATGTGGACTGAACAATCCGAAGATACAAAACAAACTATTGAACATAGACGACCTAACGTTTGAAAAGGCTTGCAGCATTGCTAAGACCATGGAGATGGCGGACAGGAACACCCAAGAATTTCACCCTTCAAGTAGTGAAACCGTTCAAGTCAACAAGCTGACAGAACAAGGAAGTGAGAACACTGACAGGAAGTACACTGAACAGTTATCGTGTCATAGGTGTGGGGGTAGTCATTCAGGTCAGTCTTGTAAATTTAAGTCAGCAAAATGTTACAAGTGCTCCAAAACTGGGCATTTAGCTTCTGTTTGCCACAGTAAGGATGAAAGAAAGAAAGGTAAAGTTCATAGGGTACAGGCTTCGGAATTTGGCAATGATGAGGGTGAGAATGATGATGAACTAGGAAATTATTCTCTGTATTTGCTTCACCAAAACAGGCCTAATCGCAACAGGTACACTAAGGAAATGAAAATCAATGGTAAACCATGTATGATGGAGTTAGATACAGCTGCGGATTTCTCAATAATGAGTAAAAGTGAATATCTCAAGAAGTTTGCAGATAGGCCCCTGACTCCCTCACAAGTAACATTGAAGACCTATACGGGCGAATTACTTGAGGTGTCAGGCGAAATGCATTGTGACATAGTGTACAAGGGTAAACAATACTCTTTACCCATTCTTGTAGCTAATTATGATGCTAAACCTACCTTACTTGGTAAAAACTGGCTGCGGCACATTAAGTTAGAGTGGGGTGAGATCTTTTGTATTCCTAAGAGAGATGCTGTGAGTGCTGATAGTCAATTGAAGGATTTGCTGTCTAAACATAGTGAATTGTTTACTGAGAGTTATGAAGGTATGAAGAGCCTTGAGGCCCATATCATCATGAGAGGCGATGCAAGACCTGTATTTGTGAAAGTGCCTAGAGTTCCATATTCATTAAAAGAGCAGGTTGAAAGGGAGTTAGACAAACTCGAAAGGAACAGGGTGATAAAGAAAACTGACAAGTCGTGTTGGGCTAGTCCAATTGTGGTCGTGCCAAAGGCTGATCTGTTGAAGATGAGCAATATGTTTTGCCCACAACTCAGGATTTGTATACTGCACTAGTCGGCTCTAAGGTATTTAGTAAGCTCGATCTATCACATGCTTATGCCCAGCTGAATGTTGACAAAGAAAGTCAGGAGTATTTGACGATTGCTACTCACAAAGGTCTTTATTCCTATTTAAAATTGCCTTATGGGGTCAAGTCGTCCCCAAAAATCTTTCAAGCAAAGATGGATCAGATTCTTCTAGGGTTGAGAAATGTGTTTGCAAACAGGATGACATCTTATTAGGGGGAGATGACTGGCAAGAGAATCTCAAGATACTCGCAGATGTGTTGGATAGGTTACACAAACACAATTTGCATTTAAAATTACCAAAGTGTGAATTTTTGAAACCTGAAGTGGTCTATCTAGGCCTGAGAATAAGCGCTGAAGGTTTACAGCCAGTGGAGGAGAAGATCAATGCAGTGAAACGAGCTCCAGCCCCACAAAACGAGAGTGAACTAAGGTATTTCCTGGGTATGGTCCAGTCTTATCATTCCTTTTTGCCAGGGCTAGCTACCATCTTAGCACCTCTACACTGGCTTTTGTAGAAAAATGTTCGGTGGGAATGGACAGACGACTGTCAGAAAGCTTTTGAGGCATGCAAGGAGGGCCTCACCAGTGATTCGTTGTTAGTCCACTATGATCTGAATCGTAAGCTAAGGTTAGCTTGTGATGCATCAAGTTATGGCTTGGGGGCAGTACTGAGTCATGTAATGGAGGATGGCCAGGAAAGGCCGATAGCATATGCTTCACGTACCCTCAGTTCAAGTGAGAAAAATAACGCCCAAATCAAACGAGAGGCCTTGTCTATTATTTTTGAGGTAAGGAAATTCCATCAGTTTCTATATGGAAGAAAGTTCACTTTAGTGACTGACCACCAGCCACTGTTGACTATTTTGGGCCCTAAAACTGCCATACCCCCAATCGCAGCTGCACGTATGCAGCGTTGGGCAATTGTCCTTTCAGCGTATGACTATCAAATTGAGTACAGGAGCTCTGCAAAACACGGCAACTGCAATGCACTCTCCAGATTACCCCATGAAGATTCTAAGATGGGCTGTGAGAGTGAAATCTACAGTTTAAGTGCTATTGATAAGGATTTTCCTATACCTGCAATGGACATCGGGAAAGCCATCTTGCTGGATCCAGTGCTTAGCAAAGTACTAGATTGGGTGATGATGGTGTGGCCAGAGGCTAGTACTGAAGATTTAAAACCCTAATATACCCGTCGGCATGAACTTTCTTGTGGACAAAATTGCATTCTTTGGGGCTCTAGGGTGATCATTCCCCAGGTATTTCAAGGAAAGCTGTTAAAGGAGTTGCATTGGGAGCACCCGGGTGTTTGTGCAATGAAAGCAATAGCATGCACCTGCATTTGGTGGCCCAAGATGGATGAGGAGATTGAAAGAGAGATAAAATTGTGCTCAGTGTGTCAACATGTCCGGAGCTCTCCACCTAGTGGCCCTTTGATACCTTGGAAATGGGCTACATGACCCTTTCAGCGTATTCATATCGATTTTTGCCAGAAGGGCAGTGACTATTTCTTGGTGGTGGTTGATAGTCACTCCAAGTGGATAGACGTACAGCACATGACCCTAATTACCACAGAGAAGACCATAAATGAGTTACGTCTTATATTTGCCCAACACGGGTTGCCAGAGGAAGTGGTATCAGATAATGCACCACAATTTGTTTCAAATGAATTTGCTGAATTCATGCAAAAAAATGGCATCAAACACACTCTAATTCCTCCTTACCACCCACAATCAAATGGTGCAGCTGAAAGAGCGGTCAGAGTAGTAAAGGAGGCGCTTGTCAAACAGGTTTTAGAGGGAAACAAGAGTAGGTCTAGCAAACATATACTCGCAGATTTTCTTTTAAGGTATCGTACCACCCCTCACAGCACCACAGGCACCATGCCAGCTGAATTGATGAGACGCCGCCTGCGTACACGTTTAAGTCTTGTGAGACCTGATCTAGCCCAAACAATAGAGTAAACAGAATAAGCAGAAGGAATAATTATAAGGATTTAAAGAGTCATTGAGATAGGCTGTTTGTAGAGAATGACATGGTTCGAGTGAGAAATACCCAAGCCAGTAGTAATACAGAAAGGTGGATTCTGGGAAGGGTAGTTAAGGTCTGTGGACCCAGAAGTTATTTGGTTAAGACTGGCCATGAAACAAGATATGTTCATGCTGATCATTTGATCAAAACTCATGATAAGGCGCCAAATGAAATTACAGGGCTAGATATACCTGTTCCAGAATTGTATGAACAATCTAACCTAGGCAAGTTTCAATCAGCGTGCCGCAGCCGCCAGTTGATTTCTCAGATGAAGATAGTCAGCCAAATTCTGGTGTTGATGAAGGGCATGTAAACACTCCATCGCCAGTTGTTTTGAGGCGATCAGAGAGAATCAGAAAACCTGTTGTCCGATTGGACCTATAGCTGATTTAATGGTTAATATCGTGTCACTTGTTGTAAGAACATCTTATTTCTCAGGGGAAGCAGTGTAATATATTAAGTACCCTATAGTACATATTGTGTTAGTACCCAGAGTGCATTGCTGTAATAAAAATGTGTTGAAGCGGCCATGTTGTGTGTTCCTCATGGTTATTCTCAGCCACATTTATTCACAAAATACTACAGTATGTATGAGAAGAAAAATGCTATTTACTGTTTTCAAATATCTCTTTTTGTTCCAGAGATATTCAAGTTTTTAAAATATGCAAATTAGCCAAGTGATAGTCATACACTCAACCAAATTTTGATCAAATATGATGAAAAAAGATATCTCAGCCAATTTGCATCAGAAAGGTTTGATTCTTTGCAATAAGATTCTACTAAATGTGCTCCACAATACAAGCTTTACAGTTTTGTTACCATGGCAACATACTGGGTTCCAGACCTTCCCAATATTAAAGGGTTTTCTGGCTACCTTTAGCGTTCCATTTTGATATTTACTAATGGTGTGTCACATGCATGATCCAGCAAGCATATAAATATGTTAGCTCGAGTTTGTGGCCTCATTTAACATATTGAAATCAAGTGGGTGGGGCCTGGAAAAGAGTGAGTTGCCATGGGAACAGAATTTTTTTATAGCCGTAGCTGTGTTTCCTGTAGAACTATTAGCCTACCAAGTTTCAATTAATGGTCTGTGCTGCAAATTAACAGATAGCTCTATTTATATACTTGATATAATATTGAGTTGAGTGTATGATGTCATCAGTAATCTTGCATATTTAACACATTTTTCAAACTTTAATATCTACGGAACTAATGCAGATATTTGCAAACGGTAAAGGGCATTTTTATTCTTTCATGGACTTCTGTGATACACCTAAAATATCAAGGGGTAAAAATTTGATCATAGTACCACTTTAAAAATTATGCAGATCTATGCAAATTCGGGCTGCTTTCATTTGGACTTTGGAGTGTTTGAAAGAATTGGGCGTGCAGTCTGTCACTTTTAGTTTCAGAGTTCGCCTTTATCTTTGTATGTCATCAAAGAGAAGCCATTTGAGTGGTGATTGAGCATTTCTGTTTTTGTTTTCGAGGTAGGTAATGTCTTATTTTTCTGTTTGTAACCAGTAATTGACACTGATTGACACAAGCAGGCTTGTGGAGTCCTGCTTGGTGGAGAAAGCTAGCCCTAGTTCACGATATTTAGATTATTTCTGCCGACCAAGATGCCCAAAAAGCCCTGAATTGCACATCAGTTGTATAAGGAGAGAAGCCTTTTCTCGTCTGGTACTGGTTAGACAGCCCCCCTGGGCGATTTCAAACAAGAAGCGAGTGGAAAAAAACTTAATTGTATACTGGTAGAGTTAGTATCATTTTTGAGGCCTTTCCATATGTGCCAACTTATCAAGGCAAGTCGGCAGTCAAAATATCACTGTTTTGGCGCGTGATGTCCTATGAACAGTGGGATATTTTGACTGCATGTACAGAGTAGGATACAGAACACACATTCAACCCTGTTATGACTCAAACTGAAAATTGTATTATATTCAATTGTATTAATTCAATTCTGATAACGCTTTTATTTTCTTGTATCTCTTGTTGATAGAAATTTTACGCTGTCATACCTGATTTCTAAAGAAACTTATATTTATTGTGAAGAAGAGAAACTACAGTTCTTTGTAACTTTGCCCTCTTGTTTGAGGGTGCCCGCTTATCGTTATTGTAGATGGCAGTGACGATATCATCAAACAAGCCAGGTGCAGTGGACTCACAAAACTCTTCCATTTCATCTGGATTGTGTGCTTCCCTCCATTGGAGTAGTGTGCCACCAATGATTCATGAAACTGGTGCACAAGAGTGCTAAATGATGTCTCCTTTATAACAGTAATGAAAAGTAGTATTACTTTGTATTGTACATTTGTGGGTAAATATACATTCTTTTCTTTTCAATTTTCACCACCAGTAAGTTGATTTTGCAGTTTTTATTTGCTCGGCAAGAGTATCTATCTTCGTGTTTACCCCTTGAGAACTTATGTGTAAAGATTCGTGAGGTATTTCTATACTTCTCTGGGTTTGTGGGTGAGGGTAGGGGTGATACAGGTATATTGTTATCCCGGGGGGGGGGGGGGGGGTACTCCCAGAAAAATTGGGTGGGGGTGTGCGGCCCACTTCCAGAAACCCTCACCCTATTTCAGACCCAAATCTGCAATTTTCCCCACAGGCGCACTAAGCTCATGCAGAGTACCGTATCACGTGATATAAACAAGATAGCTGCAAATTATAAGAATTTGTATGGGAATCCCGGTAATCAGTTCTAGTTGATAGATATAACTTACGAAAAACTTCTCAATAAAAAAGCCTTACCTTACATCCAAGGTGTGTTGCTTGCTATCTGTCTGGTTATCTATCGCGATTTGAGCGATTTATGTGCTTCCTGTGTTTCCACTCTTAAGGCACACAAGAGCTCAGAGCTCAGCAGATGTATTCGATCCGGATGAATCGCGATTGACAGAATTGGCACCGTTCGAGTCCCCACTGCAGTCTACGGCTTTCCTGCACAGTTGTTTGATACGAATTCGATCGCCCATGGTCACGACCCCTAAGCGAATTAGAGCACTTTCCGACATGGCCAATACGACATGCGGATCTACTTTCTCATCGCTGAATCTTTCCAAAAGGGTACTAAGCCCCAATTGCTCAAGGATGACTTTCATAATAGACGCCTTTCTTCGTCTTTCGAAAACAAACAAGCAAAATGGCGGCGTCAGGCTGCGAGGAGCTTGGATCCGACACGCGTGCTTTGCATTGTGGGTAGATCATAACGAGAAAGGACAGGAAATGGAGCGAAATGTACGTACACGAGGTAATATCGTTTGTACACCATATAATGCGTAAACTAGGCTATATAATGACAAAACACTGCTTACATAACGCCAAAATATGGGTATATAGAAAAATCACTACATATAATGACATAAGCACCACATATAGTAGGAAAACCACAGCATATAACGACAAACGTATTGCATATGACATCATAAATAGCACATATAATGAGAGGAGTACTGCATCTAATAAAAAAGACACTGCATATAATTCCATATAATATCGTTTGTACACCATATGATGCGTAAACTACTCTACATAATGGCAAAACACTGCTCATATAACGACAAAACGTGGGTATAATGGAAAAATCACTACATATAATGACATAAGCGCCACATATAGTAGCAAAACCACAGCATATAACGACAAAAGTACTGCATATAACATCATAAATAGCACATATAATGAGAGGAGTACCGCATCTAATAAAAAAAACACTGCATATAATGGGAACTGCAAATAAAGCAAATTGACATAAGACAGTCCTGGCGTTCCTTAACTTACGCAATTCAACAAGAGAGGTACGAACCATACCCTATTTCAGACCAAAATGTTCAAAATCGATACCCTATTTCAGAGAGGGGGGGCAAGGGGGGTCTTGTCACGAAGTCACGATAGTAAATTTTCGATTTCACGAATCACGACTCAAGTGTCAAATTCACTAAGGTCACAAAAAATCTGATCACAACGAACACAGCATCATGAAAATAACCTTGCCCCCCTCTTCAGACCGAAACGGCTAAAACATACCCTCTGGGGCTGCGCATACCTATGTAGCCCATATAAGGGACTACCCCCCTCCTCCCCCCCCCCCCCCCCCCGGGATTGTTATAGATAGTATTTAGGTAGTATTTGAGCATTACAAATTAAAATAAACATCGAATTTATTTCATCCTTTTGCTACAGTGAGATGCACTCTCATTGCTATAAGTTACTGAAGCGTGAGAACTTCATACTTTTCATTCAGAACCACTTTATTGTGGCAGATGGTCATATAAGTTATTTCCTCCATTCTTGAGATGTGTAGTGAATGTCATGGAATTGCTACACAAGATTGCTGAATCATCTTTCTCTTTTTTGAGGGTCAGTAACAAGAAAGAATAATTATTGGGCATTTTTGCACAAATTTTGACTGAATGTATGTCACTGGAAAAGTCTAGTCTAAGGGAGTTTTAGAGTGGCTCAAGCTATGTGATATAAAATAGGAACTGTTTCTGTTATTTTGGGAAGGGACAAATATAGAGGTTAAATTATGTTGCCGTACAGATGGATGATTGTCATTATATCTAATCTCCTTTTCAAAATTTCCTTTGAATTGTGATGTTTTCCTCTTTTAATTCACTGTTCAGTTCATCTTTTTGTTGTTGTTTTTCCATCAATTGTACATTTTGCCGAGTGTTCCATTGGCAAAATACCTTTCATTAATTAGTTATGATCTGTTTGCAACATTTTCAGCAACTGCAGATGACCACACTTTTTATTCTATACTTTTACAATAAATTGTTGGTGTGGATATTAAAAAAGTCCTGTTTTCTAGCTTAGATATACTGTTGATTTGTGGTGTTACTTAAGGTGTTTCAATGGGGGAAACATGTTTTTTTTTACTGTTAGTAAAAATCCAGTCTAAATTCAGTTCAACATCTTTTAAAGCGCTCACTAAACACTGAGGTCTTTAAGATGGCTTATTTGCTTAGCAGTTTGCCCAAAATGTTTATTTGTAATCATCAACATAGTTTTTTTTATTTTAACCAGTGCACTTTTTGTCTTACACGCTATCTCAACACCAACTGACCTTTCAAGTCCTGTAGAAGCCAGAGAAATAATTGTTTTATGGTAACAGTCTCACATACCTTCAATTTTGTTCAACAGAAATGTGTTTTTTTTTCTTCTGTTTTCCTCTTTTTGTCTTCCATTTTTTAATTTTTTAATTTAATTTTATTTTATTTTTTTACCCATTTCAAGGTCTTCATTTTTTCTCAGGAGTTCTCCTCTGTCAGGGTTTTGACTTGTAGACTTTGAGCGCTAGTCGATTAATAAACAAACCAACCCGATGTGTGTGACTGGGGGCGTGTCCGTGGGAGGGGGAAGGTTCTCAAAAAACGACCTCAAATCGTTTTGTTATGCAAAGGAACGTTTCGGGAGCGGGTGAATTTTAACAAACATAAATGTTTTACCTTTTTAGGCGGAATGTACCCTTCGTTGTTGCAGATCCTCTTATCATGATCGGCCAGCAATAAATGTTTCTCACAAATAAATGTTCCGGTATGGAAAAGGTTTTGAAAACAGTTGAACACCGGAAATAACCGCCGTGGACACAAAACAAAGTTGCCCCGGCAGTCATCGTTTCCACGTAATGTGTAGCCTGCGTCGCAGACGTAAACTAAGCCCGGTTAGTAACGCCTGCGAAGCAGCGCCAAATTCCTTGTTCTGTACCAGAATTTGATTACATGCTGTGATTAGCTCGTCAACAAAAGGCTTTTGTTGACGAGCCAATCATAACGCGTACTCAAATTTTGGTACGGAACGAAGAATTGGGCGCCGCTTCGTAGACGTTACTAACGGGGGTTAGTTAACGTCTACTACGCAGGCTACGTAATGTGAAGCATGACATCCATATACGAATAACCTATCAATCGAGATCGAAAAGATGCGCGCTTTGTAACATCTGATTATGCACCTATCAGTGTCAAGCCCGAGGGGGGAGGGGGGGGGGTCGGGCAACCCACGGGAATTTGACTGTCATGTATATCCCCAGGGTAGGGATTTTGATCGGACATCACGTCCCCAGGGTAGGGAATTTTGGCAGACCATTTGTTACTGTTTTATAATCCTTTGAGGACGTTCTCGCGAAAATTTTCCAACACTGATTTTTTGCGGAAACTTTTACCACTATAAGATGATTACTTAGTTATGTCAGAAATGTAGAAAAAATGGGGAGTCACCAACTTCGTTTTCGAGAATGCATTACGTGACGTGCGCAGAAACAATTATTGCGAAAGTCCTTAATACAGTTTGTTACAAATAGCAGAAAACAAAGTACACCAGTTGTTACTGTTCTGTGATCAGTGTTTTAATACAGTTTGTTACAAACAGCAGAAAAGAAGTACACCAGTCGTTACTCTTCTGTAATTTTGCAGTCTTTTACAAACAGCATGAAATAAGTAAACCATTTGTTACTATTCTGTAATGTTTTAATGCAGTTTGTTTTAATACAAACAGCAGAAAAGTAGACCATTTGTTACTCTTCTGTAATGTTTTAATACAATTTGTTACAAACAGCAGAAAAGAAGTAAACCATTTGTTAATGTTCTGTATAAAAGTTTAATTGAGGCTTTGGTACATTATTTATTGCTTTCCTCTTGGGTGCAACAAGGACTGAAAGGTATATGACCGCCTTCCCTTGCCCCAGGGTGAGGGATTTTGATACTTTTGACAATTATTTTTTGCCCGGGGATGAGGATTTTGATAACTTTTTTCAGAAAATGTCAAAATCCCCACCCTTGCCCGACCCCCCGACCCCCACCCCACCCCACCCCTCGGGCTTGACACTGATAGGTGCATTACCAGAATTATGAACTTGGCAATGCCACTACGCTATTAAAGGATCTCGGTTGGAAGTCACTAAAGATCAGGAGGTAAGTAGACAGACTCTGTCTTCTCAAAAAGGGTTTAGACAACAACACAATGTCCGTCTACTAATTTCTAACTTCAAATTCAAATTTTAAACCTTCATAATTCCTATTTCCCTCAATTTAACTAATCCTTTGAGAAAAATTATCTCTTCCCAAATATACCCAAAACTCAGCCAAAAAATTCACAAAATATCCCTCAACATAGCTTCCCGCGATGAGCATAGGGATTTTGAATTGCTTGAAACAAACGAGACACCAACGTCAAATCCATGTTAAGCGGCTCAAAAACGATGTTTAGGTTTAATCATGCCTTGACTGCAGAATACCCTGCCACTCCAAAACACATCTGATCTAGAATGTGTGGCTATGCGGCTACCTAAAGCCGAAACAAGCTACTGTCTCTTTATCTTAGATCAGTACTAATGTTTGTACTGTAGGTGAAAAGTAAAGTGTTCTACATTCAGTTTAACAAGTGTCAATTCATTTTAGGGTCACCTAAAGGCTTGACAAAGTAGATGCATAAACAGAAAGTGTTGGGATCACGAAAATTACATTTGCCCAAAGTGACTAAGATGGAGTCTATATTTGGCCACGGAATAGACTATAATGGAGTAGGAATTCTGAGAGACCAGCGGCACATACCCAGCAAAAGTTACCCAGTACCCCCGCCGGGGGGCCGGTTAATGTGCAATTTATTTGCCAGCGTCATTAAAGTTTGTTTGTCACCGTGCTGACGAGCCCCAAGAAGGGGGAAACTGCTGATTGCAACCCTTCCGAGTTTCGGTTGTGTTGGTGTCTCGCAAAGTCAACCTTTTTCACCTAGTATCAGTCTTGCTTTTGTGATAAAAAGTAAGTCGATTCGATATAAGCGTAAGTCGTTTCGATACAACTGGTTTACTGATATATGCTGAAGCGTGACCCCACAAATCTCTATGTTTTTTATACCAAATTCGTAAATGCTGGAAGACTTAACTTTGAGGATAGAAACAACCTATCAGAGCTTTTTAGTCAAGTTAAATTTGGAAGTCTGTTTCGAGCCAATACGTCAAATTTCAGGACTCTTTTAACTGAAAATTGTCGTTTTGAAACTCGCGCCATTTTACCATATAAACGTTAGGGCTCGATCAACGTTGAAGACAATCCAAATACTCGGTATCACCTTTAATTTATCCTTTATTCAGAGGGTAATGGGTTTTAAAGGTCAAGCCCTTGTTGAATAACGAGTTTTTAACTGAACAGCGCCACACACTTGTATCACAAAATTATATCTTGCCAAGTTTATTGAAAAAGCAAAAGTAACACTTCAAATCGAATTGTTGCAGGTAATATGCTGCGCAGTTCTTGCGTCGGCGAAACATCCTCCACAAAATTCATGAAGTGACAAGTCAAAATAACAAAATTACAAAGGACATTGCAATCAAATACAACCGCAAATATAAAAACCGCGAAGATCACTCACAGATATAATGAATGTCTAATTTGACGCTTGTGATGTAACCACTACTGCACTACAGTAAGTCGTGCTTTTCTATTACACACGTACAGCAAACCCTTAACATTTAACTCAATCTGAATAGAGACATCGACTGGTAATACAAACATTGATACCTGACTCTGTTTTTCTAAGAACGTCCAATTTAGCTGCTGTGCCTGAACTTAAAAAGGAGCTCGTCACGGTCTTTGGATTTTGAAAAGTTTGGCCTCAATTTTTCAAAAAGTTCATTTGCAATCCGTTTCAATCTTCTCCATCCTTCACCATTCTCGCCATATTTGCAATTATTCTTGTCTCTTTGGTGCTTATCTTCCCTGACAAATTGTTATTTCACTGTTTCCCATCATTCAAATGCATTTTTTTATATTTCTAATAATGACCCAAAATATCGTAACCGAGCTCCTTTAGTTACCAATGAATGACGATTTTCAATCGTGGCGGGTTGTAAGTAGTTTTGTTGGGCATTTTCAGTAGTTCCACATGAAAACGGAATACAGACACAAGGTGAGATTTTCTTCAATGAACCTCATCATACAACTTAAAAAGTGGGCCAATAAAAACGAGAGTCACTTGGATTATATACTCAGAGACTCAGTTAATAGATTCATAGCCTCAGGTGCACTCGTAGCAAGTTGTTAAAAGTTTGCTTAATCTCAGTCTAAACATTCTAAACATTCATTTTTTTTGCACAATTTTTTTAAGGGGCTGTGTCATGGGTATTGTTTTGTATTTGGGCCAAAATTCGGGTTAAAAAGACTAAGAACATTTCATAGGCAAACTTTCTTCCAGACCTTTCGTAACCAAGGTTACTTCATCATAGTTTCACTGCACCAGTAGAGCGAGAGAGCTAGAGCGGCGTTATTTTGGATTTCGGTCAGTGCAAACACATCTGATCTAGAATGTGTGGCTACCCGGCTGCGCGGCTACCTGAAGCCGAAACAAGCTCAGTAACACTTGCAATAAGAATATAGCTCGTTCCTTAATCCATGAGCCGAAACGGGTTTTACACACGACTGTCTCTTTATATCTTAGATCAGTACTGTTTGTACTGTAGGTGAAACATTTTGGTGTAAATTCAGTTTAACAAGTGTCAATTCATTTTAGGGTGACCTAAAGGCTTTACAAGGTAGATGCATAAACAGAAAGTGACTAAGTTGGCATCACGAAAATTACATTTCCCCAAAGTGACTAAGATGGGGTCTATATCTGGCCACATAATAGACAATAATGGGAGAGAGCCAGAGCGGCGTTATTTTGGATTTCCGTCAGTACAAATCTCATGTGGCTTGTTAAGAAGCGGCCGCCATTTTGTTGACACCCGCTACTCACTATCTATCACAGATTATAGTTCACCACTAAATTTTCTCCGATTCCTATTGGTTTAAACTGATCACGTGACGCGATAGTGTTCACCCGCGGAGAGACACTATCAGCCCATAGTGCCCGTCCGAGGAAAATACCCGGATGGATAGTAGTCGTCCGTGAAAAATTTTCGCTACTAAACAAGCGTTTTGAAGTGTTTTTGAAGTTTTTGTTTTTGAAGTGGCGCGTTGTTTGTTTGTTTTTTTTTTTTGTGGCGCGTTGTTTTTTGAAGTGGCGCGCGGAACAAAATTTAGTGGTGAACAATAAAGACAATAGAGTGTTTATGTCTCGGAACTATCGGTCTGATAGTTGCCCCTTGGAAATTTGATGTTCTTAAAACTAGCATATTTGCTCTCGAAGCTTCGCTTCTCGGACAAATATTTGTTTTAAGAACATCAAATTTCCGCGGGGCAACTATCAGGCGATAGTTTCTCAACAGAAACACTCTGTTGTTTAAATAGATAGCGAGTAGTGTAGCCAATCAGAGAACGACATTCGTGATAGAACGTTTGTAGAATTGTACTAATATTCTTTTTATTATGTTGTGAAATTGTCAGCCCCGGCAGAATATTTAGATACACCACAAGTCTAAATCTAGCCTTAAAGCATGTGTCAAATGGACATTTTCAACAGATGATGCAAACGACGATAAATTAGGAAAGACTAGATCCATATCTCGAATTGAGCTACACTGGAGCCCCTTCCATTTTTCAAGACAAAGAAGCTCTTCGCGAATTGCAGCACACCGTCATTTCCGCAGCAATTAGCAGTTTAATCACGCTCTATCCATCGCCGTCCTGTGTTCCAGCACGAGATCAACGAAGCACATGGACTTTAGTTCAACACCAAATAACTGGTATTTCTAGTAAGGGGGCAGGGGCGGCGGCGTGGGTGGCAGGGTGGGGGGGGGGGGGGGGGGTCAGTACCTTCAGCTTTCTGTACCCTGCTCTCCCGATTACCACCCGGTTCAGTCCTTCTCCCGTCCCCAGTAAATTAGGATACTCAAAACACACCCAAGTCATACCAGAAGACCTAATAAAATGGTCTTTGGTGGCATAGAATTGAGATATTTTCAGCCTTGATCGTCTTGATGATCTCTTTTGAAAGCTTACGCGACACATGTGCACTCATGCAGCCGGACATTTCATGACCTATGACGTAATCACCAAAAAAGGATTTACAATTCCATTTTTTTTATTTTGTCTTTGTTCCTTTACAGGTATATAATATATGAACGTACAAAAAAGATACAGGCAAAGATAACAATACTTACACAGATCACCTTAATTACAAACTAAACCGAAAGCTACAATACACTGCACTACACTACAACCAAGAATTACTTAACAAATTGAAATTTAAATAAAAATAAAATGTACGGGAAATATACAAAACAAAGTTAGGATAACAGCTACTGTTGCGGTATTAATGGCAGTAGGAGCTTCCATTTTTCGTCGTGAAAGTGGATTTTGTTGTTTTTTATCTCTCAATAAAACATTCAGCTATCAGTCTTAAGGCGATCGATTTAGTAGCTGGATACCCAAAAATGGGAGCATGTCATTGCACCCAACAAAGCGCATTCCTCCGTAAAATTCACGATGGAAATCGATTGCAATGACATGCTCCCATTTCTGGGTATCCAGCTACTAAAGCGATCGCTACAAATAGAAACAAAGGTGTACGTAAAACCTATGAATACAGGTCTACCCTTGCACTATCAGAGTCATGTTGACAATCGGTACAAACAGGGTTTACTGAGAACTATGCTTTATCGAGCACATCGTTTATCTTCTTGTTCATATTTCTCGGACGAGTGTGACCGATTAAAGACGGTATTCTCACGCTTGAAGTATCTAAAACATCTTGTCTACTCTACCATAAAAAAGTTCGTTCACTCTAAGGTTTGCCTGCGACCCTTAATAAGAGCCCTATATTCTTCTCGATCGAAATAAGAATTGCAAATGGAATAACGTGTCGTCACGCACGCGTCCTCACACAGACAGGTTGGTGTCACTGTGAATTTACCAAATCCCAACGGTTTTGTCAACCATCTTCTCTAGCAAAGACATCAATTGGTCTATTGATGGTCGCTTAGAGGCCGATTTAAAGCAACTTGTTATCAGAGCTTTGGCATCTTCTGGTATGTCTGGTATTTCAGGGTATTCACCGTTTTTTATCCTGTTTTCGATTTCACGAGAGGAATTCCCTCTCCACGCTGAAACCCTACTGTATACCTCCAAGGCAATAACAGCGAAAGCGTAAACATCCACACTCGTGCTTGGTGGTTTTCCCTCCAGCTGCTCTATGTGCTGGTATGCCAGGGTACCGGCGTTAGTACCTTCACGTGTCACCATAGTCACATTATCTTTCAACTTTCCCAAGCCAAGGTCACAAACAATTCCCTTATGTGACCCTTCTTCGACCTATCAAAAGAAACCGACCATTAACTTCTGAGGTATTTTAGTAGCTTGCCTTTGTAGCAGGCTCAGGAGCGCAGGAGCGCGCAAAGGAGGAGAGAAAAATCCTTCTCCCTTGCGCGCGCCTTATTTTCTCGCGCTCTGTTTTCTCTATCGCTTACTATGCAGGCTAGTATTTTAGCACAGTTTCTACATTTAAGGGTTAATCAGTGGTCAACATATTAAAGACAAAGATTCTAAATCAAAGGTCAGCGAAGTGACTTTATCCGCAATGACAACAGACGCTTTTCAAACTACGCAGTTTAGGTACGAAGACAAAATCGCATACTGAAATTGTTTGACAAAAAAATGCACAGAAAAAAAATCAAGAGTGCGTGGCTCGATAGACGATTTTCCCATGCAGGTTGAATCCTGGATCATTTCACGAAGTCAACTATTCTGGAGTATTAGTTACAAAAGGATAAGATAAGATAAGATAACTTTATTTAGACATGGTAAGACCCTCAAGAGACGACAAGAAAGGTAAAAAAACATGAACCAAGACCACTTACAAACGGTATAGAAACAATAAAAATATATGCAAAAACACAGGCGTTTTTTGAAAAGTACACTGAAGTTGCTATTTCCATAATTATTCACATGAGTAAACGTTAAGAGAGTATGAATTTTTTTAGTCATTTTTTACCATAATATTGGCCGGCTTCAAATCTTGATGTATTATGCCCTTTTGGTGAAGGTATAACACCCCTTGGGCCGTAGTAAACAGCACGTAACCGTTGTATGTCGGTTCCAGAGTCTAGAAATGCAAAATAAACAAACAGCGACAAAAACAAAACAGAAATAATCAGTAACTTGTGCATTATGTAGCAAAACTTGAAGTAACCTTTGATTCTCATTCATCCCCTTCCAAATTCCCAAACACATCTCACGTAAATAAAACAGCCCTGCCCCTCTCTCAAGCTCTAACTTCTCATTTGTCACATTGTTGCTACTGACAGCTCCATTTGTAAGTGGAGTAAACCTCCCGTAAACAGCCACTCTCGGGGCCCGAGCATCGGTGTCCCCTTAACCCTTTGTCTACCGGCGATTTGGTCCCCTTTTTTTGCAATTTTTGGGTGAAAGGGTAAAAGGTCAAGTCCATCTGGTTATTCGATATAAGGAGTTACCACGGAGATTTTGCTGGTCCACAACACCAAAGCCTCTATTTTTGTTGTCACGCTGGTCACGCTAGCTGTCGTTTATTTTTAAACGATCACTACAGCTACAATTCGTTGCGTATTTGATTTATAAGTGTGTTTTTCGAGCCATTTTCCACCTCAGAAGCCCCCTGCCTGGCATCATAAAGCTGGGTTGATGGGTAGAGGCAATCCTTTGAAAGAAAACAGAGGTGAGAAGCAATTTCACACGAAGTTTGCTGCTCAAAGTATTCGAGCGAGTGATGGCAATTCACGAAGTAAAGTTGTGTCTTTAGCCGCTTTGTGAGTGGATTGCAGGACCTGGCATGGCAATTTTGACGAGTTTTGACTTGTAAATAATGCAGTCGGTGCAATATTTTGTCAGCAGGACCGGTAAAAAATATGTGAAATGGAAATTGACGGACTTTCATGCTGCCGTTATTCAAGAAACTCCCAGAATTCCCTCGGTGTCTGACATTTGCAGACTGCAGACTATAGTTTTGTTTCCCAGTGATTTTTAATTAGAGCGATTTCCTACGAGAGCCTTGTACATTTTCGTGTAAAAAAAGAATTTTAGGAGGCGAAACCGGAAGTGGCGTTGGAGTTTTACGTTTGACCGCTGTGAAATTCTTCTAACCGACTGCAGGCCACTGACACTGACATCATCGGCTTTTTTCCCGCGCGCAGCTAACATCGCCTTGAGCTTGAGATCGTGTTGAATTATGGCGACCGATTCCAGGTGAGTTTTTCTACTTTCTTGAAAGTTACGGAAACTTCTGTTTAGCCGAAGACATTTGGAGTGGTTTACGTATTTACTGGTCGGCTAAATGTCAAAATTCTACAACAATAACTCAACTCAACAATAATCTCAACCTGAAGGCGATGTCAGCTGAGCGCGGGAAAAAGCCGATGACGTCAGTGTCAGTGACCAGCAGTCGGTCAGAAGAATTTCACAGCGGTCAAACGTAAAAATCCAACGTCACTTCCAGTTTTCGCCTCCTCGAACTTCCTAAGATTCTTTTTTTACACAAAAATGTCCAAGGCTTTCGTAGGAAACCGCTCTAATTAAAAATCACTGGGAAACAAAACTGTAGTCTGCAGTCTGCAAATGTCAGACACCAGAATCCCTTTGGGTCACAAACGCGAACGTGACAGACCTGTGAGAGCAACTGAAATCAAATAGCGTTATCGGGGTCGCGCTAAAGAGGTGAGCGGGAAAATGTAGAACAGATTGCCTTGGCCTTTAAGTTACAACATCAACAAAATACCGGGATCTAGGCAATCTTGGAGACTGGGCGACCGTTCTTGCGTACACATAAGAGACGTAGAAAGAAATGACAAAGATATATCCAAGCTAGTCGAACGACACTTAAACCTACCAAACCATTTTCTTGAACATATAACAGTCTTTGGCATTTCTTTACACCAAGGTTACATAGAAAGCCAAAACGTTTACAGAAGCATTCAACGTCCAAACTGGCACTCTTAATTCCCACGAAAATCAACGAAAGATTTCATTTATTTGTTGTTGTTGTTTCCCGCGTTACCATGCTTCCACCAACAGCGTACAATCACGAACCAAACTCGCCGAGACACTCCCCGAAAAGAAACCATTTACGTTAAACGCGTGAGTTTTCCAATCTCCTCATCTCATATTTGGTCCCCCTCTCCCTTTTCAATGTTGTAACCACGTGACAGTTTCGACGAAGCGCGTTTCCACATTGCTTGGGGGAGGGGGGAGGGGGGGAGAAGGGGGAGGTAGATGGCGACGAAAAAAGACGTTTCTTAAATACACCATTTTGCTAATGATCAGTTCCTCGTGAATTGTGGGTAAATTTGAGGGGAGCAGGGTTGGCGCAGTGGTGAGAGCGCTCGCCTTCCACCAATGTGTCCCGGGTTCGATTCCCGGACTCGGTGTCATAAGTGGGCTGAGTTTGTTGGTTCTCTACTATGCTCCGAGAGGTTTTTCTCCGGGTACTCCGGTTTTCCCCTCTCCCAAAAACCAACATTTCATTTGATTTCAGTTCAGTTGAGTTAATTTGACTTTATTTGTTTCTGTATTTGCTCGGCCCAACTAGCCTTTGTGTTATAAATAATACCGAGGGTAAATAAAGGTTATTATTATTATTATTATTATTATTATCCAGTCCTTTGTGGGGTCAAACGGCCATTTTTGGGCGTAATTTGGAATTGTAATTTTAACCGTTTGCCCCACAAAGAACCGGATCTACCCACAATTCGCCAGGAACTGATCATTAACAAAATGGTGTATTAAGGGGGGACTAACTTAACTACAAAATGAGCTAACATTGTTGCTATGGAAAGTTCCCAACGCTCATATCTTGAAAACCCTACCTTGCACAGGCAAGCTGTCTGGCTATGTTTTTACAATCAAAAAGGTTTACAAGATTTTCGAGTCACAACCATATTTGGTAAGTCACGTGACCAGGACAGAAAAAGGCCTAAAACTCGAGTGGCGTAAACTTCTGGATATCGAAAATGGTGCCAATGGTTAACAATCGCCAAGGTGCAAAACTCTACGTATCGATTTTTGGAAATTCGCATTTTTCTGAGATTTATGACGTCATAAGCACGCAAATTCATACCATTTCGTCATTATCATTGCAGTTATGTACGTTAACAACAATTGCTTACGTAGGCTTGTAAAGAAGGCTGGAATATCTCCGATTGGCAAAAAAAATCGGAGCTTCACATAATTTTCTCCAAGTTTTAGGGATTTTTCTCTCTAAGGTGCGGTTGGGGCCTGGGGCAAGTTACGCATGCGCAATAGCAATTTATTAATTTTACATGTTCACGTCTTCGCACGTTTCACCAATACAGTGACAAAAACAAACTGTGTTTTACAAATACAGTCCGCAAAAATCCCTTAGCAACAACGCTAAGTCTGTAGTTAAGTTAGTCCCCCTTAAGGAAGGACGTTTCTTTCTTAGAAAGCGTTTGTTTTGCTTTGTCTCAACAGTTGTTCCATTGCTAACTACCCACCATTCCTTGATTCACTTCGACGAAGGGCTAACGCTCTAAACGACTCTAAACTGGGATCTCTTTACTGAGGCCAATTTACCTTCATCAACTCTGTTTATAAAACCATATTCGTTTGCACAAATACCCACAGACGCAGCTCCACAGTTTCTTTAGAACCTAAGCCACTTGTTGTAAATGAACATGGATAACCTAATTTTGCCTTTTCTCTGCCACAGCGTTCAAATTAAGCGTGTGTTAGAGCGCTTTTCAATTGAGTGTGGTAAAACCAAAACCAAAGCAATTGCTCTGACCAATCACAACGACAGTAAGCAGTGCAATGAGCCAATCAGAATACGAAGCAATTACATGTAACCAGCGCAAAACGCGGGAATTACGCGCGTGCAAGTCACGATTGGTTTGGTTTTGCTTCTCATTGGTTGAGAAAGTGGCGCGACTTTTCTTGGCCAATCACAGAGCGAAGTAATGCAAAACCAAAGCAAGACGAGAATTACTTTCGACACTCAATTAAAAAGCGCTCTATCGCTTGGATCGCATTAATCTCTAAAGAACGAGTAAACTTGTGCCTTAATTGTCCCCATGCACTTACCTTTCCGACAAGTCTTGACTTCCTGAGTCCAAGGGCCTCAGAAAGGTTTTGTCCTTTGATATAATTCGTCACCAAAAGGACGCTGGTGTCTGTTATGCAATACCCCAGCAGCATAACAACGTTGGGATGACGCAAGCGGCTGAGGAAAGAATGTGTCAGTGAAATTTTCTTGAATTTGTCTCTCCCTTTTAGACAGTTTTACATGGCTCAGATAAGCAAAAGATGATGTACGTACAGGGAGAGAACTTTTTATTGCGTTCCTTTTTGGGCAAAATCTTCAAATAATATTAGCCAAAATACTTTCTTCAAAGATTATCGTTCTAAAAATGAGTGGGAGATGGAGGGATGAGAAACAGTAAGACATGGATCTGGTTAACTCGAAGGGAACTGAAGAAAGAGATCTAGATGGACAGCTTAATAACTGCTGCCCAAGATCACGCTATAATAACTAACAATGGAAAAGCAAAAAAACACGGGCGGAATCAAGGTACAGAAATTGCGTTTCGTGCAATACAGATGAAACCGTAACTTATATTTGTGTGTGAATGCAGCAAACTAACCCCGTGAGATTATGAAACCACGGCATGCTGGCTAAGGTGGAACTTGTGTAAGAAATATGACTTAGGGTGTAACGAAAAATGATTTGAACATCAACCGTTTCCATGCAGTAATTGAATCGGACACAATCAAGATCTTATGGGATTTCAATATATAACTTAAACCCGACTGCTTTATTCTGCAATAACAGCCTTGTTGACTATTCCCTCCATCTTATATCCAACGCGTGCTTGTGCAATAATTTGTAATCATTGTAATTGTGAAAGGATGAGATTTTTGATGACGATTTATACTCATGAAATATGAAAAAACACTAAGCCAAAGGATAACTTTCACTTACCTGAGTAACAACACTTCAGCCATGTTTGAGCGTTCATTGTCACCCTTTAGGGTTGTCTTCACCGCAACTGGTGAACGTTTCCAAAGGGCCTTGCGGACAACACCAAATTGGCCCTTTCCAATGACATCTAGCTGACAAATGTCCTTTTCATTGATTAGCAGACCCTGTGAAAGATCTAGCAGAAGCAAAGACGTTAAACTTACCCAAATAGGCTTGACAGCAAGTTAAACATGTTAAAGAAAAAACAAAACGTTTCTAAGTTGAAAAAAAAGCATGTTGTAGGTTTTACTGCTATTAGAGTTCGTATGAACATCATCATCATCGTCATTGTTATTATCATTGTTATTAATAGCCCACTTTGGAAATGAGTAAGGGCCTGGGAACAAATCCAAACTTAATCGCAAATTTTGATCGGATTGAACTAATTGGTTTTTACATGAAAGGGCGTCTCAAAATTAGTAGACAAAAAGGTTGAAATACCGACTCGAAAATTCATTTCTTCTTACTAAAACCCCTTTTTCCAGTTCAAAAGAAAAGTCACAATGCCCCTCCATCCCCCCTCCCCTTATTCAATGTTTTACCCTTTCGTTTGAATGCCAAGTGGAGATCGAAACGACTTTGTTTGGGGGAGGGGGTGGGGCGGTGCAGTGACTTCAACGACACGCATTGTATGGCTATTAAATGTGATTGCCTCAACTCTTTTTGCAATTGTTTGTCTCCATGGCTGTTGTGTGTAATTCGTCATTGCGACTAAAGGGAACAATCAATAGGTTCAGGGGATGTATCAATGGAAAGTAGAAAGATGGAATTTTAACTGGGATAGGCGTTATGGTGTCATAATTGGGTTCTAATTGATGATAATAAAGTTGAACATTAGTGTAAATTATGCATTTCTATTTATAACGTTAAACACGTCGTTTATAACGAGAAAGCGCCGACAAAGTTGGTGTTTCCGGCTGAAATAGACCCTGAAACGAGGGCATGTATAAACTTTCTGCGTGAGATGGTGATAAACTTGTTTGCCGGATGAAAAGCCGCAGGATTGTAACATGAACTTAAAAATCAAGAAAATCCGTTACAAATGTCTCTATTCCGGAAAGTGGCTCAGCCACTCCGTAAAAATTCTCTAATTTTCATGATTTTCGTCAGGCTTTTAATTTAATTTGCTCAACTTCAGTCAACCGAACAGCTAGCCTCCTTCACAGCCGTCGTTTGTGTCGGTCCTATTCTCCCTCCCCACCAACGTCTTCTGAATCGCGCCGGACATTCAATTCCAGGAACTGACCAATCACATCGTGGCTTTTAAATTTTGGTGGCTAAGTTCCCGTAGCCTCCTTGACAGCCGTTATTTATGTCGGTTTCATTCTCCCTCTTGATTGATTTCTTTTCGCACTTGCTCTCATTTGATAAACTCCAGGCCACTCAGAACTGACTGTTCTTGTGTCACATATCGCAAAAAGAAAAGCGACGAGAAGAACAACAATTACCGTTACCTGTTTCTTCCAAAGAAGTCACATGACCATTTTCCGATTGGGTAGAGCTTTCTCGGCCAACCTGTCCTTTTCTTGGGCTTTTGAAATTACGATCCCACAGCGGGGACGAGGGTGGGGTGGAATGTTCCGTACTCGTAGATTTTTCACCATTGCTGGGGGTAAGAACAACAAGCGTAAGCTAACATCATAGACCTCTTTCATAATGCCGGACGATTTTGATTATTCTTTTGTATTTATCATAATTAGCCTTACTAACCCCTCTTTAATCAATTAATGCAAACATTCTATTGAATTTCGCACATGCTAACGAGGCTAGTAAGGCTAATTATCTCTAGAGTGTTGTCACATGACGTCACGGCGGCCATCAGTTGTGTCCCAAAATAAAGAAACGGCGACCATGTTGGTGCCAAACTAAACCTCTGGGAATAGGCAACTTCCACGATAGCATCACTAGATTACAAGTACATGTACCAGAATTCATTCATTTTTTTTCTATTCTCATTTAAATTTTGTAATCCCAGCGAGGTAATAATAACAACTTGAAAAACTGCTAAGACCGTGAACAAAGATCCTGCTTGTACGTTGGATCTCACAGGAGATCTAATCAACCAGACTTGAAATATAGACGATTAGAAGTCCAACGACTCCCGCAAGGTTAATATATTTGAGAACTTTTAATTGTCTTAAAATAACAATAAACAATTATTGGACGAAATCTCTGAGAGTCACTGGCAAATCATGATATTTTACGAAAACCGAGTTCGATCACCGAGCTTGTTTTTCATAATTATTTTCGGGAGGCGTGAAACGATATGTCATTTTTCACTGAATTTGAAGAGCTTGGACACGTGGGGTGCAACTACGCATGAGGAGAATTATATTTGCAGCAAAATCACAGTTGAAGGGTACTGTGCACGAGCAGACCATTATTTGTAGGCCGTTATTTGCAGGTCACGTGGTAGGCTGAGGGCCAATGAAAAGGAAGGGAAAAAAGTATCGAATGACCATAGCTCTAATTAGCATTAGTATAAATCCACTAGCGGTCTATCACGACTGCTGTTCTCTGATTGGCTACGCTACTCGCTATCTATGCTGTGATACAGTGAGCAGCGGTTGTCAACAAAATGGCGGCCGCTTCTTCGCGTTTTCGAAGTGTTTGCGAGGAGGATTTAGATAATTTACTTGTTTAGTTTTGGACGACTAGTAGATTTATACTAAAACAATTACATTATTCGCTCTCGATTTCTGTGCGTGATAGCTGATTCGGGCGGCGCCCTCATCAGCTATCACGCGATAGAAATCTCGAGCCCATAATATAAATATTTAAGAGAAAAGCAAAACCCGAAGGATTTTGGTAGCTGTAGTCAAATGGCGTCATCATGGAAATGTATTGAGTGTTTTCACATGACGTCAAGGCAGTCATGTTGGTGTCCCAGAACAAAGAAAGGCGGCCATGTTGGTGTTCCAAACTAAACCTCTGGGAATTGAAATTTAGTTTTATAAATACTTTCTTTTGTTTCAGTAAACCAATATGGCCGATAGTCACGTGAATGAAGACGCTCTACATGTGTAGGGATTCAAACCTAAGTAATTAAAGCACTAAGCGTGCAAATTACCCATGTAGTCATTATTATTATCCAACCTCGTTCCCAGGGTCTCTCCTCTTTCCGCCCCCTGGAGCGAGAGGGGGCGGGAAGAGGAGAGACCCTGGGAACGAGGTTGTTTTATTGTCATCACTATCCTTGTCATTATCATCTCCATCAGCAATGAGAATAGTGATTTAAATGCTATAGAAGGTGATTACAATAACTAAAGCCCGTCGCACACTACATGTGAGGAAACAGCTGAGCAAAATGAAAATGCCTTGAGAGGCTGTAAGCCCAGCCGTTTCCTCTCGCGTACGGCAAAATTTTGGTGAGAAATTCTCCTCGCAAGGCTGTGAGGCTTCGCTCCGACGAAGGGCTAACGCTCGAAACGTCAGCTAATCGAATCCCTGTACGGTGGTCAATTTACACTATCAACTCCGTTGATAAACCAAATTTTCGTGTTTCACTCCCCCACCGACGCAGCACCACAGTTTCTTTAGAAACTAATCCCCCAATATCAAACATGTTTGATGTTTTCCTCACGGCCTCGCGAGGCGAAAATCTCACGAAAACCTCGCATAACACGAGACGAAACGGCTGAGCTTACTGCCACGCGAGGCATTTAGTTCAGGTGCTGGTTTCCTCATGTGTGCGACGGCCTCAATCTAACTTTTGAATCTGTGAATATAAACTGCGCCAGTTGTCTATATATAGCCTAACCCTAACACTACTCAATGACGTGCTAAATACTTAGCAAAAATGGAATGGATTATCAATAAATATTTTCAGTTTTAACTGAGTAGTTCGCCGCTAAACCTGCCAGAGTTAACCCAAAGAACAGTGACCGGTTTCTTACTAAACTGATGGCTGATATCATAACCTCGTTCCACGGAGGTTGTGTTTTGTTTATATGTGGAAAATATGAAAACGTGAAAAATTGTTATATTGCGTGACGTCGTCGAAGTTGCCCATTGGATGAGAATTTAATCGTGATAAACATTAGCCTTCCGTCACTCCTTTATGCAGCCCAATTGACCGAAACCGGACCAAAAATCAATCGAACTCAAATAGGACTGTTGGCTGCACCGTTTGCAAGGCCGATAGCGATTGGTTAATGCGTTTCTTCGGGTGGCCTGGGTGGTTAACCAATGAACATCCCGCTTTCGTTCATTACCGTGACGCATTTTCAGTCCGCTGAAGTGTTCGATCGTTTTATTGACGATGTTTCGTTACGAACAGTATTTTAATCGCTCCAAGCCACCGAACTGTCTTAAATGCGACTATTTTCTGGGAAGAACGTTTCATGGAGCAAGAAAAAATGGTGAAGTTGGCTAACCCTGCCGTTGTTGAAGTGAGCGATCAGTGTGTGTTTTCCTCCCTGCCGAACGGCTGTTCGGAATGTCGCGGCGATATGTGGCCGTGTACACGTGAGGAGTGCAAGATTTCTCGTTTTGTTCACGTCAACAGTTACATGGCCTTGAATTATGAATGCGAACAAGTGAAGGGGACTGCAGTCGTAGCTCTCAGACGTTTCTCAGGTATTTTCAGGCTGTAAAATGATATTCAAATAAATATTAAGTTTACTTGTTACAGAGATTGATTCTGCATGTATTATACTTAAGCAAATTTTGTAAAAAGGCTATAAGCTTAAGTTTTTAATTTCTTATGCGTCATGCTCTTGCAATGTTATAATTCCTGTCATTTTTGCTATGTTAGGCCTCCTTTACATGGAAATAGTGTCATTTTTGCTATGTTAGGCCTCCTTTACATGGAATACTATTTCCATGTAAAGGAGGCCTAACATAGCAAAAATGATAAGGAAGATCCTAGCACTAGGAAGATCCTAGAAGGCGGATCATCCTAGCGCCATATGTTTTCCGTATTCAGTTTACATGCAAAGGGTTGTACTTGGCCCCAGCGCTAGGATCTTCCTAGTCCTGGGATCATCCCACCTGAGAGGTAGGAAGATCCTAGCACTAGGAAGATCCTAGTACCATGGGACAAAAACAACAAACCAAACAAACATGGCGACGGTCGGGCGATCAGCGGGTAAGGGAAGACAATTTCGCCGAAAATTTCCGACCAAAATTTCTGCATGTAAACTAAACGAAAAGTTGGCTCTCCCTCTCGGATCTTCCAGGTGCTAGGATCTTCCTGCCTCTATGTAAGCAGCCCCTTAGATTATACTTGATTAACGTGATATTTCCATGTAACTTGTGCATTTTACTCTGCCTTTTAATTTCTTTTCCATCAATCAAGTGATTGATTTGCTATTCAACAACTTATTTTCTTTGTTTGAAACACCATGAAATGAGTTTTGTTAAGATTCAAAGAAACTTTATTAATTTTGCAGAAAGCCACTTTGTCATCATTCGTTTTTAGTTCCTGATTCATGATACTGTAAAGGGTATATACAGCTGTATATATTTTCATCACTGTAAAACAAATTGGTATCAGCTGCAAATCAGATAAAGTAAAAGGTTTCGAAGCTCTCACAGATGTTATTCATGTAGATAAGAAATAGTAAGGATGCTAGACTTGCAGTAACGATTTGCTTTCCATTTGTCAAATAATTTTTAAACCAGTCTATGGCTACTCCTCCAATTCCATAATGCGAAATAGTTTTCCCAGAGAAGATTTTCTTATGAACTCTATCAAATACTCTAGCAAGATCCAGGAATATATCTCCAGTAGTACATTTGTTTTCATCTGTTGAATGTCATAATTTTTTAGTCACAAGGTCTCATGCTGTTGCCTAAATTCATTGAAATCAAGTGAAAGCCATACTGGCTGAGAAAAATTATGTTGTGTTTATCAACTGAAGGTACTTTATAATTCTCTTATACTTTGGCTTCTCTATAATTTTACTTAAACTTAAAAGACCAGAAATTACTCTATAGTTTGAAAAAAGAGTTTTATTTTTGCTTTAAAAATTGGTGTGACTATTGCTATTTTCAGTTGTTCTGGTATCATGCCAGTAAGAAATGATTGCCTAAATATATGTGTTCCGTTTAGTTATTAAAGTGGACAAAGTATATTTATTGTTGGTTCACGAAATTTGGTATGATAACTCCATATATTATGGTTGTTTTTTGTTGTTTCAAGGAAAAGCTAAATGAATTTTGCCAATTTGCGTGACATCTCCATACTCCAGGCTTTTACTAGAAAATTTTGAAGTTACACATTGTGCAACAAACAAGTTCCGTTTTTGTTTGTTTCAAAAAAGTTCCTCAAATTAATATCCTGTGTGGTCATGAAGGCTGTTGACAAAACTCATTGACTTATATACACTGTAACTCCCAAGTTTTGTTAAATATATTTGTTTCACATACTAATTTCACTCATACATGTATATTGAGTCATGTTGAAGTTCAATGTAAGTTATACCTATTTTCTTTACAATAGTGTCTCAAGATTTGTGTGGAGATACAGTACACAAGCAATAAAGCCTGTAAGCACCACAAAGGAGATCTGATACATGTCATGAGCTTGTTTTCACCAATTAATCATAGCATGCATGTAACTTTGAACAATTTTAAAATACCTGCTAGGTCCTGCCTCCAAGCTAGGGCCTTCTGTTTTCCTATAATAAACAAAAACAAGAGGTAATTAATAATAGGTAACAATTTGATGGTAACAACCAACTAGATGGCACAGTTTAGTATGAAAGGAATTAGAGGGTTGATTTCAAAGACTATCACTGGGGAACTGATCAGTGGTAAAAATACAGAAATTGGGTCTAAATTGAGTCTAAATGAATTGGTGTGAGCAGGGCATACGAAAGAGGCAATTTTCTTAAAATCTCAATTTCTCTAAAATTTTCTCTCCTTTGGCTACAGACTGGTTATCATGTCAGAAATGTATGTCCATGCATATTTTGTGCTTTGAAGGCCTGAATTCACAGAATTAGCATGTGATTCAGTGCTGAAGCTGATCCTGAGAGGTTCCTCCAATCTTGGCTTTTTTGTTTGGCTATAATTAACAAAGAAGAGAAAGAATGTATTACCTTATGAGTGGCATTTGTATACCAACCAGCCAGTTTTGTCTGTTAGGTGGTACAGTTTCATAACAGATTATGGAAAATTAAGGGAAATGCAGTATTTTGATCTCAAAAAGAGTTTTATTTGTCGGGAAACTAACCAGTGGCAGACACAAATGAGTCTAAAAAATAACATTAATAAGTGAAGGACTTTAATTGGTACAAAAAGGGTGTGATTACCATGTCAGAAACTTGTTTTGTGCTTTGAATTAATGACATATATGTACCACTTGAAGTGATGCATGAATGATTTCTCTTGAACAGCCAAACAAAAGAAATCAACTGGCCTGTAGTGATGGGAGGGGCAGGGGGCTTGAGCCCCCCCTCCCCACCCCCAAATTTCAAGAGGTGAATGGGGAAGTGATTAATGAACCTCGAATTTCATAACAGCTGTCTTTCCTGACAAAGACAAGGTGTGAATAATATTATGTATCTGTGATAAATCTTGGGACTATTAATACTGTAGAATTTCTTAATATTATATCTGTGGGAGAAGAGAGGGTGTGGTAGCTTATAGATTTATACTACTTGCTTGCCCTCCCTTCCATAATTAATTCTTGGAAATGAAAGAGAAAAAATGTGAATGTCTATGGCATGGTTTTCATGTGTATGGCAACTTTTGTTTGTAAATGTTTGAGCACACCCCCTCAGGGCCTGTGCAGCAAGTTTGCAGTTGGGCAGGTGGGGGGGGGGGGGGGGGCTCACATAAAATATGTTAGCATGAGTCAATTGAGGGGTCCAGGGGCAGGCTGGCCATTAAAATTTTTAAATTTAAGTCCTCTGAAATCGCTGGAAATGTATTTAAAACTATCATGGTGTGGTGAAACATATACTTTCAGCAACAAAAAAGCGGTGTTTTAAAACAAGAATAATCAGTTTTTGGTAGAAAAGTAACTTCAATTTTTTTAGTATTACTTGCTTTTTACTGTTAAAAAGTGTGTGTGTGTGTGTGTGTGTGTGTGCGTGCGTGCTTGGGGGGGGGGCTAAATCCTCCCCCAGTCCCTCCCCCTGCACAGTCCCTGCCCCTACATTAATTACACGCAGATGATCACTGATCATTTTGAACTAACAATATTACAGCTTGTTATGATTACAAACCCTGTATACTGGGTCCTTCTT
The DNA here is from genome assembly GCA_016490735.1 of Pachyseris speciosa. Classification (NCBI taxonomy): domain Eukaryota; kingdom Metazoa; phylum Cnidaria; class Anthozoa; order Scleractinia; family Pachyseridae; genus Pachyseris; species Pachyseris speciosa. The sequence goes on along the minus strand of JAEMWC010000169.1, from coordinate 399,764 downwards.
CTTTTAAGCTGTGATGTGGCTGTTTCTTGAATCTGTGAAATCTATTTAAAAACAATGCAAGGTTTTTTTTGCAAGCTTAATAAGATTATGTACCTCTTGTAATAAGAAAAGTTGAAGATTTTAAGACAGCATGTATAATAAACAAGGTACAAACAGTTAATTTGATTGTTGATTTTGTGCGTAGTTTTCACTTGTGAAACTTCTACTTACATCAATCAATCAATCAATAATCTTTATTTATACTCAAATAAGATGCTAATATTTCTGAGGATAAATGGCAAAAAGAAATAAATTAAAACAATATTAATAAAAAAAATAATTGTCTTGTAATTTTTGTCTTTGCAATTGAGGACCAGAGATGGACATATGTCACTCATACATTTTACTGTTTAGAAGAAACTTCCCTTCCTAAATAGGGAGATTGTAAAATCAGTCAAAGAAACTTGAGGAATTTCTCCTGGGGATCGGGGAATCTTGCAAGACAAAGTCCCCTCGGTGAGCTTTCTCTCAGCAGAAAATCCCCTTGCATCCTTTACAACCTTGTGAATTCCCCCACCCCCCTAACCTTTGATCGTAAGACAATGTCGAGTTTCCCCCCTACCCTTGGGCAAAGAATCCCATTTATCTCCTTGGTTGGCCCCGGGTGTAGATACCACGACGTGCAAAACAACTGTCAACTGAACACAGACAGCAACAAACGTAAGGCCCCGAGAATGCTTGTATCAATCGAGAAAATGAACAACTTTCTGTAATAATTGGTTAGTCACCCTGACTTATGACAGTTTTCCTCAACTCTCTTGCAATTGGGCCAGCAGTTCTCAAAAGTCGGTGGGAGTTGTATGATTTCTTTGTGCAATTCAGGCTTGCATTGTACGGAATCCCGTCTTATACTTACTTTACTCTTGTGATAATATTCTGGAATTTTTGTCCTATGTCTCTTGTTGGACATTTTGCGCATTTTCGCTGTCACTTACAAATTACGAAAACGACTTGCCACAAGTCCACCTCTCGAGTCTCACAGCAGAAATGCCGAGAGGAGCGAGGTTTTTAGGTTGCAAAGCGGTCGAGCGAGAGCGAGACAACGAAGCGGCTGAGCGAGCGACGAAGAGTTTGTAGAGTCTATGTACAACTCGTTGCGACACTGCACATCTTGAGATTTCCAATATGTTAAATGTTAATGAGGGTGTTAGATGTACGTGCCTTATGCGTTTGTTAACCTATCAGAAGGTCGGCAAGAGAGAATACAAGTAGTTGATTGGCTGTTCTAAATGTTGAGCTTGATTATAGCAAAGAGCAGGGAAAAACATTTTTTGTGTTGTCTCGTTTATGGCAAATAGAATTTAACTGGTTCTTAAAGATGGTCAAAACAACGTAACGTCACATCCGGTTGAAAGAACGACTAAATGTCCAGCTTAAGTAAGAAACAGAAATCATATTCAAGACCAAAGAGTGGCAAATATTTCGCGATATTCATAAATTTAACAAAACGTAACGTCACATCCGGTTGAAAGTTCGCTTCTCGGCAACGACGAAACGGCAATGTTTACTATGGCATTTTGAAGTGACAGTTACAGAAATTGTGTGATGTGACCGTAAAGAAGTAGTTAAGATATTGCTTCGGCTTTTCCAGGAAAGATTTTTTCAAAGAAGCGATGTTTACTGTTATTTTGACCAAAATTTCACACTCTGAAAACGAGTGGCGTTCAGACTTGGCTCTAGCTCAAGCCTGTCCTGTGCGGAACATAACTGAGGAGACATGGGCGGTCTTGTCGATGCTTAAAGTCCCTATTAGGGACTTTAAGCATCGACAACGGGAACGGCAACGGGGACGCGAGACTGAGGGAAAACCCAAATGTCGCAATACGCATGTCTGGCGCGAAATATTTTGACGTTCTACTTCGAGGCCCGACGTGAGAAAGCTTAGTTTGGCGTTGCGTGAAAACGTGAGTAGCATTTCACATATTTTAGCTCTATTTTTGCCCCCAAATTGATAATTTCAATATGGATTGATGTCTTAAGATACCAAGGAATTTTTGCGAGTCTTACACTGTTTATCGATAGTTCTCTCTAACATTACTTTTTTTCGCCTTCGAAATAAGACATACTAGAGCTGTTAATTTACACTAAACCTGGCGGAGAAAAATAACTAGCCTTTGTTGTAATGTTGCTCAGAACTAACGTCCTAACTCTCTTTTCAGTTCAAATTCCTAGATGTAAAGATATGGAAACTGACATGCATGATGGCATGTCTAACTCACGGAATCAGTTAGACTTTCTGAAAAGTCCTTCTTCTTGTTTATTCAATACCCGCCGGACGAGGGACTTTTCCTACTTGATTGGCGCCAATTTTAGCGACCCAAAAACGGGTCGCTGCGCTTCAACCAATCAGAGGTGCCCTGGATGTCCCTTGGGGATCGAATTGTCAACTATGCGCAACGAGACGTGACTTGCGGTTAAATTCAATATGGAGTCGATTGCGAAAGCCATTAAAGAAGCTTCAAAGGCCACGGGATATCATGAATTGTGTGACTACCAGAAGAAAACAGTGTAAGCATATCTGTCTGGAAGAGATGTTTTTGTTTCTGCGCCTATCGGAGCTGGGAAAAGTTTAACTTTCGAGCTAGCTCCGTATGCGTTTGATTGTTTGGATGAAGATCAAGCGAATAGCAATAGTGTCAAATTGAGACGAGCGTGAAGGGTCTGAGAACAGTACGCGTCAAATTTAGAGTTATTTAATTCCCAAAAAATCGCTGTGCGTTTTAAACTCTGAATTCCCAGTGAAGCTTTAGACTTTGTAGCTTAGTGATTTTTAAGTTTCAATAGAAGAATGCGGATTGAAAACAAAATTGACCTATCGAGTGCGGGAATGTAGTTTCCGGTTGTTCCTGTTAGCGAAAAAACCACGAATTTAACGATAAATTTTTTTTCAAACTAACCTCGGTTAGAGGGCTCTCTTCTTCATAGAAATCCCCGAAGTCCACTTGCCTGCTTACATCTCTGGATCTTAGAGCGCTGGCGGTCGATGTGCGATCATCACACGCTTCGAACAGCGCTCTTTTGTTGCTGCGAGTTTCTTCGCTAGTACCACCACTATCTTCGGCGCGTGCAAGCCTTTTTAACATAACGTATTTATTCAAGATGGGGGAGCTAAAAATTATAAAACATCTTGAAAAGGAAAACTAGAGGTTGACCCTATAATGTTTCCCTAAATAAAAAGATAAAAAAAAAAACCGGATACAAACTATGTACATTGTCCCGCTTTTCTCGGCTTCAATGGACTTCTTCGATAATTCGAAGCTTTCTCTTACCTCAAAAATCTTCCGAACCAGGGTTTCGTTTTTGTCAGCGCAATTTCGGCACAGAATGTTTGTCAGAAGTGAACCTTCGCCACTGGATATCTCCTTTCCGGCGATCAATTCAAGGTTCAAACAAGCTTTGGTCTTTTTTTGGCCACCCGATATCGTCAGTTTTCTTCTAAAATCTTTGTTCGTAATTACTTTAGTGCAGAGTAAACAAATTTGCTCTTTCGACGCAGGAGAAACGCACACACGTTCGATTGTTTTGGTCGGAGTAGACCCGATACCTTCCGCCATTCAATTCAATCACTTCCAAATGTAATCTGAGGGTGCGTTTCTTTGGGGGAATCCAAGATTGGATTTTTGATCCGAGAACATGCGGATTCGTTACCACCAAAGAAACGAAAAATCCGAAAATGGATTTTTTCCATTAGTCGTGACATTTCCAACATGCATAAAAATTATAAAAATACAAGCAGGACGGATAATTTTTGTTCAACTTCACGAAAAAACCCACCTTGATCGTTCGCCATGACCAAGCTGACAAACTGGCGAGAATATGGTGGTTTTCCACAAGACGATAGCCTGCGAGCAAGCTCTCCCGACGGGTAGGGGGCGGGGGAGGAAAGGAGAGAAGGAGAGCTCTCCTTCTCTCCTTTCCTCCCCCGCCCCCTACCCGTCGGGAGAGCTTGCTCGCAGGCTAACAAGACGACCGCTTGTCAAACGTACTAGTTTTTGTATCCGTTCCCCAAAGAAACGCACGGATCATGAATCCTAAAAATCCGGATTTAGATTTGATCTAATGTATCCACTCGGAGGGTGGATTCTTTAGATTCATAATCCATTTTCGGATTTTAGTAAAGAAACGCAAAATCCGTTTTTGGATTCAAGAATCCGGATTTGGATTTTCCCAAAGAAACACCCTGAGACACCAGATGGAAGTCACGCCACAAACGCAAATGAAAACCCTTCAAACGAGACAAGTCGGCCTCTCGCGACTTCGTCGCTCGCGCGGTCGCTTCGCGACCTTAAAAGCGGCCGCTTCGCGGCCTAACATATTCTATTCTGTTTCGTGGCCTAACATATGTTTTACCCTGAAGTTCATGAGATCGACTTGTGGCAAGTCTAGGAATCAGTGGAACCTATGGAACCGCTTCTAAAGCGCGTAAATATGATTTTAAACCTCCCCATTAGGGTATACATTTCTTCGCAAAAATACAGTGGAACCCTGCTCTACGAACACCAGCTTATAACGGACAGTTTTGGTCTTTATGCCGACAACTCAAAAGATAATCAATAACGGAGAGTAAATAATTGTTTTTTGATTTGTTATCAGACTTTCGAACCGAATACAAAGATGAAATCATCACAAATCCTGACCTTCGATGCAGAACATTTCAATTGAGTTCATGTTAATCTAGTCGCTACTTCTAGGTAATATATTGGTGATTTTTTTTTATCTTATTTTATTACATTACCTCGGCTAAAAATGTGATATTCAAATCTCCGATAAACACTTGTCGTTCTCCAGCACTGATTTGTTGACGTATTCAGTTTGTACAACAGTAAAGAAATCTACATCGGTCAGATCATCATTAAAATGGCTGAACGCGAAGGAATATTTCGAGAGAAGTTGGCGTCTTCGGCGGCTGCTTAACTGCGTCCAATTTCACTCCACAACCGCGTCCTCTCCCCAGTATTTTCTCGGTTTTTCCGTCGCCGTTGCCGTTCCCGTCGTCGATGCTTAAAGTCCCTAATGTTAACAACGGAAGGTAATTAACACTCGCCGTGAAGTACTTACTCTGCCCACATGTTATGGTCTGAAGAGGCAATGATCTGAACGTTTATTCAACGTTAGTAATGCTGCTTTGCCATATTTCATGTAAAAGTTGGTATACTTGGGCTTTGAGGTTGTCAGTTGCTTCTCATTTCTTGAGTGTAAATATCAAGTTGCTTATTATGATTTACAATATGAGTGAATATATTGATGGAAACACTTTTGCAAAATGCTATATAAATCAGAATTCAAATTTAATTGCTTGTTCTTAGGTTGATTGCATGAATATAGTCGAAATTAAGTGGCCACCCTTTTGGTGAACCTGAAAATAGTAATGCACATGTCATCGGCTTCCCCGTGGGGTCGACCCCCGGGCCACCAGGGAGATATGTGGAGGAATATAAGGAGATGGATGTGATTCTTTGCCCGAGGGTAGGGGAAAATCTTGACATTGTTTTATGATCAAAGATTAGGGATTGGGGAATTCACAAGTTTGAAAAACAATCATGGGGATTTTCAGCTCGGAGACACCTCACCCAGGGGGCTTTGTCTTGAGAGATTCCCTGACCCCCGGGGAAATTCCTCAAGTTTACTTGACTGATTTTACAATCCCCCTGGTTAGTCTGGGGATCAACCCACGGGGAAGCCGATGACATATGCATAACTGACCCCTTAGTAGAGCATATAGCCTCTCAAAAGGAGGCTCATCATATTTTTTAAATTGTGGGTTTGTGCTTGTAACAGCTGTAACCCACATTTTGAAAAAAAAAGTGTTTCCATCTATATTATGTAGACATGGTCGTCATCTCTCCTCTCTGGAAAGATCTTTGGCTTGACTTGGAGGAGGATTTTCTGCATATTGATCCCCCAGTTTTGGCTGTAATGCAAGGCAATCCTAAAACTTGGAATCTGGAATCTGGAAATACCTGGAGACCAATATTCGGAAATCAAAGTCTCAACCATAGCCTTCAACAATGGAAAACAGATATGATATGAGTCAATTTGCACAGTTCTTTTCTGTTAGGTTACATTTGTCTCCAGTTCAATTTGGTTTTAATATCAATTCAACACCTTACCAAATGAGAACATTCAAGCAAAATACTTCAGCTGTTGTTCCCTGTGTTCCCAGATTGTTTTATGGCTTTTTAAGGGTACATATATATTTGTATAAGCTAATATGAACTGATCTCTTTAAATTCTTCTATTAGTTGACAACTTAAGTTGCAACAATTTTAGGAAGACTGAATTTGCTAGACTACAAGCAATCCTCTCAGGGATTGCAGAGCAAATGGAACACACGAGATGGGAACTATACGTGGGAAACAAATATTAAATAATTGAGTTTCCCTGCAGTTATTTGAGTTTTGCACAAAAATTCTTTAAAGATGAAAACAGCAACTTTAAGATTTAAAATAAGCCCCCTCTCTAATAAGCCCCCCCCCTCCTTAATAGATGAATTTTGAAGCTGTTGCATGTTTTCTGAAATGCTAGCAAGCTTTAAAGTTTCTATTCCATTCCTGAATTTTGATAAAACTGGAAGTTGCTTGTAGTTTACATGATGCCGAAATTATGGGAGACAGTGTAGTTTTTAGTTTTACTTTCTTGATGCCAGTACACATTGTTTTCATTCCCTTAAAATGGTTTATATATTGAAGTGATTCTGTAATAATTGATTCTTTGAGGAACCCTCGCACCAGTTGGCATTATTTCACTGTCACTTTAAAGAATGTTATTGACCCTCTGTAAACAAAAGCAATTGGTTTTCCAGTACAATTCATGTACAAACTACATTTGTTGGATGATATTTTTATTCATTTTGTAGCTAAAGTTGGTAATAGTAAAAGAAAAAACTGACACAGAAACTTTTTTTCTTTTTGACATTTAACCACACACTCTGGCACTAAGAATTTCTATTGCATTGTACCTACTTAAGGCGACAATGGAGGAAAGAAAAACTGTTCAAATGAACTGGTTTGAAGTGTTTGTGACACTTAATGTAACAATAAGTTGGAGTTTTGTTAAGATTCATAAATCTTAAAGGGGCAGTGTGACAGCTGAGCATGTGCAATGATGCTCATGAGTGTGTAACAGTTTTCATCTGTCCGCCATTCATCTTCAGTTTGGTCTGCAGGATTGATTTTTGCCAGTATTTCTTATAATATGCATTGAAGTCTCAGCTATATTTCTCTTTTGGAGTTTGGATGGTCTTGATAATCAAAGATATATATCAGCAATTGATATCTCCCTCACAGTGACAAAACTTGAAAATACTTGCCAGCTTTTTCATGTTGATGTATTACTACTGCACAAGATCCATAACACCATTCCTTTATGTCAAACCTTGACGTAAAACCTTGACGTAAAGGATTGAGTTAGTATTAAATAATTTTATAAACCCCTTATTTTTTGCTAAGGTTTAATCAGGGTTAGAGTCGGGCTCTGTTGATGAGTTTTAATGATTACCGGTATTGTTTTTTCCTTTTTGTTTTATAGCTTAATGTGGTGTTGAGAATACCAATACAGTGTAGAACACTTGCAGAGGAATGTTTCACTGATGATTGTGTGAAGATAAAGTTCTGAAGTTGATTTTCAAGAGATTGTTGTCACATATAATTTCCTACAAATACTGTTAAATAATCATTTAACCATGCAAAATTTTATACTTGTGAATGTTTTCAATGACAGAATTTAAATTCAAATTTAGAGGGTGAGTGTTGGGTATGAAATAAGTTATTTATAAACAAAATTTTATGGTTTTCATTGTTGAACTAATCTGGGTTTTTGTTTCTTGTTTCTTGCCTTTCTTGGAAAGACTTTTTCTTGATCACTTTGCCCAGGATCTTTTTCCTATCTGGGGTCAGGTGTCAGGATCATTCAAATAAGAAAAGGAGCCAAGAAAGCTCAGTATATAAACATAAATTTGCTACAGCTAGGTCAACAACAATAAATATTATTACTAATGAACTCTTTCAAGAATTCTCTTTTGACACAAAATTCGAAAAGTGTTTCTTATTGAGAATCCAAACTCTTTATTATAATACAATGTACCATTCTTTATTTCACTTACACTAATAGTCCTAATACTGCACTGACATTTGACAATTCCCAGCATCCTACATTGGACAGAAATTCTTTCATTTATTTTGGAAACCAATATAGTTAGCTCAACTTCATTTACCTTTTTAAAGCTAATCTGAGGAAAAAATCTTTCTTGAGTATAGTAAATGAACTTTTCACCGGCAGGTATGTATCCTGTCTTTTGTGAGAGGGGGAGGGCCCATTAGCGGGGGGCTAATTATTAAAGAGGGGGGCTAATATTTCAAATCTAAAACAAGCTCTTTTCATCCTAAACTAGTTTTAGTACAAAGTTAAACAACAGCTAGGAAACTTATTTAATAAAGAGCAGCAAACAGTGCTGTCTGTTTGAGTGTATAATTGTTTAAAAACAAACCAACTGGGCTGCGTGAGGTGGATTTTGTATGAGGGAATAGGAGAGACTAATTACACAATCTCATGTCCCAGAAAGGGGGGCTTGTTACAAAACTAAACTACCAAGGGGGGGGGGGGGGGGAAGGGGGTGTATTAGAGAGAGGGGGTTCAGTAGATTAATGCCATTAGCCTTCTAGTTTCTTTTAGATTTCCTCTCCATTTGAGTTGGTTTTTCTTTCTCTCATGTATGTCCTTGTCCTTTACTTTTCTTCTTCTAGGTGCAATTTTTTTTGCTTTGTTGTTTTCTTAGAATAGCACACACCTGTAGCTTGTATCTATGTTGTAATTTATTATCCTAGGTATTTAGTTATAGCTTCTTTTGTAAATGAAATCTTTTTATTTTTATCTTTTTTTGACATAAATGAAAACTATTTAGTAATAAATTTCCCTGTTCTGGTGTCAACATGGTTTTTAATGGTTTCTCTCTTTGCTTAGAAAGGGACTGCAACCCATTCCTCTGGTTCACCAGTAGTGTTTCCACAAATGGCTCTTCGTCTACTAATTAACTTAGTTGAGTAGGATAAAACAAAATGTGATCTAAAAAATTTAACTGTAGGTCCTATATGTAATAAATAAAAAAGTTTAAGCTGAATTATAACAGTATATAATACACATGCAACTGATAAGTCGTTTATAAGAGAACAATGGTTACCCCTGTCACTTTACAGGCCCGACCAGGGCTTTTGGGTATAAGGTATCTAGAGCCATTTTAATTCAGGTATATAGTATTTTTGTGTTATAATTCGGGTATAAAGTATCTGGTTTTTCCTGAATTTTAGGTATTCGGTATACAGACATGGATTAAATACTTAAAGGAAATTTTAGGTATTAAGAAGTATCACAATTTTACAATTTTAAGGTATATTAATTGGTTTCTTGAGGGAAAAATACGTCTTATTAGAAACATGTAGTCTCTTTTATCGATGTTACCCTTTTTATCCTTTTCCTTAGATAGCTATATTTATATTTTTAAGCGGCCGCTTCTTGCATTACCCTTTTTTTTTTTTTTCCTCGTCGTTTCGTTCTTCACTTGCCCCGTACCCCTCTCGGCCAGAGGAAGAAACAATGACAAGTAAATAAATAAACTGTTTATTCTCCGGTGACAGTACTTGGAACGCGCGACCCTCAGATCTCATCGCCCATAGTCTGCACCTTATCCGATTGCGCCACTTGCTCATCAGTTACCTTCACTAGAGAATTTTGTAATAATTAACGTGAGTGGTCACCAAAGTCACGAATCGTTACAGCCTTTGCAAAAGAAATGTTTAGCCGGAATTGAATTACTTCCATATACATTTCATAGCAAAGGAATTTAATTGAAAGCGTTTCTTTTGATCGGTTTTCAGCAACATATTGAAAAGGTTTAACTGAATCGCAAGAAAAGTTAAGTTATAGCTTGATAAACCAAACCGCACAAAACACGCAAAGAATATTAAAGATCTTCAAAGATAATTTTGTTTAACGCCGAATACACGTTAGACAGATACATAACATTTTTTACCTGTTGTATTCTTCAGGTGTAACAATTCGTTACGAATTAGCTAACTTTTATACTTTCATGCGTAGCTAAACCGCAAACAGCTTATTAAATATTCAAAACGAGTTATTTTTGGACGTGTTAAAATTAGGGTAATCTCCAACATCTCATTAAAATTTTCAGTGAAATTTGTTGGGTGCATAAAAATTTGTATCTCGCTTTATACTTATCGCTTTACAATAATTTTTATATCTTTGTGCTATTCGAATTCCGAAACCATTTTTGCGTTGACCGTAAAATAAAACTGCCATTTCTCTACGAGTGAGTAGCAATTTTAGCATACGACCACGGCTTTAAATGCGTTTCCGGTATACAGGTTGGTATACAACTTTACCCGAACTTGAAGTAAAGTATCGTACTCATGTTGTATTTTCTTGTTAGGGATTAACATTTACACCACAAGAGAGAGCAAACTATTGTGAATTTCAAGATTGAACTGTTCGCTATTGTTAAGAAAAAGAAGGGGCCATAGAATACGAAGCGATGTTTCGTGTTGGTTCTCGGTCGACTAATTCACGCAAATTGAAAGGCTCTTGAACAAAAATATTTATTTAGGGGTCAGAGTAAGAAATCGCAAAAGCCTTTCTAAAAGAAATGTTTAGTCAGAATTGAATTCCTCCAGCGTACCTCTTATAGGAACCGAATTTATTAGAGCGTTTCCTGACCCGGGTTTTGATGCTAAACAAGTATTGACCGAGTGGTGGACTAAGTACTAGTGATGGTGCAATACCGGAAGTCAAACCGACAACGCGTGTAGCTTTTCTTTTTCGGTTATCTTCGAGAAACTGGTCAACGGATCTAGACGCCGGTTTATACCAAATTCTTCGCTTTCTTTCAAATTTTTAACTCGAAGTGCCAGTGTTTTGTCAAGCTTAATCGGAAATTGGCGTTGGTATTTCGAGTAGTGAATATCCAGAGAATCGGTTCACCGTTTTTAAGCGGCCGTCGCTATGGCGACGAGCCGCTTCTTGCATTACCCTTTTTTAAACGGCCGTCGGTTAGCGACGAGCCGCTTCTAGTAAGACCCAATTTTTTTTTTTTTTAATAAGTTTTTTTTTTTAATAATACCGGTTCCGAGTTTGAACTCGCGACCTTCAATTCCTAACTCGGCCCCTTATCCGACGGCGCTAATGAGTCATCTCTTGCGGTGACTAGGGAATTTTGTAGTAAATAAAGTCATTAGGTTGGTCACGCATCGTCTCTTTAAAATCCGTTTCAATGCTCAAGGGTTACAGAGAAAGGAAATGTTTTCTCAGAATTGAATTACTCCAATGTACATCCCATAACGAAAGATATTTATTTGAGAGCGTTTGTTTTGAGCAGTATTTCAGAACAACGATGATTGGGTATGGAATGAAGGTAAGAAAGGTGTCAGGTTTTATTTTGCGTGATTATAATTATTTTCTTGATGCTCGCGTCGTTGTATCTAAACTTCGCGTAATAATGTAAACAGTATAAACTTTAATTGACTAAATGGCACCAAGAGTAGCATTACGCTTGCTTTCCCGATATTGCGTGTAAGTTATGTTTCTTGTCTGTTTCACTCGTGGGAACGGGCACTTCTGATTGGACAGATATTATAGTTTTTAAACTGTGCCCTGTTTATGGTTATTTTCGTTTCACAATGCATTTGTTTTAAACAAAATCTTTGGGCATTTGTGTTTCTTTTCCGGAATGACAAATTGTAACAACGTTTAAAATAATTTACAAGCCCTATGAAATCTTAAATAAAGTCCATAACTTTCACTCAATTTACTTTACATGTAACGAGATTGTTCGTGACCCGGTTTTGAAGATAAACAAATATTGACCGAGTTAGTGATGGTGCAATACCGGAAGTACTAGTGATGGTGTAATACCGGAAGTGAAATACAGCTCTTTTGCGTGGCGTTGTTTGAACATACCTTGGTAGTATTGAGATATCGGTTATCGTCGAGAAACTGGTCAACGGATCGAAGACTCAGATTTATACCAAATTGTTCGCTTTCTTTGAAATTGTAAAACAAATCGAAGTGCCAGTGTTTTGTCAAGCTTCAGCTGGCCTTGGTTTCTCGCGTAGTGAATATCCAGAGAATCGGTTGAGTACTTTTCCGTGTTAAATTGCAAAATACGTTTACAGTTTAAGCGTTGACAAAAGAAAAAGAAAAACAAGTGAAAATGAATAGAAAAAAAAAAAGATCAAAGAAAAAAAAAACTTCACTCTGTTGAGGCTTGAACCACCGACCGTAAGCTGTCATTATAGTACGAAAAGAGCGCACTGACCCCCTAGGCCACCAAAAGCTTCCTTACACGCGCAATTGAATTTTAAATTCTTAATCATTCGGAGTGAGGAATTGACTGTCCTGCCAACTGAAAGGTGACAAAAATTGAATTACGATCAACTTGAACTTATCCTGTGCATTAATCCGGCTCGGATGGTCAAAAAGGCCGCTTCTAATTCTCGCAGAATTTCTTGTCTTTTTTATTCTTACGTTAGATTTATGCAGGGCCTCACTGAAAACCACAACTTGTGACGTGGGCTCCCTGTTAAAAGATCTTATTTATTATTATTATTCAATTTCAGCTTTTTGAAAAACTCACTCGTGCAAATTAATTCCAAATTGAACTCGAAACCGTATGATTACCTATACAAAACGTTGTTGCTAAATATTACGTAATATTTTTGTGAACGCAAGAGTTAAAAGAGCGCGGTTATAAGTTTTCTAAACTTCTTGGTTTTTTTTAGTTTTGTCAGTGACTATTCCCGAACCTCCGCGGATGATGTCATCATCAGCCAATAGCGTCGCGCACAGTCTCTAAAAATAGATCACATCACCAGAGACCCCCCACATGACTCAGCCAAGAATTACAGTCCTGTAGAGGGATTTGTATGAGCGCGTTGTCTTCTCAACCAGAAAATCAGGCAGAAAAGGAAAGATTGGTGGTCTAAGTTCTTGGTTAGCTTAAATAATGTTAAAAAGCGAACACTGCTGCTGTGAGTTATGTAAAACAGATTCTGAGGTGTCCAGAAAAGAGCATAAATCTCACAAATCGCACGAGGATATTACAAAGCCGCAGTGACAGGCGGACAGATCCCAAAACCTTCAGGTATTGGAAGTCGAGAATTTTTAGCGCGACGGTTGCGACTTGCCGATCAGAATAATTCACAGTGAAACGTATTACGAAGAAACTTATCTGCTGTTTATCCTGGTCTTCAAGAGAAGACTGATCAGCTGACTTATGCTAGAAATTCCCAAACTACCCGAGCTGTCCGCTCATAACGAATACGATAGAACCGGACGACATAATTATTATCTCTGGGACAATTCCAAATTCGGAGCAAAACTTGATGTGCTGTGCAATTAGGAAGACCATGATTTTAAAATAAACAAATCTGTGACGGTGAGCAGACCTCAACCGCATATATTTCATCGCTATGTTTGGCGCGATAAGTGCACTAAATAGCGCGAGCTATAACTGTTTTTTTATGTGCGAACATGGAGCGGGCCAGTTTCATCACGGCAAGGCAACGAATCGGATCGGATCGACGCTTATTTCTTTATAAAGTATTTCGTTGGCTGGCTTGCTGACTTTCTTGTGCACCGGAACGTCGGGTACAATGCTAATATTTTTCTCTGCCGTGGAGGTAAGGAGTGCGTTCGTAAACATCCTTCATATATGAGAAGCCCATCATATTTTTGCCGCCCTCCTTCAAATTCCGTATTTTTATTATTCCAAGGTACATGCCGTAGGTTTTCGTCAACATTTTGAGCTAGAGAGGCCATCGAATTGCGAAATTAATCGCTGAGTATCGCGCTGAAGAGTTTTCGAGCGCCGCTGTTTCATACGTCGCTCTCAAACAAGTAGCTCGTGCAATGGTTTGTTCGGGGGTTAAATTTTCGTGACGTCATCTGTGCGCGACGCTATTACAGGCCATTTCTCAAGTCTTTTCGTCATATCCCCCCTCAGGAGAGTTTTGTAAAGTTCTAACTACTCGGACAAAAAAATGGAAGCCTCCCCAGTCACAGAAAATTTTGCAATTTTTCGGGCAAAACGCCGATGATTCGGGCAAAAGTGCTCGGGAGAAAGCATTCTAAAAGGTAATCAAGGCCAGGCTTGTAGGCTATTTTCACTGGCGTTTGTCTCGTCAAAACGGAGTTAAGGTCAAATGATCTAAGATCCACAATTGCAGGTATTCTGTTTTGGAAAAGCGATATGTCAATTAAATGTCTACCGCGGAATCCACGATGTTATTTCCATTAGTGACAAAAGGATGAAAGCAAAGGACGACCAAGATGGGCTTCTGACAAGACCTATGTTTTTGTGGTGGCTCTGAAAAGAGCCCTTTTGAATGGCTCCGCAAAGTGCCGGTTTAAAATTTTCCTGAACTTCTCGTACCAGGAACAATTAACTGCTTCTTTTATAAGTTTCTAATTTAAACAAGCTGTCGATTGAAGTCATAGGCTAGGAGTATGCAATGTTTCAAAATAACTACAGTGGAATCCTGATTATTCTTAATTTAGTTGGTTAGTTATTGCGTCAACATGAGGAAGAGCTGTGAAGACTGTTTTTAATGTTAAAACCACTACATGATCATGATGTTGTTGACCTCAAGACTTACAGAGGATAATAAAGAATTGGTTCATGCTTAGCGTGCGTATATCGAGTTATGGATGCACGCGGGAAGTTTGGAGAGCACGAAAGAAGCGTAAGAGTTGCTCGAGGCGATGGCCGAGAGCAACTCTAGCTTCTTGAGTGCTCTCCAAACTTCCCAAGTGCATCCATAACTGGATATACGCACAGCTAAAAGCATGAACCAATTCTTTTATAACATGGCGACAACAACTTGGGCACTAAAACATACTTTATTTCCGATTGACTGCAATTAGCTCTCACGGTGCACAGTGAAGGAAAACAAAGGTCTCTATTATCCTAACACGCCACAATCAGTTAAACAGAAATTGAACGAAAACGCTTAACCTGGTCTCGAAAATTGGCAACGAAAAATTCGCTTCTTTGAATTAATTATAATGAAAATGTAGACAAACAAAGCCAAAATACTCACGTTGAAGTAAACATCTTTGCCAGGCAAAAGTCAAAGGCTCGAAGTAGGGTTTGGATTGTTCAGAATAGTCTTCACATTGCCGAAACTTAAACAAAAGGAACTTGCACAAAACTCTACGGAAATTTTGCAGCGTTTTTGAAACTGCACACGTCATTTTATTGAGCACGGGCGTGCGTACATAAAGATTTTGTTCATGATGACGCAATAGGAATAAGATAGGACTAGCGCGCGCGCTATGTTATAATAAATTTTAAACTGGCAGATACTTCAAACAAGCTGTTTGCACTGTTGTGGGTAAAGAGATCCTTTTACACAAGTTACATTGGCGGGTTAAACTTCAACAGAGGTGTAATAGGAGGACACACAATAAAACCATGAGCTATTTATTCAATGCTAACATTCACTGTGTCTATCATAGATGATTTGCCAGTTTAAAAACATACAAATCACAACCAGATATAATTTACAAGTAGTGGTTTTTGTACTGTTGTGCTCATGTGTTTTTTAGTTTTTTTGTGTGCTTGTCAGCACTAAATTGCAATTCAGGTGAAAAAACATACCTTGGAATTCAATTATTATTGTCAAGTAGATGTAAGTCACATCTCCCATTTGCAATTTAAGTTGCAACTACTGAAAACAGTATAAGGTATATTTTTTTGTCCAAAAAGATTCACTTCATGTAACTCAGCTACAGCTGTAGGTTAAGAGAGGGTCTCAATGGGGTTAACCGTTAACCGTAACACGGCCAAAAATTTAGCCGTTAGGCGTAAAAATGAAAGAATTTTAACCGTTGGCCGTAAAAAAAATGTTAGCCTTAAAAAAATATAACCACAAAATAAGGTCTCGAGATCTATTGTTGAATCTGATGTGTTATGCGTTTATGTGTTTTGGTAGCGAGAATTACAATCGAAACCGGAAGCTACGTGTACGGGTAGCGAATGTTCCTTCAAAAACTCTGCGTATTGCAAAATTTTAGTCGAATTTCACGGCTCTCGCAGTCTCGTTTTTTTAGCGGTTATGTGCGTCTCGCAGTCTCGTTTTTTATATGAAGGTGTCTCGTAGTCTCGATTTTTTAGACTAATGGTCTGGAAGTTCCGACTCGTTTATTTGGTTTTTTTTTAATGACGTCTTCTCGTCACTCGATATTGAATTGCATTAAAGCAACTTGCAATTTCCAAGACACAGTCAATCCTAACTTCTTCTAAATTGTCTGAATTCCACAAAAAAAGCTTGAAAACTTACCGCAACGTCATTAAGCGCCAGTTATCTTCTTCTAGTATATAATAACGTAGTATTGCAGTCGAATTTCCAGTTCCAGCTAGTACACAGAAGCTGGTCAAAGGCTGAGAAAAACCCACACAACCCACGATAGCTCATGATGAAACCCATGAAGTCGGAGAACTTATCTGTTGCCACCTGTGGAACTGTGTAAAAGCACAAGGACTCCCAGTAAAACAAGCACGTTACCACTACTCACCTCACAGTGCCTCGTACACGGACAATTGAATAAGATATTTCCATCACTCATCAGGTAATTTGTTGGAAGGTCATCCGAAACCATTTCAATAAGTTTTAATTGTTCTCTGTTCTCAATTCATCCAATCTGGCGAGTTCTGAGACTGGGTGTTAACGTCTTTTTAACCAAACAGCTATAGCTAGCTATGAGCTTGAAAAAGTCATAGACAGGCCAACACAGACTCCCCTGTGTGGTTTTACGGTAGCTGCACGTAAGCCTTTGAGGTGATTCCTCAGTATTGCATTGCGCATCCCTACTACGCACGATTTTCGCGTCATTAGCGCGCGCAAATGAGCGCGTGCACCTACACAAAGGAAGAAATTTCCCTCAAACTAAGCTCGATAGCGAAATATTTTTTATTGCTTAAAAAAAGTGTACATGTTATCCTCTTTAATTTAAAGATATTTAATACAAAATTATCACTGAAGGAAAGAAGATACAGGTGAAAGAGAGCACAAAACGGTTACTCGATCTGGGATACAATGGCCGCAACCATACGAATGTCTTACGTCCACGTCGTTTAAAATTGTGTGATTTTTCCACAAATTGTATATGATGTTGTTCCATATACGCTCGGAACCTTCTACCAGTCAAGTATTTTCCTAAGTATTACTTCAATAAACTATGCTTCGAGCTACCGCAAAATGTAACTTGGACCGATGAATAACGCGCGTGATTAGCATAAGTACACGTATAAATGGGTTAAGATTGGCCCATCAGATCTCCTAAGCGAGCATAGTGACTTATCGCTTTTGTTTTTTTCGACGCAATGCTTGGTAGAAAACATTCAGGGAAAGTTTCAAAAAATTCATCGGCAACTTTTCAGTATTTCTGAGGAATTACCTTAAAGTTTTGCTCCGTCTTAAAGCGAAATGTGATACATCGTCTAGCAGGACTGGCGGTTTCGATTCCTAGAGAATCTCTTCAGCTGCTTTGTGGAGACAAGTCAGGCGGTGCTTTGCAGGGACAGGTACAGAACTTTTCAATTTCAATCCCACGGAAAGGTTGCATGACCATCCTTTTATACTTGGTTTAGCTGCGGTTAGGATAAACGGTGTTCTCTTTTCCAGTGGTTCTCTCGAGGAGGAGAGTAACCTATCATGTGTTGGTATTTTCGATCTGCGCTCTTTCAAAGCTCAGAGTTGTGGGGTCTCTGTTAAGTGCGGACCGGATGCCACCGGATGGCGGATAGAAAATTGCGGATGGCAAACGGATGCGGATGGTAACCGTAATGGAAAAAAAAATAATAACCGTTAGCCGTAAAAAAACAAAAAATTAACCGTTAGCCGTAAAAAAGCCAAAATATTAACCGTTAACCGTAAAAGCCACTACCCCATTGAGACCCTCTTAAGAGAGATCTCTAAATCTCATCAATCAAAAAGCTAGTTCAGTTTGAACATTGATATTAAATTGCCAGTGGCAATTTCTGAGGCAAACTCATTAATAGGCCTCTTAAACATATTCAAGGAAGTTGAGCAAGGCCAAAAAAATTATCACATTGTCTACAAAACAGCTGGGCACATACAGTTTATTAATCTTGAATCTGTAAGTTGAAAAAGAATTTGCTGAAAGTGTGACCTGGTGTCCAGGGGACCTATACAAATATTTGTTGCCACTTCCATTGATTGTCCTCAACTTAGTAGCCTGCGGGGCAGTCGTCGAAGGGGAGGGATCGGAGAAAGGAAAAAAACCAGCGCGCCGAAGCGCGTTAGAGTTGACGGAGGGGGACGCAGGCTATCAACTTAGGAGTTGTTGCTGTAATTCATAACAGACTTCCACAATTATCAATCTGCCGTTATTTTTTTTTAATTCCACCAATGATCTATTGCAATTTATCAGGCTGTTGATAATTCCTTTCGATTAATAAGAACATACACCGAGCGAAGTCAAACTCGGTTGATCAAGCTCTACACAAGTTTTCAGGGACAAAACATCGCTCAATTGCCCTGGTTTTCGAATTATTCAACCCTTTTCTTCACTGGCTCTCCTGGCGTCGAACGATATACCGATGTAAGGATGAATGTTAAGTCCCCTTTTATTTAACCTCTATATCAACAATTTGCCGTATTTATTCGAAAACACGATGTCTGATCTATTCGTTCTTCCAAACGGAACCAAAATAAATTCACTTCTAGATGCAGATGATTTGATTATCCTGTCAACATCCAAAATAGGGTTACAAAACTGTCTAAACGCGCTATCTTCATATTGCGAAACATGGGTGTTAAAAAAATCAATCCTAACAAAATAATGATATTTCAAAAACGCCCAAGGAATTCTGTTGACACAAACTTCAAAATAGGCACCGAAACAATTGAAATTGTTCAAAAATACACCTATTTAAGTACACGTCAAACTCCAACAGGAAACTTTACTCTTGCACAAGAACACTTAAAAGAAAAAGCTCTACACGCCTTCTCTAGTATTCGAAAACATACACTTCTTTATAGACTTAATCCCAATACCGCGTCACAGATTTTTGACACGATGATATTCCCAATCTTAAGCTACAACAAAGAGGTATGGGGGATGTACACTAATTCTGTAAACGCTACTTAGAAGTAAACAATAAGGCCTCTAACTTAGCGTGTAGAGCCGAACTTGGAAGATTACCACTAATTCTCCCAATTAATCAAAAAATTATGAAATATTTTGTCCATCTAAACAACAATAATAATGCTTCTATAGTCAAACAAGCTTTCCTCATGTCGAAGAACCTTCACTCTATCAATAATTCCGGATTTTATTCCAATTTTATGAACATGATAGAACAATATCATTCATGTGTGGCCATCTAGATCTGTGTATAGGGTTCTGTATAGCCATGTATTAATGTTTAGAGTTATGTATAGCCATGTAATACCTGTGTAGGGTTATGTATGGCCATGTATACCTGTGTAGGGTTATGTATGGCCATGTATATCTATGTAGGGTAATGTATAGCCATGTATACCTGTGTAGGGTTATGTATAGCCATGTATACCTGTGTAGGGTTATGTATGGCCATGTATACCTGTGTAGGGTTATGTAAGGCCATGTATACCTGTGCAGGGTTATGTATGGCCAGGTATACCTGTGTAGGGTTATGTAGAACCATGTACACCTGTGTAGGTTATGTATGGCCATGTATACCTGTGTAGGATTATGTATGGCCATGTATATCTGTGTAGGGTTATGTATGGCCATGTATACCTGTGTAAGGTTATGTATAGACATGTATACCTGTGTAGGGTTATGTATGGCCATGTATACCTGTGTAGGGTTATGTATAGCCATGTATACCTGTGTAGGGAAAACGTAAAGCTTGTGGGATGTGGCTGGAGTGACAAGGATATACCTCACAAATTAATGTGATTTGGTAAGCTGAAGCCACTCTAAAGGCAGTAAAACCACATGGTAGCGGGCATTACCCCTTAAATCTACCAAAGCAAAGATTGAGCCCAAGCATTAGCAGCCATGGACAGCTGTTTCGGCCTTGTTAGGCCTCATCAGCATGGCATAGCTAATGCTCAGGCCATGCTGATGAGGCCTAACAAGGCCGAAACAGCTGTCCATGGCTGCTAATGCTTGGGCTCAATCTTTGCTTTGGTAGATTTAAGGGGTAATGCCCGCTACCATGTGGTTTTAGTGCCTTTAGAGTGGCTTCAGCTTACCAAATCACATTAATTTGTGAGGTATATCCCTATACCTGTGTAGGGTTATGTATGGCCATGTATACCTGTGTAGGGTTATGTATAGCCATGTATACCTGTGTAGGGTTATGTAGAACTATGTATGCCTGTGTAAATGCTTGGCTGACCAATTTGCACTTTCAATTAGAAGTTTCGATAAATTCCATTGCAATCAAATAAAAAACCGAACGATAGTTGGGGAATAGAACGGACATGCTTTTAATTTATTACATTCTGTTATTGGTCTACTTCCTAGAACCTACCTGCTTGGTGAGCACGTAAGTTCTAGAATGTAGGCTTATAAACCAACTTGTCATTGTCACAACATTCTCGTCCCCAGAGCCCACGATCAATCTGGCCTGCGGTAGGAATCGAGAGCTCTGGGAGCAATCATTTCAGGCATGCGCCATAGATGCAGACTGCGTGAATCCGGATGGGCAGAATTCGTTTATTTCCCTTGTTATTTCAAAATGGTTGCTCCCAGAGCTCACGATTCCTGCCGCAGGCCAGAAGGATCGTAGACTCTGGGGACGAGAGAATGTTCTCTCTCTCTTCCTTACATGCTGTTCATGAGCATGCCCAATGCAAAGTCCATTCAAACCGGAAGTAACTTCGTCAAATTCTTTGAAAACGCGGATGGTTTTTCTTAGAACTTGTTAAGACCCGTTAGTCAAATAATGCCACATGAAAAATTTGATACACATTGATAATCCAATACAATGGAAATTACAAAAGACTTTAAAGGGCATTTCATGTATTCTAGCTGGGTATTGTCTCTTGAATGTCGGTGGGCATCGTAAGTTCAATAGCGGCGATTCACCAGAACATCAAAATGATTTCTTCGGAGTTTTTCTTGGTGATTTGTTCATCTCTATGGATTGGAGTCAAACTCACTATATTTTTCAAGAAACGTTTCCGGTGGAGTGAACATTTCTTTCCCGGATTGGATAGTGCGATTCTTATTTTCATCATCTCGGCGCATTTCCTGCCGGAAGTTTGGTTATTGCAGATGATAACAGCAATGATAGCCATGGCCTCGGCTATCTGGGTCATGTATTGGATGCTGAGTAATCCAGAGGAATCTGTCAAGTCCTTGGTGCTTGGTGCCTGCATAATTGTATCATGGAACATTGAACGCGGTTCATGTATTTTGCCGTCATTTTCCGTGTTTTTTGCGCTAACTCAGTTCCTGCGATGGCCAAGGAGGCTGAAAGATTTCCTCAGTAAAGTGCGAATCGTCTGTGGCCCTGCCTTTGCCCTTACTGTCTTCGCAACATGGCTTAAACGGAGTGAACCTTCTGGCTGGTCATACTGGGTTCTCCTCGTTGCTGTACTCTGCTCCTCAGTAGCCGCCATCTTTTTTCGCCCCGACAACTCTGAAGTTTTGGTCGCGTTTCACCTGCCAGTCCCCATCCCAAGAAACAGGAAAGTTTATCATGCAACACTGATGGCTTTCAGTCTCCTTTGTATGAAAGTGCATATTTTATTGTGTCAAACTTTCCCTTGCATAAGTAAACCTGTTTGTATCATGGTGGTCATACTGTGCGAGTGTTTCTTTCTTGGTGCCACTGACACCGCGCGTATCATTGCCGCGGCCGTTTATCCGGGAGACCGTCACCGTGCTTGACAATAACGGTAATATGTCTGTTATTTTTTACAATTTCCTTCTCATCCTTTTTGTGAATAATCACAGTTGTTTTGTTCTCACTTATTACCTTTCGAATATTATCAGACTTAGCAATTAAAAAATGGACGCTCTCTCTATATTAGTATGTCCTAGATTTTAAGATCAATTTTAATCAAAATTAAGTTGAGTTGTAGATCAAATGTTTAATTATAAAGGACGATACATTGAAATTATGTTTAATGTCTCTGTGTAATGTTACGATGCATTAAAAGGGAGCCTTCCTCTATGAACATGATTGAAAATTTGAATTCAAGGAACAATGCAATAGTTTCGAGATACAAACACAATAAACTCAATTTGCTTTCCAGAAATTTCTCGTGTTTGAATTTCAAAAATGCCTCAAGCATGACTTTGATAAATTTAAAAACTGCGTTTGTCTTTAGAGTGTTGATATAAACAGGGTTATTCCAGTAACAGAATTACAACTTAACCGTTGTGAGATTCAGTTAATTAGTTCGCCTTCACTGTGCGATGAATCTGTCTCCGTGTAAAATTATAATGCATTAAAAAGGGAGCCATTTCCTACGAGAACATGATTGAAAAATTTGAATTCAAAGAACAATACAACAGTTTTGAGACAAAAACACGGTTAACTCAATTTTCTTGTCTGAAATTCAAAAAGGCCTCAAGCGTGACTGCGATAAATTCAAGTTAACTTAACCGTTGTCAGATTCAGTTAATTAGTTCGCCTTCACTGTACGATGAATCTGGAGGCAAACGATCACTTCGACTTAATGCTATGTTACCAACTTGAATGTGCAAAGCTTGATTAGCAGAATGTCTGAAACCATTACCACTTCACCTTGTAACAGCAATCTACCAAGTTAAAGTTCCTCGGTGAAAGAACCTGTGAAAAAGTTTCTTTGCTTACCGGTTAGCTCGCCGCTTCACGGTTTGGTAAATATCCACCACTATTCACCACCGAAGTGGAGGTAAATATCCACCACTTTCACCGACACTGAGGTTTTAGTATTTACCACTAAAGATAAAAAACTAGCGAACCAAAGAGTAACTTTATGTGTGCCTCTGTCTATACTTTGCCGATGGCGACTTCGTTTTCCTAGAAAATAACCTTCAGTTCAAAACGCAAACACCAGAAACACCGGAAATGACGCATTTGATTTACTCGGAAGCGAGTGATTTCGCAGAAAAATGATGACGAGTTCAAATCGTTTTGAAAAACTTCGTTCCCAGGGTCCCCTCTCTTCCTCCCTCGAGAAAGTACCCTGGTTGCGGCTGGTCACGTGTCTGCCAGATTTTTGCAGATTCCAGACAAATGATTGAAGGGAGGGGCAGCAAAGTTCAAGATT
Organism: Pachyseris speciosa; assembly: GCA_016490735.1. Classification (NCBI taxonomy): domain Eukaryota; kingdom Metazoa; phylum Cnidaria; class Anthozoa; order Scleractinia; family Pachyseridae; genus Pachyseris; species Pachyseris speciosa. Next base: position 376,437 of record JAEMWC010000169.1, on the reverse strand, counting down.
GTCTCCACTAAGTCGAGGACCCACCCACCGTGCGTATTTCATATGTACACATGGACACGTGAACAGCCACAACCACCGTACTTTCTCGAGGGAGGAAGAGAGAGGACCCTGGGAACGGGGTTGTTAAAAACAATTTGATCTCGTCATCATTTTTCTGCGAAATCACTCGCTTTCCGAGAAAATCAAATGCGTCATTTCCGGTGTTTGTTAGTTGAGTGTTTGGACACGTGACCAGCCGAAACCAGGGTACTTTCTCGAGGATTTGGTTTATCAACGGAGTTGATAATGTAAATTGACCACCGTACAGGGATTCCATCGAATCCCTGTACGGTGGTCAATTCACATTATCAACTCCGTCGATAAACCAAATTTTCGTGTTTCACTCCCCCACCGACCCAGCACCACAGTTTCTTTAGAAACCCAGAGTTTCTTTAGAAACTAATCCCCTACTTTCTCGAGGGAGGAAGAGAGAGGACCCTGGGAACGAGGTTGCGAAATCACTCGCTTTCCGAGAAAATCAAATGCGTCATTTCCGGTGTTTGTTAGTTGAGTGTTTGCCAGGTAGCACACAAATTTTCAATCGATTTGAGTACGCAAACCCTCTCTTTTGATGATGGCAAGAAGGTTTCACTGGCAAAAAATGCTTCAAAGAGATTACAATCGCGATGCAGTCTCAGTATTTCATCAGATATCGCAAAGTGCGCGAAGTGTTTTCGACACGAAGGGAAGAAGCAACAGAGAACAATCGAAGCGGCATCGAAGTGATGACATCGGGCACAACGCAAAAAACACGGAAGAAAATAACAAACTATCACAAAAAGAAGAGATAATGAGCTGTCGCAAGAATGAAAAGATCGTCGGAGACAGGAACAACTTCGAGAAAAGTCGAGCATGGCCAAAGTCGCTGATGGAAAAGATCGAAGAAATGCTCAAAATAGAAGAGCATCATGTCATTTATTTTGAAGACATTACAAATGTAGAGTGGTGTCCTAAATTTGTCAAGCCAGAAATCCGTGGGCATCTAAGAGGAGGCAAGGCTTTGCCTCATCACAGGTGTCGCGATTGTGGTCGTTTGTGTCTCCATCTTCTTGGTCGCCCTGGATCAAAAAGACAGTGTTTGGTATGTTCAGGGAAATGGGATAAAAAATATATCCCAATGTGGTATTACCACAACGGCTGTAAATATTGTAGGAAAAAGTGAACTTCACAGTGAAATATACCGCAATGATAGCCATGGCCTCGGCTATCTGGGACATGTATTGGGTGCTGAGTAATCTAGGGGAATATGTCAAGTCCTTGGTGCTTGGTGGCTGCATAATTGTATCATGGAACATTGAACGCGGTTCATGTATTTTGCCGTCATTTTCCGTGTTTTCTGCGCTAACTCAGTTCCTGCGATGGCCAAGGAGGCTGAAAGATTTCCTCAGTGAAGTACGAATCGTCTGTGGCCCTGCCTTTGCCCTTACTGTCTTCGCAACATGGCTCAAACGGAGTGAACCTTCTGGCTGGTCATACTGGGTTCTCCTCGTTGCTGTACTCTGCTCCTCAGTAGCCGCCATCTTTTTTCGCCCCGACAACTGAAGTTTTGGTCGCGTTTCACCTGCCAGTCCCCATCCCAAGAAACAGGAAAGTTTACCATGCAACACTGATGGCTTTCAGTCTCCTTTGTATGAAAGTGCATATTTTATTGTGTCAAACTTTCCCTTGCATAAGTAAACCTGTTTGTATCATGGTGGTCATACTGTGCGAGTGTTTCTTTCTTGGTGCCACTGACACCGCGCGTATCATTGCCGCGGCCGTTTATCCGGGAGACCGTCACTGCGTGCTTGACAATAACGGTAATATGTCTGTTATTTTTTACAATTTACTTCTTATCCTTTTTGTGAATAATCACAGTTGTTTTGTTCTCACTTATTACCTTTCGAATATTATCAGACTTAGCAATTAAAAAATGGACGCTCTCTCTATATTAGTATGTCCTAGATTTTTAGATCAATTTTAATCAAAATTAAGTTGAGTTGTAGATCAAATGTTTAATTATAAAGGACGATACATTGAAATTATGTTTAATGTCTCTGTGTAATGTTACGACGCATTAAAAGGGAGCCTTCCTCTATGAACATGATTGAAAATTTGAATTCAAGGAACAATGCAACAGTTTCGAGACACAAACACAATAAACTCAATTTGCTTTCCAGAAATTTCTCGTGTTTGAATTTCAAAAATGCCTCAAACATGACCTTGATAAATTTAAAAAGTGCGTTTGTCTTTAGAGTTGTGATATAAACAGGGTTATTCCAGTAACAGAATTACAACTTAACCGTTGTGAGATTCAGTTAATTAGTTCGCCTTCACTGTACGATGAATCTGTCTCCGTGTAAAATTATAATGCATTAAAAAGGGAGCCATTTCCTCCGAGAACATGATTGAAAAATTTGAATTCAAAGAAGAATACAACAGTTTTGAGACAAAAACACGGTTAACTCAATTTTCTTGTCTGAAATTCGAAAAGGCCTCAAGCGTGACTGCGATAAATTCAAGTTAACTTAACCGTTGTCAGATTCAGTTAATTAGTTCGCCTTCACTGTACGATGAATCTGGAGGCAAACGATCACTTGGACTTAATGCCATGTTACCAACTTGAATGTGCAAAGCTTGATTAGCAGAATGTCTGAAACCATTACCACTTCACCTTGTAACAGCATTCTTCCAAGTTAATGTTCCTCGGTGAAAGAACCTGTGAAACAGTTTCTTTGCTTACCGGTTAGCTCGCCGCTTCACGGTTTGGTAAATATCCACCACTATTCACCACCGAAGTGGAGGTAAATATCCACCACTTTCACCGACACTGAGGTTTTAGTATTTACCACTAAAAATAAATAACTAGCGGACCAAAGAGTAACTTTATTTGTGCCTCTGTCGATACTTTGCCGATGGCGACTTAGTTTTCCTAGAAAATAAGCGTCAGTTGAAAACGCAACCTCGTTCCCAGGGTCCTCTCTCTTCCTCCCTCGAAAAAGTACCCTGGTTGCGGCTGGTCACGTGTCTTCCAGATTTTTGCAGATTCCAGACAAATGATTGAAGGGAGGGGCAGCAAAGTTCAACATTGTCTCCACTAAGTCGAGGACCCACCCACCGTGCGTATTTGATTTGTGCACATGGACACGTGACCTGCCGAAACCAGGATACTTTCTCGAGGGAAGAAGATAGAGGACCCTGGGAACGGGGTTGCGAAATCACTCGCTTTCCGAGAAAATCAAATGCGTCATTTCCGGTGTTTCTTAGTTGAGTGTTTGCCAGGTAGCATAAAAATTTTCAATCGATTTGAGTACGCAAACCCTCTCTTTTGATGATGGCAAGAAGGTTTCACTGGCAAAAAATGCTTCAAAGAGATTACAATCGCGATGCAGTCTCGGTATTTCATCAGATATCGCGAAGTGCGCGAAGTGTTTTCGACACGAAGGGAAGAAGCAACAGAGAACAATCGAGGCGGCATCGAATTGATGACATCGGGGACAACGCAAAAAACATGGAGGAAAATAACAAACTATCACAAAAAGAAGAGATAATGAGCTGTCGCAAGAATGAAAAGATCGTCGGAGACAGGAACAACTTCGAGAAAAGTCGAGCATGGCCAAAGTCGCTGATGGAAAAGATCGAAGAAATGCTCAAAATAGAAGAGCATCATGTCATTTATTTTGAAGACATTACAAATGTAGAGTGGTGTCCTAAATTTGTCAAGCCAGAAATCCGTCGGCATGTAAGAGGAGGCGATGCTTTGCCTCATCACAGGTGTCGCGATTGTGGTCGTTTGTGTCTCCATCTTCTTGGTCGCCCTGGATCAAAAAGACAGTGTTTGGTATGTTCAGGGAAATGGGATAAAAAATATATCCCAATGTGGTATTACCACAACGGCTGTAAATATTGTAGGAAAAAGTGAACTTCACAGTAAAATATACAGCAATGATAGCCATGGCCTCGGCTATCTGGGACATGTATTGGATGCTGAGTAATCTAGGGGAATATGTCAAGTCCTTGGTGCTTGGTGCCTGCATAATTGTATCATGGAACATTGAACGCGGTTCATGTATTTTGCCGTCATTTTCCGTGTTTTTTGCGCTAACTCAGTTCCTGCGATGGCCAAGGAGCCTGAAAGATTTCCTCACTAAAGTGCGAATCGTCTGTGGCCCTGCCTTTGCCCTTATTGTCTTCGCAACATGGCTCAAACGGAGTGAACCTTCTGGCTGGTCATACTGGGTTCTTCTCGTTGCTGTACTCTGCTCCTCAGTAGCCGCCATCTTTTTTCGCCCCGACAACTCTGAAGTTTTGGTCGCGTTTCACCTGCCAGTCCCCATCCCAAGAAACAGGAAAGTTTATCATGCAACACTGATGGCTTTCACTCTCCTTTGTATGAAAGTGCATATTTTATTGTGTCCAACTTTTCCTTGCATAAGTAAACCTGTTTGTATCATGGTGGTCATACTGTGCAAGTTTTTCTTTCTTGGTGCCACTGACACCGCGCGTATCATTGCCGCGGCCGTTTATCCGGGAGATCGTCACCGCGTGCTTGACAATAACGGTAATATGTCTGTTATTTTTTACAATTTACTTCTTATCCTTTTTGTGAATAATCACAGTTGTTTTTTTCTCACTTATTACCTTTCGAATATTATCAGACTTAGCAATTAAAAAATGGACGCTCTATATTAGTATGTCCTAGATTTTTAGATCAATTTTAATCAAAATTAAGTTGAGTTGTAGATCAAATGTTTAATTATAAAGGACGATACATTGAAATTATGTTTAATGTCTCTGTGTAATGTTACGATGCATTAAAAGGGAGCCTTCCTCTATGAACATGATTGAAAATTTGAATTCAAGGAACAATGCAACAGTTTCGAGACACAAACACAATAAACTCAATTTGCTTTCCAGAAATTTCTCGTGTTTGAATTTCAAAAATGCCTCAAGCATGACTTTGATAAATTTAAAAAGTGCGTTTGTCTTTAGAGTTGATATAAACAGGGTTATTCCAGTAACAGAATTACAACTTAACCGCCCGTTGTGAGATTCAGTTAATTAGTTCGCCTTCACTGTACGATGAATCTGGAGGCAAACGATCACTTGGACTTAATGCTATGTTACCAACTTGAATGTGCAAAGCTTGATTAGCAGAATGTCTGAAACCATTACCACTTCACCTTGTAACAGCATTCTACCAAGTTACAGTTCCTCGGTGAAAGAACCTGTGAAACAGTTTCTTTGCTTAGCGGTTATGCACATGTCATCGGCTTCCCCGTGGGGTCGACCCCCGGGCTAACCAGGGGGATTGTAAAATCAGTCAAGCAAACTTGAGGAATTTCCCCGGGGAGTCGGGGAATCTCTCAAGACAAAGCCCCTTGGGTGAAGTGTCTCTCAGCTGAAAATCCCCGTGACATCCTTTTCAAACTTGTGAATTCCCCACCCCCTAATCTTTGATCGTAAACGATGTCAGGATTTTCCCCTTCCCTCGGGCAAAGAATCCCATCCATCTTCCTATATTCCCCCACATATCTCCCTGGTAGGCCCGGGGGTCGACCCCACGGGGAAGCCGATGACATGTGCATTAGCTCGCCGCTTCACGGTTTGGTAAATATCCACCACTATTCACCACCGAAGTGGAGGTAAATATCCACCACTTTCACCGACACTGAGGTTTTAGTATTTACCACTAAAAATAAATAACTAGCGGACCAAAGAGTAACTTTATTTGTGCCTCTGTCGATACTTTGCCGATGGCGACTTCGTTTTCCTAGAAAATAAGCGTCAGTTCAAAACGCAACCTCGTTCCCAGGGTCCTCTCTCTTCCTCCCTCGAGAAAGTACCCTGGTTGCGGCTGGTCACGTGTCTGCCAGATTTTTGCAGATTCCAGACAAATGATTGAAGGGAGGGGCAGCAAAGTTCAACATTGTCTCCACTAAGTTGAGGGCCCACCCACCGTGCGTATTTGATTTGTACACATGGACACGTGACCAGCCGCAACCAGGGTACTTTCTCGAGGGAAGAAGAGAGAGGACCCTGGGAACGGGGTTGCGAAATCACTCGCTTTCCGAGAAAATCAATTGCGTCATTTCCGGTGTTTGTTAGTTGAGTGTTTGGATATATGCCAGGTAGCACAAAAATTTTCAATCGATTTGAGTACGCAAACCCTCTCTTTTGATGATGGCAAGAAGGTTTCACTGGCAAAAAATGCTTCAAAGAGATTACAATCGCGATGCAGTCTCAGTATTTTATCAGATATCGCAAAGTGCGCGAAGTGTTTTCGACACGAAGGGAAGAAGCAACAGAGAACAATCGAAGCGGCATCGAAGTGATGACATCGGGGACAACGCAAAAACCACGGAGGAAAATAACAAACTATCACAAAAAGAAGAGAGAATGAGCTGTCGCAAGAATGA
>JAEMWC010000169.1:170000-362500 GCA_016490735.1 Pachyseris speciosa | reverse complement strand
CTTGAGGCCCATATCACCATGAGAGGTGATGCAAGACCTGTATTTGTGAAAGTGCATAGAGTTCCATATTCATTAAAAGAAGCAGGTTGAAAAAGGGAGTTAGACAAACTCGAAAGGAACAGGGTGATAAAGAAAACTGACAAGTCGTGTTGGGCTAGCCCAATTGTGGTCGTGCCAAAGGCTGATCTGTTGAAGATGAGCAATATGTTTTGCCCACAACTCAGGATTTGTATACTGCACTAGTCGGCTCTAAGGTATTTAGTAAGCTCGATCTATCACATGCTTATGCCCAGCTGAATGTTGACAAAGAAAGTCAGGAATATTTGACGATTGCTACTCACAAAGGTCTTTATTCCTATTTAAAATTGCCTTATGGGGTCAAGTCGTCCCCAAAAATCTTTCAAGCAAAGATGGATCAAATTCTTCTAGGGGCTGAGAAATGTGTTTGCAAACAGGATGACATCTTATTAGGGGGAGATGACTGGCAAGAGAATCTCAAGATACTCGCAGATGTGTTGGACAGGTTACACAAACACAATTTGCATTTAAAATTACCAAAGTGTGAATTTTTGAAACCTGAAGTGGTCTATCTAGGGCTGAGAATAAGCGCTGAAGGTTTACAGCCAGTGGAGAAGATCAATGCAGTGAAACGAGCTCCAGCCCCACAAAACGTGAGTGAACTAAGGTCTTTCCTGGGTATGGTCCAGTCTTATCATTCCTTTTTGCCAGGGCTAGCTACCATCTTAGCACCTCTACATCGGCTTTTGCAGAAAAATGTTCAGTGGGAATGGACAGACGACTGTCAGAAAGCTTTTGAGGCATGCAAGGAGGGCCTCACCAGTGATTCGTTGTTAGTCCACTATGATCTGAATCGTAAGCTAAGGTTAGCTTGTGATGCATCAAGTTATGGCTTGGGGGCAGTACTGAGTCATGTAATGGAGGATGGCCAGGAAAGGCCGATAGCATATGCTTCACGTACCCTCAGTTCAAGTGAGAAAAATAACGCCCAAATCAAACGAGAGGTCTTGTCTATTATTTTTGAGGTAAGGAAATTCCATCAGTTTCTATATGGAAGAAAGTTCACTTTAGTGACTGACCACCAGCCATTGTTGACTATTTTGGGCCCTAAAACTGCCATACCCCAATCGCAGCTCCCCCTATGCAGCGTTGGGCGATTGTCCTTTCAGCGTATGACTATCAAATTGAGTACAGGAGCTCTGCGAAACAGGGCAACTGCAATGCACTCTCCAGATTACCCCATGAAGATTCTAAGATGGGCTGTGAGAGTGAAATCTACAGTTTAAGTGCTATTGATAAGGATTTTCCTATACCTGCAATGGACATCGGGAAAGCCATTTTGCTGGATCCAGTGCTTAGCAAAGTACTAGATTGGGTGATGATGGTGTGGCCAGAGGCTAGTACTGAAGATTTAAAACCCTACTATACCCGTCGGCATGAACTTTCTTGTGGACAAAATTGCATTCTTTGGGGCTCTAGGGTGATCATTCCCCAGGTATTTCAAGGAAAGATGTTAACCCATTGACTACCGCAGGGTTTTACATTTTCGGAGTGATTTTCCACCTATAAACGATGAATAGCAATTCGTGACTCTTTATTTGAACTACCAGGGAAAAGTGGTGCTGTCCTAAGGCACTGGAGGCTCAAGGTTTCTGAAAACGTCATTTTGACGTAGCTATTTTTTATCCGTGAAGCGACAGCAATGGCCCAAGTTCGGTTTGCTTGCGATTTCTGCTAAATTTACAGCCATTTTTCATCTTTAGCGGCTGCCTGATGAGCATCATTAAGCGTGACGGTAGCTAAGAGTCCACTTTCTCAAAGAATCGAGCAAGGTGATGTACTTTGTTGTTGAATTTGGCTTGTTACTCGACGAACTGGGAATTTGGCCGGTCGAACACTTAGTACCTTTGGGACTCGACTATTGATGAATTTCTCGACCTACCGCCACATATTTTGGAATTTCTGTGTACTGAAGATGACCAGGAGCAGGAAATTTTGGCGGTAGGTCGGAGTGGCTATGTGAAAGAATTGGGGAAGGAACGGGCGCTGTCAAAAATTCTCGTTAGTTCCCAGCATGCAATGCGCTCAAGATGTGGAAAATGTCGGGAAGGCCCGAATGCACTGGAACAAAAGGCTGTATCTACGCTCGGGAGAAGAATATGAACAAAAAAAGTCATTTCTAAGCTAGAAAAAGGACTGAATTTCGTTATGATGGTTGAGTTTTGGTTTTTCGACGATGATTTCCCTAAGAAAACATGAAGGCAAAAAGGGGCATTTTTGTTGTTTCTCTTTGACGTTAAAAACGGCCAGTTTCGTTCTTGTCCAAACTCAAAAGGCCATATTTGGTAAAAATCGCTACGTTTCTTGCATTTATTGGATATCCAAATTTAAAGGGCATTCCATTTCGTGCTCACAACTAACAGTTAAGGCAATATTCGTGCGATTGAGAGAGTTGCAATGTTTTGAAGCATGGGAGTTTTTTACGGCCGGTTTTGGCCGGCACGGGTGCCAATGGGTTAAAGGAGTTGCATTGGGAGCACCCGGGTGTTTGTACAATGAAAGCAATAGCATGCACCTGCATTTGGTGGCCCAAGATGGATGAGGAGATTGAAAGAGAGATAAAATTGTGCTCAGTGTGTCAACATGTCCGGAGCTCTCCACCTAGTGGCCCTTTGATACCTTGGAAATGGGCTACATGACCCTTTCAGCGTATTCATATCGATTTTTGCCAGACGGGCAGTGACTATTTCTTGGTGGTGGTTGATAGTCACTCCAAGTGGATAGACGTACAGCACATGACCCTAATTACCACAGAGAAGACCATAAATGAGTTACGTCTTATATTTGCCCAACACGGGTTGCCAGAGGAAGTGGTATCAGATAATGCACCACAATTTGTTTCAAATGAATTTGCTGAATTCATGCAAAAAATGGCATCAAACACACTCTAATTCCTCCTTACCACCCACAATCAAATGGTGCAGCTGAAAGAGCGGTCAGAGTAGTAAAGGAGGCGCTTGTCAAACAGGTTTTAGAGGGAAACAAGAGTAGGTCTAGCAAACATATACTCGCAGATTTTCTTTTAAGGTATCGTACCACCCCTCACAGCACCACAGGCACCATGCCAGCTGAATTGATGAGACGCCGCCTGCGTACACGTTTAAGTCTTGTGAGACCTGATCTAGCCCAAACAATAGAGTAAACAGAATAAGCAGAAGGAATAATTATAAGGATTTAAAGAGTCATTGAGATAGGCTGTTTGTAGAGAATGACATGGTTCGAGTGAGAAATACCCAAGCCAGTAGTAATACAGAAAGGTGGATTCTGGGAAGGGTAGTTAAGGTCTGTGGACCCAGAACTTATTTGGTTAAGACTGGCCATGAAACAAGATATGTTCATGCTGATCATTTGACCAAAACTCATGATAAGGCGCCAAATGAAATTAGAGGGCTAGATATACCTGTTCCAGAATTGTGTGAACAATCTAACCTAGGCATAGATGTTAGGCAAGTTTCAACCAGCGTGCCGCAGCCGCCAGTTGATTTCTCAGATGAAGATAGTCAGCCAAATTCTGGTGTTGATGAAGGGCATGTAAACACTCCATCGCCAGTTGTTTTGAGGCGATCAGAGAGAATCAGAAAACCTGTTGTGCGATTGGACCTATAGCTGATTTAATGGTTAATATCGTGTCACTTGTTGTAAGAACATCTTATTTCTCAGGGGAAGCAGTGTAATATATTAAGTACCCTATGGTACATATTGTGTTAGTACCCAGAGTGCATTGCTGTAATAGTTGTGTTGAAGCGGCCATGTTGTGTTCCTCATGGTTATTCTCAGCCACATTTATTCACAAAATACTACAGTATGTATGAGAAGAAAAATGCTATTTACTCTTTTCAAATATCTCTTTTTGTTCCAGAGATATTCAAGTTTTTAAAATATGCAAATTAGCCAAGTGATAGTCATACACAACCAAATTTTGATCAAATATGATGAAAAAAGATATCTCAGCCAATTTGCATCAGAAAGGTTTGATTCTTTGCAATAAGATTCTACTAAATGTGCTCCACAATACAAGCTTTACAGTTTTGTTACCATGGCAACATACTGGGTTCCAGACCTTCCCAATATTAAAGGGTTTTCTGGCTACCTTTAGCGTTCCATTTTGATTTTCGCCTTTATCTTTGTATGTCATCAAAGAGAAGCCATTTGAGTGGTGATTGAGCATTTCTGTTTTTGTTTTCGAGGTAGGTAATGTCTTATTTTTCTGTTTGTAACCAGTAATTGACACTGATTGACACAAGCAGGCTTGTGGAGTCCTGCTTGGTGGAGAAAGCTAGCCCTCGTTCACGATATTTAGATTATTTCTGCCGACCAAGATGCCCAAAAAGCCCTGAATTGCACATCAGTTGTATAAGGAGAGAAGCCTTTTCTCGTCTGGTGGCGGTTAGACAACCCCCCTGGGCGATTTCAAACAAGAAGCGAGTGGAAAAAAACTTAATTGTATACTGGTAGAGTTAGTATCATTTTTGAGGCCTTTCCATATGTGCCAACTTATCAAGGCAAGTCGGCAGTCAAAATATCACTGTTTTGGAGCGTGATGTCCTATGAACAGTGGGATATTTTGACTGCATGTACAGAGTAGGATACAGAACACACACACAACCTTGTTATGACTCAAACTGAAAATTGTATTATAATTTCAATTATGATAACGCTTTTATTTTCTTGTATCTCTTGTTGATAGAAATTTTACGCTGTCATACCTGATTTCTAAAGAAACTTATATTTATTGTGAAGAAGAGAAACTACAGTTCTTTGTAACTTTGCCCTCTTGTTTGAGGGTGCCCGCTTATCGTTATTGTAGATGGCAGTGAAGATATCATCAAACAAGCCAGGTGCAGTGGACTCACAAAACTCTTCCATTTCATCTGGATTGTGTGCTTCCCTCCATTGGAGTAGTGTGCCACCAATGATTCATGAAACTGGTGCACAAGAGTGCTAAATGATGTCTCCTTTATAACAGTAATGAAAAGTAGTATTACTTTGTATTGTACATTTGTGGGTAAATATACATTCATTATCCCGGGGGGGGGGTACTCCCAGAAAAATTGGGTGGGGGTGTGCGGCCCACTTCCTGAAACCCTCACCCTATTTCAGACCCAAATCTGCAATTTTCCCCACAGGCGCCCTAAGCTCATGCAGAGTACCGTATCACGTAATATAAACAAGATAGCTGCAAATTATAAGAATTTGTATGGGAATCCCGGTAATCAGTTCTAGTTGATAGATATACGAAAAACTTCTCAATAAAAAAGCCTTACCTTACATCCAAGGTGTGTTGCTTGCTATCTGTGTGGTTATTTTACCGATCTATCGCGATTTGAGCGATTTATGTGCTTCCTGTGTTTCCACTCTTAAGGCACACAAGAGCTCAGAGCTCAGCAGATGTATTCGATCCGGATGAATCGCGATTGACAGAATTGGCACCGTTCGAGTCCCCACTGCAGTCTACGGCTTTCCTGCACAGTTGTTTGATACGAATTCGATCGCCCATGGTCACGACCCCTAAGCGAATTAGAGCACTTTCCGACATGGCCAATACGACATGCGGATCTACTTTCTCATCGCTGAATCTTTCCAAAAGGGTACTAAGCCCCAATTGCTCAAGGATGGCTTTCATAATAGACGCCTTTCTTCGTCTTTCGAAAACAAACAAGCAAAATGGCGGCGTCAGGCTGCGAGGAGCTTGGATCCGACACGCGTGCTTTGCATTGTGGGTAGATCATAACGAGAAAGGACAGCAAATGGAGCGAAATGTACGTACACGAGGTAATATCGTTTGTACACCATATAATGCGTAAACTAGGCTATATAATGACAAAACACTGCTTACATAACGCCAAAATATGGGTATATAGAAAAATCACTACATATAATGACATAAGCACCACATATAGTAGCAAAACCACAGCATATAACGACAAACGTATTGCATATAACATCATAAATAGCACATATAATGAGAGGAGTACTGCATCTAATAAAAAAAACACTGCATATAATTCCATATAATATCGTTTGTACACCATATGATGCGTAAACTACCCTACATAATGGCAAAACACTGCTCATATAACGACAAAACGTGGGTATAATGGAAAAATCACTACATATAATGACATAAGCGCCACATATAGTAGCAAAACCACAGCATATAACGACAAACGTACTGCATATAACATCATAAATAGCACATATAATGAGAGGAGTACCGCATCTAATAAAAAAAACACTGCATATAATGGGAACTGCACTGCATATAATAAAGCAAATTGACATAAGACAGTCCTGGCGTTCCTTAACTTACACAATTCAACAATAGAGTGCACGAAGCATACCCTATTTCAGACCAAAATGTTCAAAATCGATACCCTATTTCAGAGAGGGGGGCAAGGGGGGTCTTGTCCGAAGTCACGATAGTAAATTTTCGATTTCACGAATCACGACTCAAGTGTTAAATTCACTAAGGTCACAAAAAATCTGATCACAACGAGCACAGCATCATGAAAATAACCTTGGCCCCCCTCTTCAGACCGAAACGGCTAAAACATCATACCCTCTGGGGCTGCGCATACCTATGTAGCCCATATAAGGGATTACCCCCCTCCTCCTCCCCCCCCCCTCCCCCGGGATTGTTATAGATAGTATTTAGATAGTATTTGAGCATTACAAATTAAAATAAACATCGAATTTATTTCATCCTTTTGCTACAGTGAGATGCACTCTCATTGCTATAAGTTACTGAAGCGTGAGAACTTCATACTTTTCATTCAGAACCACTTTATTGTGGCAGATGGTCATATAAGTTATTTCCTCCATTCTTGAGATGTGTAGTGAATGTCATGGAATTGCTACACAAGATTGCTGAATATTCTTTCTCTTTTTGAGGGTCAGTAACAAGAAAGAATAATTATTGGGCATTTTTGCACAAATTTTGACTGAATGTATGTCACTGGAAAAGTCTAGTCTAAGGGAGTTTTAGAGTGGCTCAAGCTATGTGATATAAAATAGGAACTGTTTCTGTTATTTTGGGAAGGGACAAATATTGAGGTTAAATTATGTTGCCTTACAGATGGATGATTGTCATTATATCTAATCTCCTTTTCAAAATTTCCTTTGAATTGTGATGTTTTCCTCTTTTAATTCACTGTTCAGTTCATCTTTTTGTTGTTGTTTTTCCATCAATTGTACATTTTGCCGAGTGTTCCATTATTGGCAAAATACCTTTCATTAATTAGTTATGATCTGTTTGCAACATTTTCAGCAACTGCAGATGACCACACTTTTTATTCTATACTTTTACAATAAATTGTTGGTGTGGATATTAAAAAAGTCCTGTTTTCTAGCTTAGATATACTGTTGATTTGTGGTGTTACTTAAGGTGTTTCAATGAGGGAAACGTTTTTTTTTACTGTTAGTAAAAATCCAGTCTAAATTCAGTTCAACATCTTTTAAAGCGCTCACTAAACACTGAGGTCTTTAAGATGGCTTATTTGCTTGGCAGTTTGCCCAAAATGTTTATTTGTAATCATCAACATAGTTTTCTTTATTTTAACCAGTGCACTTTTTGTCTTACACGCTATCTCAACACCAACTGACCTTTCAAGTCCTGTAGAAGCCAGAGAAATAATTGTTTTATGGTAACAGTCTCACATACCTTCAATTTTGTTCAACAGAAATGTGTTTTTTTTTCTTCTGCCTTCCTCTTTTTGTCTTCCATTTTTTAATTTTTTAATTTTATTTTTTTACCCATTTCAAGGTCTTCATTTTTTCTCAGGAGTTCTCCTCTGTCAGGGTTTTGACTTGTAGACTTTGAGCGCTAGTCGATTAATAAACAAACCAACCCGATGTGTGTGACTGGGGGCGTGTCCGTGGGAGGGGGAAGGTTCTCAAAAAACGACCTCAAATCGTTTTGTTATGCAAAGGAACGTTTCGGGAGCGGGTGAATTTTAACAAACATAAATGTTTTACCTTTTTAGGCGGAATGTACCCTTCGTTGTTGCAGATCCTCTTATCATCATCGGCCAGCAATAAATGTTTCTCACAAATAAATGTTCCGGTATGGAAAAGGTTTTGAAAACAGTTGAACACCGGAAATAACCGCCGTGGACACAAAACAAAGTTGCCCCGGCAGTCATCGTTTCCACGTAATGTGTAGCCTGCGTCGCAGACGTAAACTAAGCCCGGTTAGTAACGCCTGCGAAGCAGCGCCAAATTCCTTGTTCTGTACCAGAATTTGATTACATGCTGTGATTGGCTCGTCAACAAAAGGCTTTTGTTGACGAGCCAATCATAACGCGTACTCAAATTTTGGTACGGAACGAAGAATTGGGCGCCGCTTCGTATTCGAGGGCTAGTTCGGGACCGCTTGGGCGGATTTTCGATCGAGAGGCACGAGAAGAAGCGTGAATGTTTCGGCCTTTATGTTGCGTGGTTTGGAAGCTGAGCGATGTGATTTTCTGGGGAAAAATCGCCTCGGCGCTGGCTCGGTGCTGGAGCCGTTTAAAGGTCTTTCCACCCTTTTCATTTCTTATGACGCACAGTCGGCGGCGAAGACAAAACCCGACAAAATCGCTTAAAATATCATTGTTGAGGCAAAAGGACGACAGTACACCACAGCTACGACAATTTAACTTTTATTTAGCGTTGTTCAATACATATATTTAGCGATTCGTCGCCAGAGCATGAAACATACGGTAGATCCAATACATTTACTATAAAATAACAAAGGGTCACACAAACAGATTGTCTGGGTTACCTGTGGTTGGGTCGGAACAAGTCCTGAGGAGCTGAAGGAATTTCTGGGGATTACTGTCTGGATAAAGCTCAAACAATTGCCGATTTCTACAATAATTTGTTCGTTGCTGCTACAACTATTTTCAGAAACTATGTTTTAATATTGTGTTAGTCAAAGTTGATATTTTTTAGGCTTTCCAAGATGCTGTCAATGTGCTTTTAGTGTTCAAAGATCATCATGGACCACATGGCCCTGCATATGGTGGTTTTAGGGTTAACATACCAAACCTACCAATACTCAAACGCACTTTCTAATCTACGATTACTACTAGTATTCTTTTTATTATGTTGTGAAATTGTCAGCCCCGGCAGAATATTTAGGTACACCACAAGGCTAAATCTAGATGGACATTTTCAACAGATGACGCAAACGACGATAAATTAGGAAAGAATAGATCAATATCTCGAATTGAGCTACACTGGAGCCCCTTCCATTTTTCAAGACAAAGAAGCTCTTCGCGAATTGCAGCACACCGTCATTTCCGCAGCAATTAGCAGTTTAATCACGCTCTATCCATCGCCTTCCTGTGTTCCAGGACGAGATCAACGAAGCACATGGACTTAAGTTCAACACCAAATAACTGGTATTTCTAGTAAGGGGGCAGGGGCGGCGGCGTGGGTGGCAGGGGGGGGGGGGGGGGGGCGGGGTCAGTACCTTCAGCTTTCTGTACCCTGCTCTCCCGATTACCACCCGGTTCAGTCCTTCTCCCGTCCCCAGTAAATTAGGATACTCAAAACACACCCAAATCATACCAGAAGACCTAATAAAATGGTCTTTGATGACATAGAATTGAGATATTTTCAGCCTTGATCGTCTTGATGATCTCTTTTGAAAGCTTACGCGACACATGTGCACTCATGCAGCCGGACATTTCATGACCAATGACGTAATCACTAAAAAAGGATTTAAAATTCTACTTTTGTTTTTATTTTGTTCCTTTACAGGTATATAATATATGAACGTACAAAAAAGATACAGGCAAAGATAACAATACTTACACAGATCACCTTAATTACAAACTAAACCGAAAGTTACAATACACTGCACTACACTACAACCAAGAATTACTTAACAAATTGAAATTTAAA
Organism: Pachyseris speciosa; assembly: GCA_016490735.1. Taxonomy (NCBI): domain Eukaryota; kingdom Metazoa; phylum Cnidaria; class Anthozoa; order Scleractinia; family Pachyseridae; genus Pachyseris; species Pachyseris speciosa. The sequence continues at coordinate 352,534 of JAEMWC010000169.1, read as the reverse complement.
TAAAAATAAAATGTACAGGAAATATACAAAACAAAGTTAGGATAACAGCTACTGTTGCGGTATTAATGGCAGTAGGAGTTTCCATTTTTCGTCGTGAAAGTGGATTTTGTTGTTTTTTATCTCTCAATAAAACGTTCAACTATCAGTCTTAAGGCGATCGATTTAGTAGCTGGATACCCAGAACTGGGAGCATGTCATTGCATCCAACAAAGCGCATTCCTCCGTAAAATTCACGATGGAAATCGATTGCAATGACATGCTCCCATTTCTGGGTATCCAGCTACTAAACCGATCGCTACAAATAGAAACAAAGGTGTACGTAAAACCTATGAATACAGGTCTACCCTTGCACTATCAAAGTCATGTTGACAATCGGTACGAACAGGGTTTACTGAGAACTATGCTTTATCGAGCACATCGTTTATCTTCTTGGTCATATTTCTCGGACGAGTGTGACCGATTAAAGACGGTATTCTCACGCTTGAAGTATCCAAAATATCTTGTCAACTCTACCATAAAAAAGTTCGTTCACTCTAAGGTTTGCCTGCGACCCTTAATAAGAGCCCTATATTCTTCTCGATCGAAATAAGAATTGCAAATGGAATAACGTGTCGTCACGCACGCGTCCTCACACAGGTTGGTGTCACTGTGAATTTACCAAATCCCAACGGTTTTGTCAACCATCTTCTCTAGCAAAGACATCAATTGGTCTATTGATGGTCGCTTAGAGGCCGATTTAAAGCAACTTGTTATCAGAGCTTTGGCATCTTCTGGTATGTCTGGTATTTCAGGGTATTCACCGTTTTTTATCCTGTTTTCGATTTCACGAGAGGAAATCCCTCTCCACGCTGAAACCCTACTGTATACCTCCAAGGCAATAACAGCGAAAGCGTAAACATCCACACTCGTGCTTGGTGGTTTTCCCTCCAGCTGCTCTATGTGCTGGTATGCTAGGGTACCGGCGTTAGTACCTTCACGTGTCACCATAGTCACATTATCTTTCAACTTTCCCAAGCCAAGGTCACAAACAATTCCCTTATGTGACCCTTCTTCGACCTATCAAAAGAAACCGACCATTAACTTCTGAGGTATTTTAGTAGCTTGCCTTTGTAGCAGGCTCAGGAGCGCAGGAGCGCGCGAAGGAGGAGAGAAAAATCCTCATCCCTTGCGCGCGCCTTATTTTCTCGCGCTCTGTTTTCTCTATCGCCTACTATGCAGGCTAGTATTTTAGTACAGTTTCTACATTTAAGGGTTAATCAGTGGTCAACATATTAAAGACAAAGATTCTAAATTAAAGGTCAGCGAAGTGACTTTATCCGCAATGACAGCAGACGCTTTTCAAATTGCGCAGTTTAGGTACGAAGACAAAATCGCATACTGAAATTGTGTGACAAAAAAATGCACAGAAAAAAAAAATCGAGAGTGCGTGGTTCGATAGACGATTCTCCCATGCAGGTTGAATCCTGGATCATATCACACATGCAGTCAACTGTTCTGGAGTATTAGTTACGAAAGGATAAGATAAGATAAAATAACTTAGACATGGTAAGACCCTCAGGAGACCACAAGAAAAAGTAAAAAAACATGAACCAAGACCAATTACAAACGGTATAGAAACAATAAAAATATATGCAAAAACACAGGCGTTTTTTGAAAAGTACACTGAAGTTGCTATTTCTATAATTATTCACATGAGTAAACGTTAAGAGAGTATGATTTTTACCATGATATTGGCCGGCTTCAAATCTTGATGTATTATGCCCTTTTGGTGAAGGTATAGAACCCCTTGGGCAGTAGTAAACAGCACGTAACCGTTGTATGTCGGTTCCAGAGTCTAGAAATACAAAATAAACAAACAGCAACAAAAACAAACCAGAAATAATCAGTAACTTGTGCATTATGTAGCACAACTTGAAGTAACCTTTGATTCTCATTCATCCCCTTCCCTTCTTACACACATCTCACCTGAATAAAAGAGCCCTCCCCCCTCTATCAAGCTCTAACTTCTCATTTGTGACATTTTTGCTACAGCTCCATCTGTAAGTGGAGTAAACCTCCCGCCGTAAGCAGCCATCCTCGGGGCCCAAGCATCGGTGTCCCCTTAAGGAAGGTGTCAGAGGTCGTTGCATTAAGAAAACGATGGTGGATATTTTAGTAACTGGACGGCGGCCACATTTGAGAAACTACAATTTGCAAATGGAGAAGCGAATTTAAGAAGGTGCAGTATAAATGGAGTGAATTTATCGTTTTAGCTAAACCATGGCCTGGTGAGGACGTCATAAATGTAGAGTTCCAGGGAAGAAACTTCCGAGACCACGGTTTGGTTTCAGTTTTAGTGGATGTGTCCACAAAGGGAGGTTCTGCTGTATTCACACACACAAGATACAATAAGTTTCAACAGTTCTTGCCATTATGTTGTTTCATATTCACACTGAATGAAACGGGAAGCAAAATCGTAACAAAAAGACCCGTAAAAACCTGATGTTGTAAGCTATGATGCATTTTAAGTGTTGTTCCTCAACAACACGCCATAAGAGCTCTTTCAACAGTCAAAAATGAACACAATTGGAAGAAAGGGAAAAGGTGAGAGGAAGACTCCATTTAAGTAGTTAAGATGACGTGGTTTTGCCCAGACGTTCACCACTGCGCAGGTCGGAGTAATTTCCCATATAAAGAGGGCATGTATACCTCGACGAAAACTGATTAGCTTCTAAAGAACTGTTTTCAGTGCCTCACTTTCTCACTCAATCCTGTTGCAAATTAATTTGGTTTTATTAGTGTTAATAAGTTAATTGGTCTTGGCCTTGTTCTTTCAGGTACAACACCAACGAAATATCGGGACCTAGGCAATCTTGGAGACTAGGCGACCGTTTTTGCGAACACATGAGAGACGTTGAAAGAAATGACAAAGATAAATCCAAGCTAGTCGAACGACACGTAAACCTACCCGGCAAACCATTTTCTTGAACATATAACAGTCTTTGGCATTTCTTTACACCAAGGTTACGCAGAAAGCCGAAACATTTACAGAAGCATTCTATGTCCGAACTGGCATTCTTAATACCCACGAAAATCAAAGAAAGTTTCTCATTTATTTTGTTGTTTCCCGCGTTATACCATGCTTCCACCAACAGCGTACAATCACTAACCAAACTCGCCGAGACACTCCTCGAAAAGAAAACTTTTATGTTAAACGCGTGAGTTTTCCAATCTTGGTCCCCTCCTTCTTTTCAATGTTCTAACCACGTGACAGCGTGGACGAAGCGCGTTTCCAAATTGCTTGATTGGGGGTGGGGGGGTAGATGGCGACCAAAAACGATGTTTCTTGAATAAAGGAAGGACGCTTGTTTCTTAGAAAGCGTTTGTTTTGCTATGTCTCGACAATTGTTCCATTGCTAACTACCCACCATTCCTCCATTCACCTTGACGAAGGGCTAGCACTCTAAACGTCAGCACTGGGATCTCTTTACTGTGGCCAATTTACCTTTATCAACTGTGTTGATAAAACCATATTCGTATTCACACATACCCACCGACGCAGCCCCACAGCTTCTTTAGAAACTAAGCCACTTGTTGTAAATGAAGTTGGATAGCCTAACTTTGCCTTTTCTCTGCCACAGCATTCAAATTAAGCGTGTGTTAAAGCGCTTTTCAATTGACTGTCGTAAAACCAAAACCAATGCAACTGCTCTGACCAATCACAACGATAGTAAGGCCGCGGTTACACGAGCGATTTTTTGCTTGCGATGGTGATGCGATTTTTTGTAAAATTGTCGCGTCGCCGGCGCGCGATGAAAATCACCCGTGTAGCCACCCTCGCACAGGTGATGCGACAGCTCAAAAAATCGCAGAAAAAGAATCGCGAAAAGTTAAACTCATTTAATTTCTCGCGATTTTTTTCTTGCGACTTTTTACCTGTTGCGTTGCCAGTTCAAGGGTGGCTACACTTGCGATTTTCATCGCGCGCTGGCGACGCGACAAAATTTGAAAAAATCGCATCACCGGCGCGAGCAAAAAATCGCTCGTGTAGCCGCGGCTTTAATTGATTTTTTGCTTGCGATGGTGATGCGATTTTTTCAATTTTGTCGCGTCACCAGCGCGCGATGAAAATCGCAAGTGTAGCCACCCTTGAACGTCGCAAGAAAAAAATCGCGAGAAATTGAATGAGTTTAATTTTTCGCGATTCTTTTTCTGCGATTTTTTGAGCTGTCGCATCACCTGTGCGAGGGTGGCTACACGGGTGATTTTCACTGCGCGCTGGTGACGCGACAATTTAAAAAAAAAAATCGCATCACCATCGCAAGCAAAAAATCGCTCGTGTAGCCGCGGCCTTAAGCAGTGCAATGAGCCAATCAGAATACGAGGCAATTACATGTAGCCGGAGCAAAACGCGGGAAAATACGCGCGTGCAAGTCACGATTGGTTTGGTTTTGCTTCTCATTGGTTGAGAAAGTGGCGCGGGTTTTCTTGGCCAATCACAGAGTGAAGTAATGCAAAACCAAAGCAAGACGAGAATCACTTTCGACACTCGCTCTATCGCTTGGATCGCATTAATCTCTAAAGAACGAGTAAACTTGTGCCTTAATTGTCCCCATGCGCTTACCTTTCCGACAAGTTTTGACTTCCTGAGTCCAAGTGCTTCAGAAAGGTTTTGTCCTTTGATATAATTCGTCACCAAAAGGACGCTGGTGTCTGTTATGCAATACCCCAGCAGCATAACAACGTTGGGGTGACGCAAACGGCTGAGGAAAGAATGTGTCAGTGAAATTTTCTGGAATTTGTGTCTCCCTTTTAGACAGTTTTAGATGGCTTAGATAAGTAAAAGATGATGTACGTACAGGGAGAGAACTTTTTATTGCGTTCCTTTTTGGGCAAAATTTTCAACTAATATTAGCCAAAATACTTTCTTCAAAGATTGTCGTTCTCTAAACAAAAATTTTGACTGGGAGATGGAGATGACTAACTAACAGTAAGACATGGATCTGGTTACTCCGAAGGGAACTGAAGAAAGAGATAGTGAGCAGCTTAATAACTGCTGCCCAACACCACGCTATAATAACTAACAATGGAAAAGCAAAAAAACACGGGCGGAATCAAGGTACAGAATTTGCGTTTCATGCAATGCAGATGAAACTGTAACTTATATTTGTGTGTGAATGCAGCAAACTAACCCAGTGAGATTATAAAGACACGACATGCTGGCGAAGGTGGAACTTGTGTAAGAAATATGACTTAGGGTGTAACGAAAAATGATATGAACATCAACCTGCTCAACGCAGTAATTGAGTCTGACACAATCTTATGGGATTTCAGTATATAAACTGAAACTCGGCTGCTTTTCAATAACAGCCTTGTTGACTATTCCCTCCATCTTATATCCAACACGTGCTTGTGCAGTAATTTTAATCATTGTACTTGTGAAAGGATGAGATTTCTGATGACGATTTATACTCATGAAATAATTAAAAAAACTAAGGATAACTCTCACTTACCGGAGTAAATACACTTCAGCCATGTTTGAGAGTTCATTGTCACCCTTTAGGGTTATCTTCACCGCAACTGGTGAACCTTTCCAAAGGGCCTTGCGGACAACACCAAATTGGCCCTTTCCAATGACACCCAGCTGACGGATGTCCTTTTCATTGATTAGTAGACTCTGTGAACGATCTAGCAGAGACAAAGACGTAAAACAAACTTAACAAAACGTTTCAAAGTTGGAAAAAAAAGCATGTTTCGGTAGGTTTTACTGCTATGAGAGTTAGTATGAGCATCATCGTCATCATCATCATCATCATCATCATCATTGTTATTATCATTGTTATTAATAGCCCACTTTGGAAATGAGTAAGGGCCTGGGAACAAATCCAAACTTAATTGCAAATCAAAGGGCATCTCAAAATTAGTAGTTTCAGGTATACAAGCAGTTACAAAAGGTTCAGACACTGACTCGAAAATTCAATTCTTCTTACTAAAACCCCTTTTCCAGTTCAAAAAAAAAGTGACAATGCCCCTCCATCCCCCCTCCCCTTAGTCAATGTTTATACCCTTTCGTTTGAATACCAAGTGGAGATCGAAACGACTTTGTTTGGGGAGGGGCGGTGTTGTGACTTCAATGACACGCATTGTATGGCTGTTAAGTGTGAGTGTCTCAACTCTTTTTGCAATTGCTTGTCTCCATGGCTGTTGGCTCCATGGCTGACTAAAGGGAACAGTCAATAGGTCCAGGGAATGTATCAAGGGAAAGTAGAAAGATGGAATTTTAACTGGGATAGGCGTTACGGTGTCATAGTTGGGTTCTAATTGATGATAATAAAGTTGAACATTAGTATATATACTAATATACATTTCTATTTATAACGTTAAACACGTCGTTTATAACGAGAAAGCGTCGACAAAGATGGTGTTTCCGGCTGAAATAGACCCTGAAACGAGGGCATATATAAAGTTTCTGCGTGGAGATGGTGGTAAGCTTGTTTGCTGGATGAAAAGCCGCAGGATTATAACATGAACTTAAAAGTCAAGAAAATCCGTTACAAATGTCTCTTTTCCGGAAAGTGGCTCTGCCACCCAATACAAAGTCTCTAATTTTCATGATTTTCGTAAGCCTTTTAATTTGCTCAACTCCAGTCAACCGAACAGCCGTAGTTTGTGTCGGTCCTATTCTCCCTCCCCACCAACGTCTGCTGAACCGAGCAGGACATTCCATTCCAGGAACTGACCAATGACATCGTGGCTTTTAAATTTCGGTGTTGCTAAGTTCCCGTAGCCTCCTTCGCAGCCGTTATTTGTGTCGGTTCTATTCTCCCTCCTGATTGATTTCTTTTTGCACTGGCTCTCATTTGACTTTTATTAGGAATAAACAGAATTCTAGCTACCAAACTTGAAGCTGCTAATCATGACGCATTGAAGACTCTCTTAAATATCGGAAATGACTTAGATTACAACTCTATATTGTCCGTAGCAGGAATGAATTCTTTGGAATTTCGACGATATGAACAATCACTTTCATTACTATACAAATGTGTTATAATAAGGGAAATGGGCCTAGTTATATTTCTAATTTCTTTAAGTTCCGTCTCTCGCATTATAACTTAACGGGAGGAGGTTGTAACCTTGTTCAGCCTTCCTACAACAATCAATATTTCCATAATTCTTTTACTTATAAGGTTACTCATCAATGGAATAAGCTACCTACTTATGTTAAACAGTCACCCAACTTAGGCGCAGTTCATAAAAATTTGGAGTCTATTAATCTTTTAAATTTAAGGACCAGCTGTCTATGCAATTACTGTCAATCATAAATTTTTAATGAGTTGATATTTCAAGTAAAAATTATCAAGAAGTGTCAAAATTGTCTAATAACACAGACGTTTCGGGTGTATTACCCTTCTTCAGTGTGGAAAACAACCGTTGAAATACGCAATATTTGTCACTACGTTGAAAGGAAGTGCGTGCGCGTAAAAAGTAGCGCGCGCACAGGTCAAACGTATTTGAAATTAATGTTAAGGCCATCCGGTTGCACGGTTCCCAGCTGAAAAATTAGCTTCATTTCCAGTTGCTTGCGGAGGATGTTGGTTCCTTTACACAAACGCATACCCCGCACCTGGACATCTGTGATACTGTGACTAGCGGAGTTGAAATGTTGTGCCACAGGAAGCCCAGGGGTGTTGTTGCGAATGCATCGCAAATGCTCACCAACTCTACTCTGAGACTTCGCCCAGTTTCACCGATGTAAATATGGGAGCATCTGCGGCAGGATATACAGTACACAAGATTTTCTGACATGCAGGTGAAATGATCGCGGATGGTGAAGGTGCTTTTAGGGCCTCGTATAACGGTGAGAGGATTGATGAACTCGCAGGTGTGACACCGAGGGTGTTGACCACTGACCACTGCAAGCGTGCTATCCCTTACAGTCAGTTCCTCCGCCTTCGTCGACTTTGCTCGGACGATGATGACTTCCTGATCAAATCTAGGGAGATGATAACATTCTTTAAACAGCGTGGCTATCCGCTTACTTCGCTTGAACAGGATCTCCGTAGGCTAACAACCACCGGCCGTCCTCATGCTGTAACCGGGTCGGAACGGGGAGATACCACCGTCGATAGAGTGCCTCTGGTCATCACATACCACCCGTTTAATACCCACATCAAACGGTATCTACTTCAGAACTTTCGCATTTTATCAACAGATCTGCAAACGCGAGACATCTTCCCACAACCACCTTTTGTGGCATACAAACGCGATCTCAGCCTAAGAGACATTCTGATACACTTCACCGATAATTCTTCCACTGAGCAGCCTGGGTCATGTGCATGTCAACCCCCCCGGTGTCACACCTGCGAGTTCATCAATCCTCTCACCGTTATACGAGGCCCTAAAAGCACCTTCACCATCCGCGATCATTTCACCTGCATGTCAGAAAATCTTGTGTACTGTATATCCTGCCGCAGATGCTCCCATATCTACATCGGTGAAACTGGACGAAGTCTCAGAGTAGAGTTGGTGAGCATTTGCGATGCATTCGCAACAACACCCCTGGGCTTCCTGTGGCACAACATTTCAACTCCGCTAGTCACAGTATCACAGATGTCCAGGTGCGGGGTATGCGTTTGTGTAAAGGAACCAACATCCTCCGCAAGCAACTGGAAATGAAGCTAATTTTTCAGCTGGGAACCGTGCAACCGGATGGCCTTAACATTAATTTCAAATACGTTTGACCTGTGCGCGCGCTACTTTTTACGCGCACGCACTTCCTTTCAACGTAGTGACAAATATTGCGTATTTCAACGGTTGTTTTCCACACTGAAGAAGGGTAATACACCCGAAACGTCTGTGTTATTAGACAATTTTGACACTTCTTGATAATTTTTACTTGAAATATCAACTCAATCTTTTACTACCAAGTGTCAAGCATCTCCTACGACTTTTTAGTCTATTTGTTTACAACTTAATGATTATAGTCTACCTTGTTGGATAGTTGGATAGCTTGTAAATAGTTAACAATTCCATGTATGTATCCTTTATTTAATTCTTCTTATTATTATTATTCATTTAATTTTATCTCTTAGTTTTTATTTTAGTCTTGCGTTTTATACATGAGCCCTTGGCCCGGATACCGAGGGCAACCTCAATCCCACGCAATGACTTTAATAAATTGATTGATTGATTGATTGATAAACTCCAGGCAACTCAGGAGAATTATTCTTGTGCCACATATCGTAAAAAGAAAAGCGACGAGAAGAACAACAATTACCGTTACCTGTTTCTTCCGCAGAAGTCACATGATCATTTTCCGATTGGGTAGAGCTTTCACGGCCACCCTGTTCTTTTCTTGGGCTTTTAAAATCACGATTCCACAGCGGGGACGAGGGTGGGGTGGACTGCTCTGTACTCGTAGATTTTTCACCATTGCTGGGGGTAAGAACAACTAGCGTAAGCTAACATCATAGAACTCTTTCATAATGGCGGACGATTTTGATTATTGTTTTGTATTTATGATAATTAGCCTTACTAACCCCTCTTTAATCAATTAATGCAAAAATTCTATTGAATTTCGCACATGCTAACGAGGCTAGTAAGGCTAATTATCTCTAGAGTGTTGTCACATGACGTCACGGCGGCCATCAGTTGTGTCCCAAAACAAAGAAACGGCGGCCATGTTGGTGCCAAACTAAACCTCTGGGAATAGGCAACTTCCACGATAGCATCACTAGATTACAAGTACATGTACCAGAATTCAGTTTTTTTTTCTATTCTCATTTAAATTTTGTAATCCCAGCGGGTAATAATAACAACTTGAAAAACTGCTAAGACCGTGAACAAAGATCCTGCTTGTACGTTGGATCTCACAGGAGATCTAATCAACCAAACTTGAAAAATAGACGATTAGAAGTCCAAAGACTACCGCAAGGTTGATACAGCGTAATATATTTGAGAACTTTTAATTGTCTTAAAATAACAATAAACAATTATTGGACGAAATCTCTGAGAGTCAGAGGCAAATCATGATATTTTGCGAAAACCGAGTTCGATCACCGAGCTTGTTTTCCTTAATTATTTTCGGGAGGCCTGAAACGATATGTCATTTTTCACTGAATTTGAAGAGCTTGGACACGTGGGGCGCAACTACGCATGAGGAGAATTATATTTGCAGCAAAATCACAGTTGGACGGTACTGTGCATGAGCAGACCATTATTTGTAGGCAGTTATTTGCAGATCACGTGGTAGGCTGAGGGCCAATGAAAAGGAAGGGAAAAAAGTATCGAATGATCATAGCTCTAATTAGCATTAGTATAAATCCACTAGCGGTCTATCACGACTGCTGTTCTCTGACTGGCTACGCTACTCGCTATCTTTGCTGTGATAGACAGTGAGCAGCGGTTGTCAACAAAATGGCGGCCGCTTCTTCGCGTTTTCGAGGTGTCTGCGAGGAGGATTTAGATAATTTACTTGTTTAGTTTTGGACGACTAGTAGATTTATACTGAAACAATTACATTATTCGCTCTCGATTTCTGTGCGTGATAGCAGATTCGGGCGGCGCCCTCATCAGCTATCACGCGATAGAAATCTCGAGCTCATAATATAAATATTTAAGAGAAAAGCAAAACCTGAAGGATTTTGGTAGCTGTAGTCAAATGGCGTCATCATGGAAATGTATTGAGTGTTTTCACATGACGTCAAGGCGGCCATGTTGGTGTCCCAAAACAAAGAAAGGCGGCCATGTTGGTATCGCAAACTAAACCTCTGGGAATTGAACTTTAGTTTTATAAATACTTTCTTTTGTTTCAGTAAACCAATATGGCCGGTGGTCACGTGAATGAAAACGCTCTACAGGTGTAGGGATTCAAACCTAAGTAATTAAAGCACTAAGTGTGCAAATTACCACTGTCGCCACATGTCGCCAACCTCGTTCCCAGGGTCTCTCTTCTTCCCGCCCCTGGAGCGAGAGGGGGCGGGAAGAGGAGAGACCCTGGGAACGAGGTTGTATTATTGTCATCACTATCATTGTCATTATTATCTCCATCAGCAATGAGAATAGTGATGAATGCAATAGAAGGTGATTACAATAACTAAAGCCCGTCGCACACCACACGTGAGGAAACAGCTGAGCAAAATGAAAATGCCTTGAGAGGCTGTAAGCTCAGCCGTTTCCTCTCGTGTGCGGCGAAATTTTGGGGAGAAATTCGCCTCGCAAGGCCGTGAGGTCAATATCGAACATGTTTGATATTTTCCTCACGGCCTCGCGAGGCGAAAATCTCACGAAAACCTCGCCACACACGAGACGAAACGGCTGAGCTTACTGCCACGCGAGGCATTTTGTTCAGCTGCCGGTTTCCTCATGTGTGCGACGACCTTAATCTAACTTTTGAATCTTTGAATAACAACCCGAGTTGTCTATATATAGCCTAACCCTAACACTACTCAGTGACGTGCTAAATACTGGAATCGAGTATCAATAAATATTTTCAGTTTTAACTGAGTAGTTCGCCGCTAAACCTGCCAGAGTTAACCTAAAGAACAGTCACGGTTTTCTTACTAAACTGATGGCTGATATTATAACCTCGTTCCATGGAGGTTGTGTTTTGTTTATGTGAAAAATATGAAAACGTGAAAAATTGTTATACTGCGTGACATCGTCGAAGTTGCCCATTGGATGAGAATTTAATCGCGATAAACATTAGCCTTCCGTCACTCCTTTATGCAGCCCAATCGAACGAAACCGGACCAAAAATCAATCGAACTCGTGGCCTGCACCGTTTGCAAGGCCGATAGCGATTGGTTAATGCGTTTCTTCGGGTGGCCTGGGTGGTTAACCAATGAAAATCCCGCTTTCGTTCATTACCGTCAAACTGTTACCGTCACGCTTTTCAGTCCGCTTTAGTGTAACTGAAGTGTTCCATCGTTTTACTGACGAGGTGTTTCGTTTTAAAACTGGGCTGTTTTTGTCGAATCTGTTGTTTAGTATTTTTAGAGTGCATTGTTATGAGCTTCTGTGGTCGTGGCTCGCGGTCCAAAGTGTGACGAACAGTATTTTAATCACTCCAAGCCACCGAACTGTCTTAAATGCGACTATTTTCTGGGGAAAACGTTTCATGGAGCAAGAAAAAATGGTGAAGTTGGCTAACCCAGCCGTTGTTGAAGTGAGCGATCAGTGCGTGTTTTCCTCCCTGCCGAACGACTGTTCGGAATGATCACCGTTTTGTTACATGTCGCGGGGATATGTGGCTGTGTACACGTGAGGAGTGCAAGATTTCTCGTTCTGTTCGCGTCAACAGTTGAATGGCCTTGAATTATGAATGCGAACAAGTGAAAGGGACTGCAGTCGTAGCTCTCAGACGTTTCTCAGGTATTTTCAGGTTGTAAAATGATATTAAAATAAATATTAAGCTTACTTCTTACAGAGATTGATTCTGCATGTCTACTTAAGCAAATTTTGTAAAAAGGCTGTAAGTTTTTAATTTCTTATGCCTCATGCTCTTGCAATGTTGTAATTCCTGTCATTTTTGCTATGTTAGATGATACTTGATTAACGTGATATTTCCATGTAACTTCATCATCAGTATTTAACGCCATAAATTTGTGCATTTTACTCTTTTAATTTCTTTTCCATCGATTAAGTGATTCATTTGCTATTCAGTAACTTTTTTCTTTGTCTGGAAAACCATGGAATGAGTTTTAAGATTCACAGAAACTTTATTAATTTTGCAGAAAGCCACTTTGTCATCTTTTTTAGTTCCTGATTCATGATACTGTAAAGCGTATATACAGCTGTATATATTTTCATCACTGTAAAACAAATTGATATCACTTGTAAATTAGATAAAATTTAAAATTTTGAAGCTCTCACAGATGTCATTCATGTAGATAAGAAATAGTAAGAATGCTAGACTTGCATTAACGATTTGCTTTCCATTTGTCAAATAATTTCTAAACCAGTCTATGGCTCAGGCCTGGCCAGGGGGTGTAGTGGGATACAAATATACCTGGGTTTTTCCCATAAGATACCAAAATACCTTCAAATTGTAAAACGTGATACTTAATACCTAAAATCATCTTGAAGCATTTAATTCATGCCTGTATACTGAATACCTAAAATTCAGGAAGAACCAGATACTTTATACCCGAACTCTAACATAAAAATACCATATACCTGAATGAAAATGGCTTTAGATACCGTATACCCAAAACCCCTGGCCGGGCCTGATGGCTACTCCTCTAATTCCATAATGCTAAATAGTTTTCCCAGACAACATTTTCTCTTGAACTCTATGGAATACTCTAGCAAGATCCAGGAATATATCTCCAGTAGTACATTTGTTGTCATCTGTTGAATGTCATAATTATTTAATCACAAGGTCTCATGTTGTTGCCTAAATTCATTAAAATCAAGTGAAAGCCATACTGGCTGACAAAAATTATGTTGAGTTTATCAACTGAAGGTACTTTATAATTCACTTAGACTTTGGCTTCTCTGTAATTTTACTTAAGCTTGAAAGGCCAGAAATCAAAAGTTTAAAAAAGTTATTTTATTATGTGCTTTACAAATTAGTGTGACTAATCCTATTTTCAGTTGTTGTGGTATCATGCCAGTAAGAAATGATTCCTTCAATATATGTGTTCTGTTTAGTTATTAAAGCGGATACAGTATATTTTTGTTGGTTCACGAAATTTGGTATGATAACTCCATGTATTATGGTTGTTTTTTGTTGTAAGTTTCAAACAAAAGCTAAATGAATTTTGCCAATTTTAAAGCTGCACATTGTGCAACAAACAAGTTCTTTTATTGTTTCTTTCAAAACAGTTTGTCAAATTAATATCCTGTATGGTCATGAATCTAGTCTCTTTCACAGCTGCTTTTTGGGATGTCACGCATTGCTCCATGAAGGCTGTTGACAAAACTCGTTGACTTATATAACTCCCAAGTTTTGTTAAATATATTTGATTTCAATGTAATTTCACTCATAGATGAAGTCATATTGATGTTCAATGTAAGTTATACCTATTTGCTTTACAATAGTGTCCCAAGATTTGTGTGGAGATACAGCACACAACCAATTAAGCCTGTAAGCACCACAAAAGAGATCTGATACATGTCATGAGCTTGTTTTCACAAATCAATCATAGCATGCATGTGACTGTGAACAATTTTAAATACCTGCAAGGTCCTGCCTCCAAGCTTGGGCCTTCTGTTTTCCTATAATAAACATAAACAAGAGGTAAATATCAATAGGTAGCAATTTGATGGTAACAGCCAACTGCATGGTACAGTTTAGTGTGAGAAGGGAATTAAAACGTTTATTTCAAAGAGTATCACCAGGGAACTGATCAGTGGCAAAAATACAGAAATTGGGTCTAAACTGAGTCTAAATGAATCAGTGTGAGCAGGGCATGTGAAAGAGGCAATTTTTTTAAAATCTCAATTTCTCTAAAATTTGCTCTCCTTTGGCAACAGACTGGTTATCATGTCAGAAACTTATGTCCATGCATATATTGTGCTTTGAAGGCCTGAATTCACAGAATTAACATACATGTATGATTCAACACTGAAGCTGATCCTGAGAGGTTCCTCCAATCTTGGCTTTTTTGTTTGGCTATAATTAACAAAGAAGAGGAAGAATGTATTACCTTATGAGTGGCATTTGTATACCAACCAGCCAGCTTTGTCTTTTAAGTGGTGCAGTTTAATAACAGATTATGGAAAATTAAGGGAAATGCAGTGTTTTGATCTCAAAAAGAGTATTATTTGTTGGGAAACTAACATGGTGTGGTGAAACTTATGTACTTTCATCAACAAAAAGGCAGTATTTTGAAACAAGAATAATCCGTTTTTTGGTAGAAAAGTAACTGCGAATTTTTAGTATTACTTGCTTTCTACTGTTGAAAAGTGGGGAAGGGGCTGGGGGGGGGGGGGGGTGCTAAAGCCCCCCCCCAGCCCCTTCCCCTGCATGGTCCCTGCCCCTATATTAATTACACACAGATGATCACTGATCTTCTTACATCATTTTGAACCAACAATATTACTGCTCGTTATGATTACAAACCCTATATTCGAGGTACTTCTTCTTTTAAGCTGTGGCGTGGCTTTTTCTTGAATCTGCAAAATAAATGAGGTACAAACGGTTGAATCGAATGTTGAAGTCTCACACACTTTTGTGCTTAGTTTTCACTTGTGAAACTTCTACTTACATCAATCAATCAATCAATAATCTTTATTTATACTCAAATTGAAGATATCAATAAGATTCTAATATTTCCGAGGATAAATGGCAAAAATAAATAAATCAAAATAAATACCTCTTACTAACCGAGTGCGAGGTCAATACTATAAGTTACGGACCCAGTTTTTCCCTGTAGATTTATGGCCCAAACGCGAAGCGCGTAGCCTGTAAATTAATGGGAAAAAACAAGGATCTGTAACTTACAGTACAGACCGAGAAAACGAGGTTAGTAAGATATTTATTATACCTCTGATGTTAATCCGGCACGTGGGAAAGAACACTAGTTGAAGTGAAGTGGGCCATACAGTAGAATACAGTCCGTAAAACTGACCAATCACAGCACGTGTACCAAGTGAAAGATATATTAATAATAATAATAATTGTCTTTTAATTTTTGTCTGTGCAATTGAAGACTACAGATGGACATATGTCACTCATAGATTTTGCTGTTTAGAAGAAATGCACATGTCATTGGCTTCCCTGTGGGGACGACGCCTAAGCTAAATAGGGGGATTGTAAAATCAGTCAAAGAAACTTCAGGAATTTCCCTGGGGGATCAGGGAATCTTGCAAGACAAAGTCCCCTTGGTGAGCTTTCTCTCAGCAGAAAATCCCCTGGTATCCTTTACAAACTCGTGAATTCTCCCAGCACCCTAACTTTTTATCGTAAAATAATGTCAAGTTTTTCCTCTACCCTCGGGCAAAGAATCCCATCCATCTCCTTGTATTCCCCCACATATCTCCCTGGTCGGCCCCGGGTGTAGATCCCACGACGTGCAAAACAATAACGGTCAGCTGAAATTGCATCAATCGAGAAAATGAACAATATTATTGGTTAAGTCACCCTGACTTCAAGCCCAGATAAAGCGAGGATGACGGTTCCCAGATCTTAGTTGCAGGGGTTTCAATAAGTTTTGAAATAGCCGTCTGAGCTAAGTAAAGTAGAAGGTAATCTGGTGAATTTTAAATAATTTGAGTAGGCGGCGGAAAGAGGTAAATTCTGACAAAGTAGAGGGCGATTTTCGCCGGTTTGCCGGCTTCTAATGAAACCCCTGTAGTTGAAAAGGTTTAACTTTATATTTTATAGATTTAACTGTATATTTAGGTCTCCCCAATAAGTAGAGCACTTGTGCTCGGCTATCAAGACTGAGACTTAAATTAAGTTTTCTATCTCTCTATTCCAAGAGCTCTCTTGTAATTGGACCATCAAAAGTCGGTAGGAGTTGTGATATGATTTCTTGCATTGTATGGGAACCCGTACAAGCCTGATTTTTTTTTCAGGCATTATTTTCCCGACTGGTAGCGTTCATAACTGCGACGATCTTTCACGAATTAAGTCTTATACTTACTTTACTCTTCTGATGATATTCTGGAATTTTTGTCTGTCTCTTGTACATTTTGGGCATTTTCGATGTTGTGAAAAAGTCAGCACTTGCAAAGTACAAAAACTATACTTGCCACAAGTCGACCTCTCGCGTATCACAACAAAAAAGCAGAGAGGAGCGAGCTTTTTAGGCCGCGAAGTGGCTAAGCGAGCGACGAAATGGTAAACGAATTTGTCCCCGCGAGCGTTGTTCGACCAATCAGACAGAGGTCGGCACAGAGATCTTGAATAATTAAGTAGCCATGCAAAACTCAACTGGCATGACGATTAACAATTCAGACCAGTGGTGATCGAGAGGGGTCGGTACAAAACGTGGACCCCCTTCTGGACCCCCATCTGGACCCCTTCTGGACCCCATTCTGGACCCCCTTCTGGACCCCTCGATTTTTCTGTTGAAAAATAATAAAATGATATTTAACAGCCTTCGCTTTGGATTTAAACTTCGGCCGGTTCGTTGATAGTTACAGACAGTGTTACAGTAATCGCGAACATTACCACAGCCAGTTGCCATTTTCATCCCGAGAAAGACTTGCTTTGAATTTCGCTGAATTTGCGTTGCTGACTTTTGTTGTTGTTACCAAATACTTTAGAATTTTCTCACAAAGGTTAGATAAACGTTAAATATGCAAATTACTGTTCAGCTTTCAACTGGCTTTCGGAGAATGTGAAAATTATTATCGGTGGCAGATTTATGTCACGTGCTAGGCAACCAGAGTGATAATATTTCATTCCATCATCATTCAGCGGATTTTCAGAGCAAGCTTTCGACTATATTTTTCCAGCGTGGAAGAAAACATTGCTCACCTTTTTGCTGCAGTGCTAACGTTAACTAGCAGTGCTTATTCTAATCCAAACAGAAAAAAAAGATAGTTTTTGAGCTCGGTTCACATTCTTCGAAACCCAGTTGAAAGCTGAACAGTAATTTGCATATTTAACGTTTATCTAACCTTTGCGAGAAAATTCTAAAGTATTTGGTAACAACAACAAAAGTCAGCAACGCAAATTCAGCGAAATTCAAAGCAAGTCTTTCTTGGGATGAAAATGGCAACTGGCTGTGGTAATGTTCGCGATTACTGTAATACTGTCTGTAACTATCAACGAACCGGCCGAAGTTTAAATCCAAAGCGAAGACTGTTAAATATCATTTTATTATTTTTTCAACAGAAAAATTGTGAGGTCCAGAAGGGGGTCCAGAAGGGGGTCCAGAAGGGGTCCAGATGGGGGTCCAGAAGGGGGATCCACGTTTTGTACCGACCCGATCGAGAGGATACCTATCTTTCGAGTTAGGAACCGAGTTAGGAACCGAATTAGGAACCGAGTTGGGAACCGAAGTTTTTCGAAGTTTTGCCACTAATTGTTATTGATTGCCATCCGGCCGTTCACGAAATCCGAAACAACAGAATTCCTCGCGCCGCCATATTGAATGCCGAGAAGACCCTGGGGGCGAGGAAGGTCGGTCTATTATCCCTTACTGGTTGAGAATATAATCCGTCGGCTCGTATCATTCAAATTCAAGATGGAGGAAGACACGAGGTATCTAATAGAATAATTATGAATCTTCTCCTTTCCAGGTCCATCACGACCATCCGCTATTTTTATTGTTGTCTGGATGTTGAAGTTTAATGCAACCGTTACTACGACTTATTATTTTAGTCTGAACAAGTCTTTTAATCCCATTTTGTAGCGTTAAACCACCGTGTATCACGATAACAGGTAAGTCATCAAAGCTATACGTTTCCAGTCTTCGCTTTGCTTTGCTTTGCGTTACATCGCTTTTCGTGATGATTTGTTCCTCTATTTTCATAGATTCTCCTCTTAAAGACTGCAAAAGCAGCAGGCTTGAGCAAAAAAATAACAGGTAAAAGTATTTAGCATGTCACGAACTTTGGCCCAAATTCAAACCATGTTAGAGGGGTGTCTAGAAAACGAAGACCGAAGACTGAAGACCCCTAGAAAACGAAGACCTAGAAAACGAAGACCCCCTAGAAAACGAAGACCTAGAAAACGAAGACCCCCTAGAAAACGAAGACCTCTAGAAAACGAAGACATGAATCCTAAGACCCCGATCAAAACCATCGGCGAAATTAGCACTGAATACGACATTTAATGGAATCATATAATACTCCTGGATTATATCGTTTACTTCCCCAATGATTGGGTGCCGTTATTTGACAGGAGGTCACGCCAACATTTAACCTTGTCCTATTCTCTGCTTAACTGGCAACTCACTGCATTTGAAGCGTGGGACGTCTTTACAAATTTCACTTCCAGGTGACCCTTTTCAAAACAGCTGAGGAAGCTTAAAGCCGTGAAACATGGACATAGCTGGGATCTTTCGATCGCTCTAAAACACAATTTTTGCGCCAAAATTTTACATTTGTCTAACGTGCGATCGCCGACCTTCGACCTCAAGGCAAGCCATCATTTTGTCACGTCACCATTGTATCTAAACACAGTCTAAGACATTTAAGTTTTGCAATGAGCTTCAATAACACAAAACTGTTTAACGCAGATTTCTGAGCTACACTCCCTTGCCAGATGTTTGAATGGGTGATTCCAGAAAATATCCATACCATACCACGGGCGGCATCTTGGAATTCCGAGGGAGAGGGGGGGTAACACAGTTTGGAATTCCAAAGGCATGGGGGGAATTAACAGCTCTGACTTCAGTAAATTTCTGGAGGGAAGACGGCGAAAGCTTCGCTTGAAATCACTGACCTGTTAACTTTCCTAGTTTGTAAATCAAGCACGAACTGACCACAGAAGCAGGAGGCAGAAGTAAGCGTCATACAGATGGGTTGTGCAGCAAGCTCCACATCGAAGAGGCCTTAAAGTTGATGAATTAGCCGATTGATAAATAAAATATAACCAAGTCCGTGTTTCTTAAGCCGCGGCTACACGAGCGATTTTTCGCTCGCGCCGGTGATGCGATTTTTTCAATTTTGTCGCGTCACCAGCGCGCGATGAAAATCGCAAGTGTAGCCACCCTTGAACTGGCAACGCAACAGGTAAAAAGTCGCAAGAAAAAAATCGCGAGAAATTGAATGAGTTTAACTTTTCGCGATTCTTTTTCTGCGATTTTTTGAGCCGTCGCATCACCTGTGCGAGGGTGGCTACACGGGTGATTTTCATCGCGCGCCGGCGACGGGACAATTTTCCAAAAAATCGCATCACCATCGCAAGCAAACAATCGCTCGTGTAGCCGCGGCTTTACCGATTGTCGACGGTGTGTTGTTGCATGCTAGAAGCTCGCACCAGTCTCTCGTTTCCAAAGAGAACGCCTGACAGATTTTGTATTTCACGCCGGTGTGCGGCAAGCTTGTAGCTTTCCAGACACGGTCTGTGATTGGTGAACGAAACAATAGCTGATACAACAGTTCTAAACAATGCTCCTAGCCCTGATAACAAAGAAAGCTACAGGCCATACGGACGAATGAAAATAGAGGTCTGGAAGAGCTACAGGATTACTGCAGTGTGCCTTTTTGATGGGCTATTTCATTCAAAACTGTTTATGCGCAGCCAAGTGTTTTGAACATTTAGTTCTAAATAGCTTTTCTTCCTCTAAATAACTATTTATCCAGGAGCTCATCTCCTTAACCAGACGCACATTTGCCAATAGAACTGGTAGAATCAGGGAGAGGTAGAGGGTTAAGTGTTGGGATTTGATTACAATACCTCAAAAAATCATGATAATAGTAACTTTTAATTCATTTTTTTATTTCCATCATACATTTCACGATCGATAACAAAACTCAATCTACTGTATACTGAAACTGTTTCCAGTTCAAATGTTTACCGTTATGGTGTATGGTTCACATTCCAACAAATCTCTAAACTTGGCCTTCTGGTTTTGATCTCATTCACGCAAGCTTGTGAAACGCTGGTCTCGCACACGCAAATATAGGTTAAGTTTTCTAGTGTTTCAAAAATAAATGTGAATGTGTTGTCATCAACCAAGGCGTAAGGGATTATTAAACTGGACAGTTGGCAATTGCTGTGGATAATCTGAGATATTTCCTCTTGGTTAAAAAGGTAGCCTTCTTGGCAATCCAATGTCCTCACAACGGTATCGGCCGAAAGTTCCACAGAAAATAAAAGAATCGTTTAGCAGCAAGGAAGGCGACAGCATTTCAGTTGGAAGCAAGGTGATGGTCTTATGGACAGAAAAGGAGCTGGATGGAACGGTGTTTAAGCCTGGATGGTATGAAGGAGAAATACAGTGGCGCGATGATGACAATGACACTATAGGGATTCTTTACCGCAAAGATGTAAAAAAAAGGGAAGGCGAAAGTATACGAGCCTTGCCTTACACTGGCAATTGCAGATGGCATTTTGCAAATCAAGAGCTAATCAGTGCTAAGGCCTGGTTTAAACGTCGCATTTTACATGCGCCGAATCAAATACTAATTTTAGTCGACTCGAAAGAATACGTTCGGCTGATTTGATTTAAACGTCGCATTGTTTTGCGGAATAAAATTGCTGAGTGCGAGTGACGTGTTTTAAATTCCCATTCGAGCAAACATAAATTATTTAACATAATTTCAATTCAATTCGGCACATGTAAAATGCGGCGTTTAAATCAACTGTCGAAGTTCAGTCGCTTATTCGACTGACTCGCATCGAATTGAAATGTGTCGCATTTAATTGATTTAGACGTCGCATTTTACATGCACTTAATTTGTCAATTCGATTCGGCGCATGTAAAATGATCTCCAGGATATTGTACTTGCATTCAAACAGTTGTTTTCCTTATAGAGCGCAAGCATCTAGCCCACTGTGATGGTGTCTAGCACAAGGAAGGCTAGGAAAGATGTGATTTTCATTAATGTTACAGTCAACAAATTTATTTCATTTTACGGCCGTTCTGCACAAATTTCGAAATTTAATACGTCCGCTAAATGTCTCTCCTGGTCATAGTCAAGTCCTAATATCAATATCGTGGGCATTATTTTCACTATGGGACAAATATTTGCAGTTTTATGCAAGCACAACATTTGGACTGGATTATGCGATTGCAAAACAAACTAAAACTTGTAATATAAAGACAATACGAACATCTGTTTATCGGTCATGTAAGTACTCACGCCGGAGTATGTCTTGTTGTCTTTGACAAAGTAAAAGATTCATTTCTCTCTTGAATTCACAAAAATAAGTTTTAAATGCAGCGTAAGCATATACATTTGACACATTGTTTTCATCCCTAAGGGTTATCGTAGAAATATGTTGTACATATTTTGCTTGTATATTCACAGGCTTCCCAAGCTCAAAATTCGACTCTGCATCAGCTTGTTTATATAGAGAATTGTATGGGAAAGTCGCCGGTTTGTAAAAAAAATGTGTAAATAACTATCTAATCAGAAATAAAGTTTTCCTACCTCAAATGTGTCGCGTACTTGTCTCTTGTGCCGATTTTGAAGCCATTCTGACGCCGTTTAGTGAAGTTTTTCGAAATCGTTGTCTCTCCTTCTTATTACTACTTCTTTAAGAAGGAGAGACAACGATTTCGAAAAACTTCACTAAACGGCGTCAGAATGGCTTCAAAATCGGCACAAGAGACAAGTACGCGACACATTTGAGGTAGGAAAACTTTATTTCTGATTAGATAGTTATTTACACATTTTTTTACAAACCGGCGACTTTCCCATACAATTCTCTATATAAACAAGCTGATGCAGAGTCGAATTTTGAGCTTGGGAAGCCTGTGGTATATTTTGCTTGTAAAACGTATGCTGCATAACTAGTGGTCAGCAGTTACTCAATGAGCGAAATTTTCAATATGGCGGGTGATTGCACAACGATCGTGAACTTTACTTTTGTCAGCTTCCACCGGTATCAATATGATAGATATCCTGAAAATATGAAGTTAATGAATGGAAAACAAAAAGTTTTATTTAGTGGTAAGCAGCTTAAATATAACGCTTAGAAGGAATAGCTACGGTGTACGAAGGTTAACAAACTCGAGTTGCTTGATCATCTGACCGAAAATTATCAACAGAATTATTTTGCAGGGGGAAAAGTGCAATTTTTCTGTTCGTTACAAGTTTTAGGTGGTCAAACAGGAATTCCAAAGGGTCTGAAACATAAATGGAAAATTCCGGAGGGGAGGGGAG
Source organism: Pachyseris speciosa (assembly GCA_016490735.1). Lineage (NCBI taxonomy): Eukaryota > Metazoa > Cnidaria > Anthozoa > Scleractinia > Pachyseridae > Pachyseris > Pachyseris speciosa. The sequence continues at coordinate 329,818 of JAEMWC010000169.1, read as the reverse complement.
GTTAGCGATTTTGGAATTCGGAGGGCAAGGGGGGATGAGCATTTTGGAATTTCCGAGGGCAAGGGGGGTCAAAATGCTCATGCCACCCGTGGTAGGGTATGGATATTTTCTGGAATCACCCAATCTTTTCACTTACATCATGCGAGACATTCAAATCAAGATAAAAAATGTATTCGAATAAAACGTTCTTTCATTGTTCACTTCCGTCACGCAATATTAGGTCAAATAAGATCTTTATTCGGGTCGCTTTATTTGATTTAAAGTTGGGGATTAGATATATTCGGGCTATGGAACCTTTGCGAAACAAAACAAAGCAAAGTCGGCCCACCAGGAGCCGAAGGCAGTGACGAATAAAGCTCAACATGGCGCGCAACGCTGGAAGTAATTTCGCCGAATGTTTTGGTGTTCGTTTCTTGAGGGTCTTATTTTTTGTAACAGCCTGGCACGACTTCCATAAAATTTATCGTTTATCAGGTTGTTTCCACACTACATGACCGAACAAAATGTTGTGACATCGATCTTTCGCCTCACGGATAGAACTTCCAGGGGGTCTTTGTTTTCTAGGGGGTCTTTGTTTTCTAGGGGTCTTCGTTTTCTAGGTCTTCGTTTTCTAGGGGGTCTTCGTTTTCTAGGTCTTCGTTTTCTAGGTCTTCGTTTTCTAGGGGATCTTCGTTTTCTAGGGGTCTTCGGTCTTCGTTTTCTAGACACCCCATGTTAGAGTTCAGATTGAGGGCGTGATGGAGGCGACATAATAATAATAATAATAATATAATAATAATAATAATAATAATAATAATAATAATAATAATAATAATAATAATTTGTAGGAATAATCGGGGAACAATTTCGAGATTACATTGCAATATTCAACGGTGGATTCGACCACGGGGGACATGAAACATGAGACTTTAATTAGAACTTGTACAGCTAATCATTAACAATTTTCATTGGGATCAAAATAACACTCCAAGTTTAATATGAATTTATGGATTCAGAATTTATGTTTGCTTTGTAAAGAAAGCAGTGAAACCAACGAAATGTGCTAAAATGTTATTGCTATTTTTTTTTTAATGCAGTGCAGCACAAGTCATCATTATCCCAGGTGAGATATTTTGGATTGTATACATATATATTTTTCTATTTTTCCGTTGCCTGTTCCTCTAGAAAGATTTAAACCGCAGAAAAAATACTTCTCAATATTATTTTTTTAGACTCTCCGGTCAAAAATCAGAATTCAGACCCCTATGCTTTCCATGACCCATCTGGACCTACATTCATTGGCCTTGTGGTGCAGCACAAGGAGGGACATATACTTCGATGCAACTGGCATCCGAAGGCTTTCAAGTGAAGCAGATCGTTATTACCACTGCCAGTGGGAATGTCTGAAGGCACGACACCCATACATCAGCACACCGATGATTCAGATAGATCCGGTGTTGCTGCTGGACGACTATCAAAGGCATTGTCTTGAGTCCCTTCTAGGGCTCTCTTTCTAGTGACTCTTGTTATTCCAGTAAATATCCACACCCCCCCACTGAAGGGTTTTGATTTGAACCCCCACCCTGCCCCTCTAGAAATTAAAGTTTATCTTCATACTTTCTTTGAAACCCTCTCTCGTTCAGAATTTCCTATAAGCTTCCTTGGATGTGGGTATGGTAATTTTCTGGAACTATAAACAGTCTCGGGTTCCTGTGGCTAAAACGAAGCCTTTGAAATTTAATCTGAAAAAACCTAAGCTTGATTTCCGCCACTCTCTCACGTTCGGTCTTTGTTCCTCCCTGAGAAGAAATTTAAGCCTAGCATTAAGTTCTTTTCAGGGGTGGAGCACGGACTCATTTTCAAGATTTCAATAGCATCATAGCCTTATTTTTTTTTTAATACGAGGTTTTCCCATTAGTTGCCTTTGACTCTAGGAAACCTTTGAAGATAAGTCTTAGAGAAACAAAGTTAGAGTTTGTTGTAATGCCATTCCCCACAGTTTCACTTTGTGGTTGTTGTTGACTCATTGATTCGTTGTGTGATCGATTTGGAATTAATTCAAAGAGAAATTATTATGAGAAATTATTTATTTATTTGGTATAAAATCTATTTAAAATTAAAGTGTTATTTAAGAGAAAGTATTTTTTGGTATAAAATCTATTTAAAATTAAAGTGTTATCGATTCACCTACAGTTGTTTAATAATGAGTGGTCATCCCTAGAACCTGAGTCACTGGCTACCTCCGATATGATGGTCTAACCAGGTGAAACCTGTTGATTCACTTGATTCATTTCCTCCCGTATCCTCCACGCCCTTCGTCACGTTTTATAAAAAGAAAGTACAACACCGTTGAAAACTGCCTACTGCTTATTTACGCCATATAGGGTCTCTGAATGAAATACATAATGCACTAATTTCCAATGTTCAATTTCAATTTTCAGCGTTCCAACTACCCTTTTATGAAAACCTGCGAAAAGTCCTAAACTTTACCAGCAGTGTAGAAGTTTTCATAGACTGAAAATTATTAGGTCAACTTGGTTTTGAACAAAAACGTAGATATTTGAGATAAGGGCGGGTAGGGGTCGTGTTGTCTCTTTCATTTTACCCTATTTTGCCTCGCATCATCATCGATGATCAATTAATTCATTATTAACTTGATAACTATAACTCGGTTCCTAACTTGGTACCCAACTCGGTTCCTAACTCAGTTCCTAACTCCGTTCTTAGTTTATCTCGGTGATCGAGCATTTCTGTTTTTGTTTTCGAGGTAGGTAACGTCTTATTTTTCTGTTTTGTAACCAGCAAATGACACAAGCAGGCATGTGGAGCCCTTTGCAAATGGAGAAAACTAGCCCAAGCTACGATATTTAGATTATTTCTGCTGACCAAGATGCCCCAAAAAGCCCTGAATTGCAATCAGTTGTATAAGGAGAGAAGCCTTTTCTCGTCTGGTGCCAGTCAGACAAACCCCCCTGGGCAATTTCAAACAAAAAGTGAGTGGAATCAAACTTAAGTGTGTACTCGTACAAAATATATAAATTGGATCGTCTTTGCTGTTTGTTCTATTCCGTTGAAGAGGTTTTGTTTTGTTTCACGGCTTCGTTGTTTATATGTACAGCTTTGTATAACCAAAACCTAACCTAACACTATACCAGCCACAAATTTTAGTTTTAGTTGCTGAAAAACAGGATTGAATTGCTGAAAAGTCAATTTATCCACGGCAAAATTGCCTCAGTTTTTTAGAAGTAAAATGAAAATAATAAGCTTAGATTACTGTGGTTACTTTAGGTAAATGGAATTTGCATGTTGAAGGTGAAGGATCATATCCAGCGAGGACTAATATTCATTAAGTGACTTTCTCTCCTGTCCCTCAATTTGTGTTTGCTAAACAACATGCTTTTATAAGTTGAACATACTTTTGATGCACTTTACAAATTATGCTGTCTTGTGAGGTTGTTCTAAGTTGTAGTCGTGAGATGAAGTCCTTTAGAGTGCCCTCACCATGTATTTAAAAATAATGAGGGCTTTCTTTAAGGCTAATTACTAATGTCCTTGAAAATAAGAGGGTAAAATTATTGTACTCCCAAGAATCTGTGCTTTCTAAAATATGTAATCTGACCAAATTAAATTTATAAAATTATGTTGAAGACATAAAAGTGATGAGACAGATAATTAGTTTTGTCTTTTACTTATTTGATAGTGGTTTTAATTGGATATTTGTTGGTACTTGGATATTTGTTGGTTACTCCCAGAAAAATTGGGTGGGTGTTTGTGCAGCCCACGTCCTGAAACCCTTACCCTATTTCAGACCAAAATCTGCGATTTTCCCTACCCTATTTCAGACCTGACCAAAAATTTGATACCCTATTTCAGAAAATTTCACACACACAGTTGGCGTAAACATAATTAAAAGACAAAAAAGAAGGGCTTTTGTTGATGGTCTTATTGCCTAATGATGAAGAAGTAGCCTTCTAAAACAACATACACAATTCAACAATAGAGTGCACAAACCATACCCTATTTCAGACCAAATTGTTCAAAATCGATACCCTATTTCAGAGAGGGGGGGCAAGGGGGGGGGGGGGGGGGGTCTTGTCACAAAGTCACGATAGTAAATTTTCGATTTCATGAATCACGACTCGAGTGTTAAATTCACTAAGGTCACAGAAAAAATCTGATCACAATGATCATGGCGTCATGAAAATACCCAAGTGGTCCCCCTCTTCAGACCAAAATGGCTAAAACACTATACCCTTTGGGGCTGCACATACCTATGTAGCCCATATAAGGGAGTCCCCCCCCTCCCCTGGGATTGTTATAGATAGTAGTTGAGCATTACAAATTAAAATAAACATCGAATTTATTTCCGAATCATCCTTTTGCTACAGTAAGATGCATTGTTATTGCTATAAGTTACTGAAGCGTGAGAACTTACATGTAAAGATTTGTGAGGTATTTCTATACTACTCTGGGATTATAGGTGAGGGTGGCGGTGATACAGGTGTATTGTTACAGATAGTATTTGAGCATTACAAATTAAAATAAACATCAGATTTATTTCATCCTTTTGCTACAGTAAGAGGCACTCTTATTGCCATAAGTTACTGAAGCTTGAGAACTTCGCTGATACTTTTCATTCAGAACCACTTTATTGTGGTAGATGGTCATGTAAGTTATTTCCTCCATTCTTGAGATGTGTAGTGAATGTCATTGAATTGCTACACAAGGCTGCTGAATATTCTTTCTCTTTTTTGAGGGTCAGTGAAAACAAAGAATAATTTCTTGGCATTTTTGCACAAATTTTGACTGAATGTATGTCACTGGAAAAGTCTGGTCTAAGGGAGTTTTAGAGTGGCTCAAGCTATGTGATATAAAATAGGAACTGTTTCTGTTATTTTGGGAAGGGACAAATTGAGGCTAAATTATGTTGCCTTACAGGTGGATGATTGTCATTATATCTAATCTCCTTTTCAAAATTTCCTTTGAATCGTGATGTTTTCCTCTTTTAATTCACTGTTCAGTTCATCTTTTTGTTGTTCTTTTGCCACCAATTGTATATTTTGCCGAGTTATTTCTGTTGGCAAAATATCCATCTATTAAGGTATGATCTGCTTTCAACATTTGCAGCAACTGTAGATGACCACACTTTTTATTCTATATTATTACAATAAATTTTTGGTGTGGATATTAACATAATCCTGTTTTCTTCTGGTGTTACTTAAGGTGTTTCAATCGGGGAAATATGTCTTTTTACTGGAAGTAAAAATCCAGTCTAAATTCAGTTCAACATCTGTTAAAGCGCTTACTAAAATACTGTGGTCTTTAAGATGGCTTATTTACTGGTCAGTTTGGCAAAGGTGTTAATCTGTGATCATCAACATTCTCATTTTTGTCTTGCACGCTATCTCAACACCAACTGACCATTTTAAGTCCTGTAGAAGCCAGAGAAATAATTGTTTCAGGGCTCGAACTTTACTTTTTAATCCACTAACAAAGTTTTGCTAGTGAGAGTTTTTTTTACTAGCAAAAGTAGGAACCTTACCTTTTTTTCAAAAAACAACTCGCATTTCGCGAGTTTGCGAGTGCTAATTTCGAGCCCTGTGTTTCATGGTAACAGTCTCACATACCTTCAATTTTGTTCAATAGAAATGTGTTTTTTCTTCTGCCTTCCTCTTTTCGTCTTCCAATTTTTTTTGTTTTCATTTTTTACCCATTTCTCAGGAGTTCTCCTCTGTCAGGGTTTTGACTTGTGGACTCGGTTGATTGAGACTTTTAGCGCCAGTCGATTAAGAAACAAACAAACAAACCAACCCAATGTGTGTGACTGGGGGCGTGTCCGTGGGAGGGGGAAGGTTCTCAAAAAACGACCTCAAATCGTTTTGTTATGCAAAGTAACGTTTCGAGAGCAGGTGAATTTTAACAAACGCAAGTGTTTTACCTTTTTAGGCGGAATGTACCCTTCGTTGTTGCAGATCCTCTTATCATGATCGGCCAGCAATAAATGTTTCTCACAAATAAATGTTCCGGCATGGAAAAGGTTTTGAAAACAGTTGAACACCGGGAATAACCGCCGTGGACACAAAACAAAATTGCCACGGCAGTCATCGTTTCCACGTAATGGGAAGCATGGGATCCATATACGGATAACCTATCAAACGAGATCGAAAAAATACAGAGGCGCGCTGCGCGCTTCGTAACATCTGATTACCAGAATTATGAACTTGTCACTACGCTTTTAAAGGATCTCGGTTGGAAGTCACTAAAGATCAAAAAGGGTTTAGACAACAACGCAATGTCAGTCTACTAATTTCTAACCTCAAATTCCAATTTTAAACCTTCATAAAAAAACCTCCAAATTTCCCATTTCCCTCAATTAACTAATCCTTTGAGAAAAATTATCTCTTCCCAAATATACCCAAATATCACTAAAAAATTCACAAAATATCCCACAGTAGAGCTTCTCGCGATGAGCATAGGGATTTTGAATTACTTGAAACGCAAACGATATATTAACGTTAAACCCATGTTAAACGGCTAAAAAACGATGTTTAGGTTAAATCCCGCCTTAACCGCAGAATACCCTGCCACTCCAAAACACATCTGATCTAGAATGTGTGGCTACGCGGCTAGCTAAAACCGAAACAAGCTACTGTCTCTTTATCTTAGATAAGTACTAATGTTTGTACTGTAGGTGAAAAGTAAAGTGTTCTGTATTCAGTTTAACAAATATCAATTCAATTTAGGGTCAATTTGAATTTTTCGATCCTGTTTCAAGGTCCTAGGATGTGGAATTCATTACCGAGCAACATCAAAAACGCTCCGACTTTAAATATATTCAAGCGTGTGATCAAACCATTTTTAAGGGCCAGACAAGATACAACCTAAATACCATAACACTTTATGTCTATCTTTTTGTCTAAGCACACTTATATATTTAAAATACACGTCTTTTCTTTATTTTCAAATGCCGCCTAGTAGTCTTTAAATGCCCGTGGGGGAGAATCTCTATTCCTCATAAGCTTTGCTTCTCGGAGATTTCCCCGCCACAGTCACTCCTTCCATGTCGTATGTTCACTTCAAATTTAACATTAATTAGCTATTTATTATCTCTTCTATTCTATTTGTAATTTATTGTGTGGCAAGAAGATAATAAAGGGTTACCTAAAGGATTTACAAGGTAGATGCATAAACAGAAAGTGTTGGGATCACGAAAATTACATTTGCCCAAAGTGACTAAGATGGGGTCTATATTTGGCCACGGAATAGACTATAATGGGGTAGGAATTCTGAGACCAACAGCACATACCCAGCAACCCCCCCCCTCCACCCGCCGGGGGGCCGGTCAATGTGCAATGTATTTGCGTTGGCATCAAGCCAGTGTCATTAAAGTTTGCTTGTGACTGTGCTGACCAGCCCCAAGAAGGGAGAAACTGCTGTCCATGATTGCAACCCTTCCGAGTTTCGGTTGTGTTGGTGTCTCGCAAAGTCAACCTTTTTCACTTAGTACAAGTCTTGCTTTTGTGACAAAAAGTAAGTCGATTCGATATAAGCGTAAGTCGTTTCGATACAACCGTTTTACTGATATTTTTATGCTAAAGCGTGACCCCACAAATCTCTATTTTTTTATATCAAATTCGTAAATGTTGGAAGACTTAACTTTGAGGATAGCAACAACTTATCAGAGCTTTTTAGTCAAGTTAAATTTGGAAGTCTGTTTTGCACTTCGAACCAATACGACAAATTTCAGGACTGTTTAACTGAAAATTGTCGTTTTGAAACTCGCGCCATTTTACCATATAAACGTTAGGGCGCGATCCACGTTGAAGACAATCCAAATGGTAATGGTAATGGATTTATATACCGCACATATCACATAGTTTCATGGCGGTTTACAATTCTTCTCTAGGGTGAGATCGGACGTCAGCCTGTAAAGGCGCCTCTGGCAGCCGCTATTGGTCCATATTTGATCTCACCCACCCACCCAACCCACACATGAATGTCAAGACAGATGAAAGGTAGACCAACACACCGGGAACTACGCCCCCTACTCTTTTCGAACAGTGTGTGGGTTCTTTAACGTCCCACAGATTAGCAACAAGTGTTGTGAGACGGGACCTATGGTTTATCGTCCTTATCCGAGAAGACTAGAAAGTCTAACCGTTTGCAGATGTAATTACAAAGGCAGCACTTTCTCTTTCTTCTACTCAGTATCACCTTTAATTTATCCTTTATTCAGAGGGTAATGGTTTTTAAAGGTCAAGCCCTTGTTGAATAACGACTTTTTAACTGAACAGCGCCACACACTTGTATCACAAAATTATATCTTGCTAAGTTTATTGAAAGTGCAAAACTAACACTTCAAATCGAATTGTTACTGGTAATTAATATGCTGCGCAGTTCTTGTTACACAGAGCTTCCGGTATATAGTTTGCGTATATATTCCTTCGACCCTACAAAGCGATGTCGGCGAAACATCCTTCACAAAATTCATGAAGTGTCAAGTCAAAATAACAAAATTACAAAGGGTATTGCAATCAATAACTGAACTGCAAACATTATAACCGCGAAGATCACTCACATATATAGTAAATATCTAACTTGACGCTTGTTATGTAACTGCTACCGCACTACAGCAAGTCCTGTTTTTCTATTACACACGTACAGCAAACCCTTAACATTTAAACTCAATCTGAATAGAGACATCGACTGGTAATAAATTCAAACATTGACACACTCTGTTTTTGTAAGAACGTCTAAGTTAGCTGCTGTGCCTGAACTTAAAAAGGAGCAACGTCACGGTCTTGGGATTTTGAAAAGTTTAGCCTCAATTTTTCAAAAAGTTCATTTGTAATCCGTTTCAATCTTCTCCATACGTCGCATTTCTGCCGTGTGGAATTCAATTAAACTAAAATTAAATTCGACGTCTGAATCAGCTGCCGAATTTCTGCCGCACGTTCGACTGGTCTTGTCGCAGTACCCGGCAGAAATGCGGCACCGATTTAAATATCGAATTTCTGACGTGTTGAAGCTAATACAGGAACGGTTAACTTCTGTTGCATTTTTGTCGAGACAAAAGAAGCACAGTCAGAAGTATAATGTGTAGTATGAATTAAGTGCGGCACAAATACGACGTATGAATCAACAGTCGCGTTTCTGCCGCACTTAATTGAATTGAATTCGACACAGCAGAAATGCGACGTATGAACCGGGCCTTAGAGACTCAGTTAATAGATTCATAGCCTGAGGTGCACTCGTAGCAAGTTCTTAAAACTTTCTTAATTCAGTCTAAACGTTCTCGTAAAAAACAAGAGTATTATCTTGGGTATTGTTTTGTATTTGGGTCAAACTTCAGGTTAAAAAGACTAAGAACAATTCATAGGCAAACTTTCAAGTTGCGTGACGTTCCCATCCAGACCATTCGTAACCAAGGTTACTTCATCATAGTTTCACTGCACTAGTACAGCAAGAGAGCTAGAGCGTTACTTTGGATTTCCGTCGGTACAAATCTCATGTGGCTTGTTAACTAATCCAAAACTTCATGACATAGTCCCTTTAAACAAGGTCAACATCAATAATAATAATAATTTATTACTTGTATAGCGCCATTTACAAATACAGTTCAATGGCGCTTTACAATTTTTAAATCAAATCAACTCTAAATCAACCAAATCAAATCAAATCAAATGTTGGTTTTTTACCCTCTCGGAGCAGAGAAGAGAACCAACAATCTCAGCCCACTTATGACGCTGAGTCCGGGAATCGAATCCGGGACACATTGGTGGAAGGCAAGCGCTCTCACTACTGCACCAACCCTGCTCCCTAAACCACGTATCCTGCCATGTTCTTCAACAAGGGAAACAATCCATGAACTGTAGGTCGCTTGTTGGCTTCTTGGAAACATTCTGTAACCAACTGGTGAACCTCCCCAGGCAGCTGGTTGTTTGGGATGGTGGGATATTCACCCTCCCTGATCCTCACTTTGATTTCATCATCAGGCATTCCACTCTATGCTCGCTTCCTCCCAAAAACTTCCAAGGCAACCACACCAAACGCGTAGACATCAACAGACCGAGTAGGAGGTATTCCGGCAATATGCTCTTTGTGTTGATACCTGAGAGTGCCTGGATTACGACCCTTCCGTGGGACAGCAGGACTTGTGTCTTTAACTGACACCGCAAGACCCAGATCACATATTATCGCCTTCTTAGTTACGTCTTCAATCTACGAGACAGAGACATGACACACCATCAGATAGACCGTCATATAACCAACAGCATTACTGTTGTGACCATATTCCACTCGTGTGTGTAAATCGTATTTTTCCGTCCATTGATGAGAACAGCTTTGAAATAGTGAATTAGAAAGGTAAAAACTCTGTCTTGTAGCCAGAATTCAGCACAAATTGGACTAGTCTCTTCAACCAGTGTAGTCCCTCACAGACAACAACCCACTTTCTTTATGAGAATGAATATACGAAAGTCATATATTTGAACTGCGGATTAATGATTAAATATGTGACTGATCATCGCAGTTATGAACACTACTTAAGCCGTAGTGAAAATAAAGCCTGAAAAAAAATTCAGGCTTCAACTTTCTTTAGTTGGTTCAAACTGGTTGCGAACTTGTCCAACCAAGCTGATGTTAACCTCATGTTTTGTTAGTAGGAAAGTCTTGGCGACCAAAGAAAAACAGCGTAAGCTCAGATATATCTGATGCAATTGACCGAATGCCCTGTCGAAAGACCTTTAGGAATTCTAAAGCCCCGGCCAAACGGGAAATGTTTCTGGCCAAACATCATCAAACATTGCTTGGTGACCAAACATTCTTGGTCTTGCTTGGTCGTGTTTGATAACCATTTGGCCAGGGCTTCAAACATCAACATGTTTGGACACCAAACATGATTAAAAAGCAAATGCACAAAAAAATTATCATGACATTCCATTCACCATGATGTTGGATGGCTTGATATCTTGATGTATTATTCCCTTGTCATGGAGGTAACCAAGACCTTGCGCCGCAGTATCCAAGACATAGCCATTGTACTTTCCGTCCAGGATCTGAAGCTACAGAATTGAAACACAATTACAAATAACTGTGATGTAGAGTGTTTAACTTCAAACAAAATGCCACAACATCTGCAGTTACACAAAAGTGACCCGCATTTGGTATGGTAGGAGAAAGTCTTTAAGACGTTTGAGACGTTAACCAAGTGGCAAGGCAATGCTGAGTAGCACAGCAAGTTCTGCCGTACTACACGATAGCAGCTCCACTTGGTTTCAAACGCTATACTACTGCTGTGCCGAGCTCAATTTAATTGAAAAATGCCATGTACTTACAACTTCGACAAATCTTGTACCTCGAGGCTCTGTTCTTTACTGCGCACGCTTAAGGTCCGTTAGGTTTTGGATTTGTTTTTTGTTTTTTTGTTTTGTTTTCAACTATACAAGTGACTGCTGTTGAAAGGGAACAAAGACTCTGGGCACAAGACTGCAGTTTTTTCTGACCAAGAGCACTTCCTTTCTGCACCTGTCTGGTGGCGATTTGTTTTCAAAGTTCGACTGAACTAAATTTAATGTCAGCAACCAAGAAGCTAACTGTCACGCTAGGATCTAAATCTGGAGACCTAGGAATATGGAGGCCACACTTTTCTTCTAACACCGACAAAACTCGATAAACTAACCGGAAGAAACTCACTGCGGTGTAGAATGGAATTAATGGTGAAAATAATGGCAACACTATACCTTTCCATTTGATACTGGTTCCTTCTTGTTCAGGCCAAGTGCAAGCTCGAGATTGACCCCAAGTATATAATGCATGACCATCAATATATTATTCTCCGTTTTAGCACACCCAATAAGCTGGATGACATTGGGATGCCTGAGGGGCCTGAGGAGGCAGAAATATCATCGTTTAGCGGCAGCTATAAAAGCATAAAACGGGAAGAATTCTCCTTTGGTCGATCGCATTGAAAGCGAATCGTTTATTGGAGCGTCTTAGAAGGGGAAAATGGAAAATGGGTCGTGGACGGGACACTTATGCATTCATTTCAAACATGATCTCTCCATTTATCCATTTACCTCTCATTCAGCCTCCCTGCTGACTAATGAAAAAATAACTGTAGAGTTTGTTTATACTTCTTATAAAGGAATATCTTCACTTGCCTGCAAATATTAACCTCAGAGAGGTCGTGTTCAGAGTTCCTCCTTGGCGTTACCTTAACGGCAACGTCGCGGCTGCCGCCCTTCCAAAGTGCTTTAAACACCTCGCTAAAACGCCCTTCTCCAATCTTAGCGGTTCCTTCTACACGTAAGTCTTCCGCCCTGATATCAAAGGGATCTGAAAGAGTAATATCAATAGAAATAATAATTCTATCAATTTCATTCAGCAACCAAGTGTTTAAAGTTATAATTGGACATAACGTTCAGAGTAATAATTCATAATAATTTCAAGTAATTGCATGATCATCATCACCTACATCAACATTATCATTGTCACCATCAACATCATTGTTACCTAATTGACCATTAGCATCACCAAGACCTTCAAAATTAAAACCACCACTACATAACCACCACTACCACCGTCACTATCACCGTCATCATCACCACCACCATCACCATCATCAACAGCATCACCATACACCACCACCACCATCACCATAACCAATATCACCATATGCATCACTAGCCTCCTTCACAGCCGTTGTTTGTGTCGTTCCTATTCTCCCTCCCCACCAACGTCTGCTGAACCGAGCTAAACATTCCATTCCAGGAACTGACCAATCACGTTGTGGCTTTTAAATTTCGGTGGCTAAGTTCCCGTAGCCTCCTTCGCAGCCGTTGTTTGTGTCGGTTGTATTCTCCCTTGTGATACTCAGACACAATGGGAATAGAATGTCCTGCTCCATTCAGCAGACGTTGATGGGGAGGGAGAATAGGACCAACACAAACAACGGCTGCGAAGGAGGCAAATGCATCACCATCTCCAACGTAGTCAGTATCACTGTTACTGTGACCGTCATCAATTTTACTGCAAGCGCCAAACGTTGTTCATGTTTTCCGCAAAACAATTTCCATGTCTGAGTAAAACACGAAATACATAAAAATCCCGGGTAAGTGATTTTTATCCGCCTAGCGCGAAAACTGTTAATTTGCTGTGTGCTTCTTCTATCGAGTGCCGCCCCGCTGTACCCATGCAGAGCGGCATTCCAGTGCAAAATTTCCCGTCGCCCGATCTTCTGCTCCACATGACTTTCTACCTACTCCGTCAGCACGAGCAGTGAAAAAGACTTGCTAATTCTTTTCACAGTTGCTCTCATTTGATAAACTCCAGACCAGTCAGGTTAAGTCTTGAGTCACATATCACGAAAAGAAGATGACAAGAAGAACAACAATTACCGTTACTTAATATTTCCTCCGCAGGAATCACACTTTCTTGGTCAACCTGTCCTTTTCTTGGGCTTTTAAAATCACGATCCCACAGCGGGGACGAGGGTGGGGTGGACTGCTCTGTACTCGTAGATTTTTCACCATTACTGGGGGTAAGAACAACTAGCGTAAGTTAACACTGTCGGGACTCAAAACTAAGTTATCTAAGGACTAAACGTGAAGAATCTGTGTTTATTACTATCAGCAATATCATTGCCCTTACCATTCGTCATTAGGGGAGCAGGGTTGGCGTAGTGGTAAGAGCGCTCGCCTTCCACCAAATAAGTGGGTTGAGTTTGTTGGTTCTCTACTCTACTCCAAGAGGTTTTTCTCTGGGTACACCGGTTTTCTCCTCTACCCAAAAACCAACATTTGATTCATTTAGAGTTGATTTGATTTAGTCTCCCCAATTAGTAGAGCATCTGTGCTCAGCTAGATAGATTTGAGACTTAAATAAAGTTATTACTATTACTATTATTATTATTATTATTATTATTATTATTATTATTATTATTATTATTATTATTATTATTATTATTATCATAATTTTAATATTACTACTGTTATCTCCATCAGCAATGAGAGTAGTGATTAAATACCTCTTACTAACCAAGTTCGAGGTTCGCACAGTAAGTTACAGACCGAGTTTTTCCCATTGATTTATGGCCCAAGCGCAAATTAAAGCACGGGCCATAAAAGTAATGGGAAATAACGAGGATCCATAACTTACAGTACAGACTGAGAAAACGAGGTTAGCAAGATATTTATTATATCTCTGAGCTTAATCCTGCGCGCGTGTATGGGAGGTTCTTCTGATTCTCACAGAACCTGATCTAGCCTGGGAACAGGCTCCGCAGTGGGGTTAAGGAGCAAGGAGCGAAAAGAAGGAACCAGGCTAACCTGATCAAATTAAATCTTGTTCAAAACAAAATTCTGAAATTTTCCCACCTGATTTAGGGGATAAATGCATGTATTAATGTGCATGTAAAACACTCCTGGAATGATGGAGTTGCTTGACAATTACTGGCCAACATCAAGAGTGACCACGTGGATAACAAGAAAATTCCATGGTCACAAAAGGATTTTGATTTCTAGGAAAACAAGATATATTGTATAAAGAATTTCTTTGTCCCTTTTATCTCCTCCACTAGACACCCTTCAACTGCCTATGTTTCGAGGTTACTCTAATAATTGTTTTCATCTGTTTTTTTTTATTTGTCTCTGTCTGTATTTTTAAGCTAATCTGTAAGTTGTGTTGAAAAAATATGCAAAACTTTTCTACTGTAATTAAGGTTATTATTGTTAACTTTGTAATGTTTGTATTGTTCATGTGCAGTGTAAGGTAAAATTCATCAAATTGTACTTTCCCATAGTATAACCTCACGGTGATTTGTTTTAATTTCAATTATTTTTTGGTTGAGTGTTTCAGATATGAGTCCAATTGGCTCGGAAAATTGGGCAACCAACCCCCAATGCTATCAACATTAAATAAATAAAGTTCATTGAAAATCACGCGACAAAAACTAATACAAAAGAAGCAAATTATAAAAAAGGATTGAAAAGAAATAAAATAAAAAACTTTGTATTTATGATAGTTAGCCTTAATAACCCCTCTTTAATCAATTAATGCAAAAATTCTATTGAATTTTGCACATGCTAACGAGGCTAGTAAGGCTAATTATCTCTAGAGTGTTTTCACATGACGTCACGGCGGCCATCAGTTGTGTCCCAAAACAAAGAAACGGCGGCCATGTTGGTGCCAAACTAAACCTCTGGGAATAGGCAACTTCCACGATAGCATCACTAGATTACAAGTAGATGTACCAGAATTCAGTTTTTTTTCTATTCTCATTTAAATTTTGTAATCCCAGTGGGGTAATAATAACAACTTGAAAAACTGTAAAGACCGTGAACGAAAATCCTGCTTGCTTGTACGTTGGATCTCACGGGAGATCTAATCAACCGGACTTGAAAAATAGACGATTAGAAGTCCAAAGACTACCGCAAGGTTGATACAGCGTAATATATTTGAGAACTTTTAATCCTCTTAAAAAAACAATAAACAATTATTGGACGATCTGAGAGTCACTGGCAAATCATGATATTTTGCGAAAACCGAGTTCGATAATAGTTTTATCATTCGATCACCTAGCTTGATTTTCATAATTATTTTCGGGAGACGTGAAACGATCTGTCATTTTTCACTGAATTTGAAGAGCTTGGACACGTGGGGCGCAACTACGCATGAGGAGATTATTATTTGCAGCAAAATCACAGTTGGACGGTACTGTGCACGAGCAGACCATTATTTATAGGCAGTTATTTGCAGGTCACGTGGTAGGCTGAGGGCCAATGAAAAGGAAGGGAAAAAAGTATTGAATGATAATAGCTCTAATTAGCATTAGTATAAATCCACTAGCGGTCTATCACGACTGCTGTTCTCTGATTGGCTACGCTACTCGCTATCTATGCTGTGATAGACAGTGAGCAGCGGTTGTCAACAAAATGGGGGCCGCTTTTTCGCGTTTTCGAAGTGTCTCCGAGGAGGATTTAGATAATTTACTTGTTTAGTTTTGGACGACTGGTAGATTTATACTAAAACAATTACATTATTCGCTCTCGATGTCTGTGCATGATAGCTGATTCGGGCGGCGCCCTCATCAGCTATCACGCGATAGAAATCTCGAGCTCATAATCTAAATATTTAAGAGAAAAGCAAAACCTGAAGGATTTTGGTAGCTGTAGTCAAATGGCGTCATCATGGAAATGTATTGAGTGTTTTCACATGACGTCAAGGCAGCCATGTTGGTGTCCCAAAACAAAGAAAGGCGGCCATGTTGGTATCGCAAACTAAACCTCTGGGAATTGAAATTTAGTTTTATAAATACTTTCTTTTGTTTCAGTAAACCAATATGGCCGATAGTCACGTGAATGAAAACGCTCTACATGTGTAGGGATTCAAACTTAAGTAATTAAAGCACTAAGCGTGCAAATTACCCCTGTCGTCATTATTATTGTCCAACCTCGTTCCCAGGGTCTCTCCTCTTTCCGCCCCCTGGAGCCTGGAGCGAGAGGGGGCGGGAGGAGGAGAGGCCCTGGGAACGAGGTTGTATTATTGTCATCATCATCATGGAAAATGGGTCGTGGACGGGACACTTATGCATTCATTTCAAACATGATCTCTCCATTTATCCATTTACCTCTCATTCAGCCTCCCTGCTGACTAATGAAAAAATAACTGTAGAGTTTGTTTATACTTCTTATAAAGGAATATCTTCACTTGCCTGCAAATATTAACCTCAGAGAGGTCGTGTTCAGAGTTCCTCCTTGGCGTTACCTTAACGGCAACGTCGCGGCTGCCGCCCTTCCAAAGTGCTTTAAACACCTCGCTAAAACGCCCTTCTCCAATCTTAGCGGTTCCTTCTACACGTAAGTCTTCCGCCCTGATATCAAAGGGATCTGAAAGAGTAATATCAATAGAAATAATAATTCTATCAATTTCATTCAGCAACCAAGTGTTTAAAGTTATAATTGGACATAACGTTCAGAGTAATAATTCATAATAATTTCAAGTAATTGCATGATCATCATCACTTACATCAACATTATCATTGTCACCATCAACATCATTGTTACCTAATTGACCATTAGCATCACCAAGACCTTCAAAATTAAAACCACCACTACATAACCACCACTACCACCGTCACTATCACCGTCATCATCACCACCACCATCACCATCATCAACAGCATCACCATACACCACCACCACCATCACCATAACCAATATCACCATATGCATCACTAGCCTCCTTCACAGCCGTTGTTTGTGTCGTTCCTATTCTCCCTCCCCACCAACGTCTGCTGAACCGAGCTAAACATTCCATTCCAGGAACTGACCAATCACGTTGTGGCTTTTAAATTTCGGTGGCTAAGTTCCCGTAGCCTCCTTCGCAGCCGTTGTTTGTGTCGGTTGTATTCTCCCTTGTGATACTCAGACACAATGGGAATAGAATGTCCTGCTCCATTCAGCAGACGTTGATGGGGAGGGAGAATAGGACCAACACAAACAACGGCTGCGAAGGAGGCAAATGCATCACCATCTCCAACGTAGTCAGTATCACTGTTACTGTGACCGTCATCAATTTTACTGCAAGCGCCAAACGTTGTTCATGTTTTCCGCAAAACAATTTCCATGTCTGAGTAAAACACGAAATACATAAAAATCCCGGGTAAGTGATTTTTATCCGCCTAGCGCGAAAACTGTTAATTTGCTGTGTGCTTCTTCTATCGAGTGCCGCCCCGCTGTACCCATGCAGAGCGGCATTCCAGTGCAAAATTTCCCGTCGCCCGATCTTCTGCTCCACATGACTTTCTACCTACTCCGTCAGCACGAGCAGTGAAAAAGACTTGCTAATTCTTTTCACAGTTGCTCTCATTTGATAAACTCCAGACCAGTCAGGTTAAGTCTTGAGTCACATATCACGAAAAGAAGATGACAAGAAGAACAACAATTACCGTTACTTAATATTTCCTCCGCAGGAATCACACTTTCTTGGTCAACCTGTCCTTTTCTTGGGCTTTTAAAATCACGATCCCACAGCGGGGACGAGGGTGGGGTGGACTGCTCTGTACTCGTAGATTTTTCACCATTACTGGGGGTAAGAACAACTAGCGTAAGTTAACACTGTCGGGACTCAAAACTAAGTTATCTAAGGACTAAACGTGAAGAATCTGTGTTTATTACTATCAGCAATATCATTGCCCTTACCATTCGTCATTAGGGGAGCAGGGTTGGCGTAGTGGTAAGAGCGCTCGCCTTCCACCAAATAAGTGGGTTGAGTTTGTTGGTTCTCTACTCTACTCCAAGAGGTTTTTCTCTGGGTACACCGGTTTTCTCCTCTACCCAAAAACCAACATTTGATTCATTTAGAGTTGATTTGATTTAGTCTCCCCAATTAGTAGAGCATCTGTGCTCAGCTAGATAGATTTGAGACTTAAATAAAGTTATTACTATTACTATTATTATTATTATTATTATTATTATTATTATTATTATTATTATTATTATTATTATTATCATAATTTTAATATTACTACTGTTATCTCCATCAGCAATGAGAGTAGTGATTAAATACCTCTTACTAACCAAGTTCGAGGTTCGCACAGTAAGTTACAGACCGAGTTTTTCCCATTGATTTATGGCCCAAGCGCAAATTAAAGCACGGGCCATAAAAGTAATGGGAAATAACGAGGATCCATAACTTACAGTACAGACTGAGAAAACGAGGTTAGCAAGATATTTATTATATCTCTGAGCTTAATCCTGCGCGCGTGTATGGGAGGTTCTTCTGATTCTCACAGAACCTGATCTAGCCTGGGAACAGGCTCCGCAGTGGGGTTAAGGAGCAAGGAGCGAAAAGAAGGAACCAGGCTAACCTGATCAAATTAAATCTTGTTCAAAACAAAATTCTGAAATTTTCCCACCTGATTTAGGGGATAAATGCATGTATTAATGTGCATGTAAAACACTCCTGGAATGATGGAGTTGCTTGACAATTACTGGCCAACATCAAGAGTGACCACGTGGATAACAAGAAAATTCCATGGTCACAAAAGGATTTTGATTTCTAGGAAAACAAGATATATTGTATAAAGAATTTCTTTGTCCCTTTTATCTCCTCCACTAGACACCCTTCAACTGCCTATGTTTCGAGGTTACTCTAATAATTGTTTTCATCTGTTTTTTTTTATTTGTCTCTGTCTGTATTTTTAAGCTAATCTGTAAGTTGTGTTGAAAAAATATGCAAAACTTTTCTACTGTAATTAAGGTTATTATTGTTAACTTTGTAATGTTTGTATTGTTCATGTGCAGTGTAAGGTAAAATTCATCAAATTGTACTTTCCCATAGTATAACCTCACGGTGATTTGTTTTAATTTCAATTATTTTTTGGTTGAGTGTTTCAGATATGAGTCCAATTGGCTCGGAAAATTGGGCAACCAACCCCCAATGCTATCAACATTAAATAAATAAAGTTCATTGAAAATCACGCGACAAAAACTAATACAAAAGAAGCAAATTATAAAAAAGGATTGAAAAGAAATAAAATAAAAAACTTTGTATTTATGATAGTTAGCCTTAATAACCCCTCTTTAATCAATTAATGCAAAAATTCTATTGAATTTTGCACATGCTAACGAGGCTAGTAAGGCTAATTATCTCTAGAGTGTTTTCACATGACGTCACGGCGGCCATCAGTTGTGTCCCAAAACAAAGAAACGGCGGCCATGTTGGTGCCAAACTAAACCTCTGGGAATAGGCAACTTCCACGATAGCATCACTAGATTACAAGTAGATGTACCAGAATTCAGTTTTTTTTCTATTCTCATTTAAATTTTGTAATCCCAGTGGGGTAATAATAACAACTTGAAAAACTGTAAAGACCGTGAACGAAAATCCTGCTTGCTTGTACGTTGGATCTCACGGGAGATCTAATCAACCGGACTTGAAAAATAGACGATTAGAAGTCCAAAGACTACCGCAAGGTTGATACAGCGTAATATATTTGAGAACTTTTAATCCTCTTAAAAAAACAATAAACAATTATTGGACGATCTGAGAGTCACTGGCAAATCATGATATTTTGCGAAAACCGAGTTCGATAATAGTTTTATCATTCGATCACCTAGCTTGATTTTCATAATTATTTTCGGGAGACGTGAAACGATCTGTCATTTTTCACTGAATTTGAAGAGCTTGGACACGTGGGGCGCAACTACGCATGAGGAGATTATTATTTGCAGCAAAATCACAGTTGGACGGTACTGTGCACGAGCAGACCATTATTTATAGGCAGTTATTTGCAGGTCACGTGGTAGGCTGAGGGCCAATGAAAAGGAAGGGAAAAAAGTATTGAATGATAATAGCTCTAATTAGCATTAGTATAAATCCACTAGCGGTCTATCACGACTGCTGTTCTCTGATTGGCTACGCTACTCGCTATCTATGCTGTGATAGACAGTGAGCAGCGGTTGTCAACAAAATGGGGGCCGCTTTTTCGCGTTTTCGAAGTGTCTCCGAGGAGGATTTAGATAATTTACTTGTTTAGTTTTGGACGACTGGTAGATTTATACTAAAACAATTACATTATTCGCTCTCGATGTCTGTGCATGATAGCTGATTCGGGCGGCGCCCTCATCAGCTATCACGCGATAGAAATCTCGAGCTCATAATCTAAATATTTAAGAGAAAAGCAAAACCTGAAGGATTTTGGTAGCTGTAGTCAAATGGCGTCATCATGGAAATGTATTGAGTGTTTTCACATGACGTCAAGGCAGCCATGTTGGTGTCCCAAAACAAAGAAAGGCGGCCATGTTGGTATCGCAAACTAAACCTCTGGGAATTGAAATTTAGTTTTATAAATACTTTCTTTTGTTTCAGTAAACCAATATGGCCGATAGTCACGTGAATGAAAACGCTCTACATGTGTAGGGATTCAAACTTAAGTAATTAAAGCACTAAGCGTGCAAATTACCCCTGTCGTCATTATTATTGTCCAACCTCGTTCCCAGGGTCTCTCCTCTTTCCGCCCCCTGGAGCCTGGAGCGAGAGGGGGCGGGAGGAGGAGAGGCCCTGGGAACGAGGTTGTATTATTGTCATCATCATCATGGAAAATGGGTCGTGGACGGGACACTTATGCATTCATTTCAAACATGATCTCTCCATTTATCCATTTACCTCTCATTCAGCCTCCCTGCTGACTAATGAAAAAATAACTGTAGAGTTTGTTTATACTTCTTATAAAGGAATATCTTCACTTGCCTGCAAATATTAACCTCAGAGAGGTCGTGTTCAGAGTTCCTCCTTGGCGTTACCTTAACGGCAACGTCGCGGCTGCCGCCCTTCCAAAGTGCTTTAAACACCTCGCTAAAACGCCCTTCTCCAATCTTAGCGGTTCCTTCTACACGTAAGTCTTCCGCCCTGATATCAAAGGGATCTGAAAGAGTAATATCAATAGAAATAATAATTCTATCAATTTCATTCAGCAACCAAGTGTTTAAAGTTATAATTGGACATAACGTTCAGAGTAATAATTCATAATAATTTCAAGTAATTGCATGATCATCATCACTTACATCAACATTATCATTGTCACCATCAACATCATTGTTACCTAATTGACCATTAGCATCACCAAGACCTTCAAAATTAAAACCACCACTACATAACCACCACTACCACCGTCACTATCACCGTCATCATCACCACCACCATCACCATCATCAACAGCATCACCATACACCACCACCACCATCACCATAACCAATATCACCATATGCATCACTAGCCTCCTTCACAGCCGTTGTTTGTGTCGTTCCTATTCTCCCTCCCCACCAACGTCTGCTGAACCGAGCTAAACATTCCATTCCAGGAACTGACCAATCACGTTGTGGCTTTTAAATTTCGGTGGCTAAGTTCCCGTAGCCTCCTTCGCAGCCGTTGTTTGTGTCGGTTGTATTCTCCCTTGTGATACTCAGACACAATGGGAATAGAATGTCCTGCTCCATTCAGCAGACGTTGATGGGGAGGGAGAATAGGACCAACACAAACAACGGCTGCGAAGGAGGCAAATGCATCACCATCTCCAACGTAGTCAGTATCACTGTTACTGTGACCGTCATCAATTTTACTGCAAGCGCCAAACGTTGTTCATGTTTTCCGCAAAACAATTTCCATGTCTGAGTAAAACACGAAATACATAAAAATCCCGGGTAAGTGATTTTTATCCGCCTAGCGCGAAAACTGTTAATTTGCTGTGTGCTTCTTCTATCGAGTGCCGCCCCGCTGTACCCATGCAGAGCGGCATTCCAGTGCAAAATTTCCCGTCGCCCGATCTTCTGCTCCACATGACTTTCTACCTACTCCGTCAGCACGAGCAGTGAAAAAGACTTGCTAATTCTTTTCACAGTTGCTCTCATTTGATAAACTCCAGACCAGTCAGGTTAAGTCTTGAGTCACATATCACGAAAAGAAGATGACAAGAAGAACAACAATTACCGTTACTTAATATTTCCTCCGCAGGAATCACACTTTCTTGGTCAACCTGTCCTTTTCTTGGGCTTTTAAAATCACGATCCCACAGCGGGGACGAGGGTGGGGTGGACTGCTCTGTACTCGTAGATTTTTCACCATTACTGGGGGTAAGAACAACTAGCGTAAGTTAACACTGTCGGGACTCAAAACTAAGTTATCTAAGGACTAAACGTGAAGAATCTGTGTTTATTACTATCAGCAATATCATTGCCCTTACCATTCGTCATTAGGGGAGCAGGGTTGGCGTAGTGGTAAGAGCGCTCGCCTTCCACCAAATAAGTGGGTTGAGTTTGTTGGTTCTCTACTCTACTCCAAGAGGTTTTTCTCTGGGTACACCGGTTTTCTCCTCTACCCAAAAACCAACATTTGATTCATTTAGAGTTGATTTGATTTAGTCTCCCCAATTAGTAGAGCATCTGTGCTCAGCTAGATAGATTTGAGACTTAAATAAAGTTATTACTATTACTATTATTATTATTATTATTATTATTATTATTATTATTATTATTATCATAATTTTAATATTACTACTGTTATCTCCATCAGCAATGAGAGTAGTGATTAAATACCTCTTACTAACCAAGTTCGAGGTTCGCACAGTAAGTTACAGACCGAGTTTTTCCCATTGATTTATGGCCCAAGCGCAAATTAAAGCACGGGCCATAAAAGTAATGGGAAATAACGAGGATCCATAACTTACAGTACAGACTGAGAAAACGAGGTTAGCAAGATATTTATTATATCTCTGAGCTTAATCCTGCGCGCGTGTATGGGAGGTTCTTCTGATTCTCACAGAACCTGATCTAGCCTGGGAACAGGCTCCGCAGTGGGGTTAAGGAGCAAGGAGCGAAAAGAAGGAACCAGGCTAACCTGATCAAATTAAATCTTGTTCAAAACAAAATTCTGAAATTTTCCCACCTGATTTAGGGGATAAATGCATGTATTAATGTGCATGTAAAACACTCCTGGAATGATGGAGTTGCTTGACAATTACTGGCCAACATCAAGAGTGACCACGTGGATAACAAGAAAATTCCATGGTCACAAAAGGATTTTGATTTCTAGGAAAACAAGATATATTGTATAAAGAATTTCTTTGTCCCTTTTATCTCCTCCACTAGACACCCTTCAACTGCCTATGTTTCGAGGTTACTCTAATAATTGTTTTCATCTGTTTTTTTTTATTTGTCTCTGTCTGTATTTTTAAGCTAATCTGTAAGTTGTGTTGAAAAAATATGCAAAACTTTTCTACTGTAATTAAGGTTATTATTGTTAACTTTGTAATGTTTGTATTGTTCATGTGCAGTGTAAGGTAAAATTCATCAAATTGTACTTTCCCATAGTATAACCTCACGGTGATTTGTTTTAATTTCAATTATTTTTTGGTTGAGTGTTTCAGATATGAGTCCAATTGGCTCGGAAAATTGGGCAACCAACCCCCAATGCTATCAACATTAAATAAATAAAGTTCATTGAAAATCACGCGACAAAAACTAATACAAAAGAAGCAAATTATAAAAAAGGATTGAAAAGAAATAAAATAAAAAACTTTGTATTTATGATAGTTAGCCTTAATAACACCTCTTTAATCAATTAATGCAAAAATTCTATTGAATTTTGCACATGCTAACGAGGCTAGTAAGGCTAATTATCTCTAGAGTGTTTTCACATGACGTCACGGCGGCCATCAGTTGTGTCCCAAAACAAAGAAACGGCGGCCATGTTGGTGCCAAACTAAACCTCTGGGAATAGGCAACTTCCACGATAGCATCACTAGATTACAAGTAGATGTACCAGAATTCAGTTTTTTTTCTATTCTCATTTAAATTTTGTAATCCCAGTGGGGTAATAATAACAACTTGAAAAACTGTAAAGACCGTGAACGAAAATCCTGCTTGCTTGTACGTTGGATCTCACGGGAGATCTAATCAACCGGACTTGAAAAATAGACGATTAGAAGTCCAAAGACTACCGCAAGGTTGATACAGCGTAATATATTTGAGAACTTTTAATCCTCTTAAAAAAACAATAAACAATTATTGGACGATCTGAGAGTCACTGGCAAATCATGATATTTTGCGAAAACCGAGTTCGATAATAGTTTTATCATTCGATCACCTAGCTTGATTTTCATAATTATTTTCGGGAGACGTGAAACGATCTGTCATTTTTCACTGAATTTGAAGAGCTTGGACACGTGGGGCGCAACTACGCATGAGGAGATTATTATTTGCAGCAAAATCACAGTTGGACGGTACTGTGCACGAGCAGACCATTATTTATAGGCAGTTATTTGCAGGTCACGTGGTAGGCTGAGGGCCAATGAAAAGGAAGGGAAAAAAGTATTGAATGATAATAGCTCTAATTAGCATTAGTATAAATCCACTAGCGGTCTATCACGACTGCTGTTCTCTGATTGGCTACGCTACTCGCTATCTATGCTGTGATAGACAGTGAGCAGCGGTTGTCAACAAAATGGGGGCCGCTTTTTCGCGTTTTCGAAGTGTCTCCGAGGAGGATTTAGATAATTTACTTGTTTAGTTTTGGACGACTGGTAGATTTATACTAAAACAATTACATTATTCGCTCTCGATGTCTGTGCATGATAGCTGATTCGGGCGGCGCCCTCATCAGCTATCACGCGATAGAAATCTCGAGCTCATAATCTAAATATTTAAGAGAAAAGCAAAACCTGAAGGATTTTGGTAGCTGTAGTCAAATGGCGTCATCATGGAAATGTATTGAGTGTTTTCACATGACGTCAAGGCAGCCATGTTGGTGTCCCAAAACAAAGAAAGGCGGCCATGTTGGTATCGCAAACTAAACCTCTGGGAATTGAAATTTAGTTTTATAAATACTTTCTTTTGTTTCAGTAAACCAATATGGCCGATAGTCACGTGAATGAAAACGCTCTACATGTGTAGGGATTCAAACTTAAGTAATTAAAGCACTAAGCGTGCAAATTACCCCTGTCGTCATTATTATTGTCCAACCTCGTTCCCAGGGTCTCTCCTCTTTCCGCCCCCTGGAGCCTGGAGCGAGAGGGGGCGGGAGGAGGAGAGGCCCTGGGAACGAGGTTGTATTATTGTCATCATCATCATGGAAAATGGGTCGTGGACGGGACACTTATGCATTCATTTCAAACATGATCTCTCCATTTATCCATTTACCTCTCATTCAGCCTCCCTGCTGACTAATGAAAAAATAACTGTAGAGTTTGTTTATACTTCTTATAAAGGAATATCTTCACTTGCCTGCAAATATTAACCTCAGAGAGGTCGTGTTCAGAGTTCCTCCTTGGCGTTACCTTAACGGCAACGTCGCGGCTGCCGCCCTTCCAAAGTGCTTTAAACACCTCGCTAAAACGCCCTTCTCCAATCTTAGCGGTTCCTTCTACACGTAAGTCTTCCGCCCTGATATCAAAGGGATCTGAAAGAGTAATATCAATAGAAATAATAATTCTATCAATTTCATTCAGCAACCAAGTGTTTAAAGTTATAATTGGACATAACGTTCAGAGTAATAATTCATAATAATTTCAAGTAATTGCATGATCATCATCACTTACATCAACATTATCATTGTCACCATCAACATCATTGTTACCTAATTGACCATTAGCATCACCAAGACCTTCAAAATTAAAACCACCACTACATAACCACCACTACCACCGTCACTATCACCGTCATCATCACCACCACCATCACCATCATCAACAGCATCACCATACACCACCACCACCATCACCATAACCAATATCACCATATGCATCACTAGCCTCCTTCACAGCCGTTGTTTGTGTCGTTCCTATTCTCCCTCCCCACCAACGTCTGCTGAACCGAGCTAAACATTCCATTCCAGGAACTGACCAATCACGTTGTGGCTTTTAAATTTCGGTGGCTAAGTTCCCGTAGCCTCCTTCGCAGCCGTTGTTTGTGTCGGTTGTATTCTCCCTTGTGATACTCAGACACAATGGGAATAGAATGTCCTGCTCCATTCAGCAGACGTTGATGGGGAGGGAGAATAGGACCAACACAAACAACGGCTGCGAAGGAGGCAAATGCATCACCATCTCCAACGTAGTCAGTATCACTGTTACTGTGACCGTCATCAATTTTACTGCAAGCGCCAAACGTTGTTCATGTTTTCCGCAAAACAATTTCCATGTCTGAGTAAAACACGAAATACATAAAAATCCCGGGTAAGTGATTTTTATCCGCCTAGCGCGAAAACTGTTAATTTGCTGTGTGCTTCTTCTATCGAGTGCCGCCCCGCTGTACCCATGCAGAGCGGCATTCCAGTGCAAAATTTCCCGTCGCCCGATCTTCTGCTCCACATGACTTTCTACCTACTCCGTCAGCACGAGCAGTGAAAAAGACTTGCTAATTCTTTTCACAGTTGCTCTCATTTGATAAACTCCAGACCAGTCAGGTTAAGTCTTGAGTCACATATCACGAAAAGAAGATGACAAGAAGAACAACAATTACCGTTACTTAATATTTCCTCCGCAGGAATCACACTTTCTTGGTCAACCTGTCCTTTTCTTGGGCTTTTAAAATCACGATCCCACAGCGGGGACGAGGGTGGGGTGGACTGCTCTGTACTCGTAGATTTTTCACCATTACTGGGGGTAAGAACAACTAGCGTAAGTTAACACTGTCGGGACTCAAAACTAAGTTATCTAAGGACTAAACGTGAAGAATCTGTGTTTATTACTATCAGCAATATCATTGCCCTTACCATTCGTCATTAGGGGAGCAGGGTTGGCGTAGTGGTAAGAGCGCTCGCCTTCCACCAAATAAGTGGGTTGAGTTTGTTGGTTCTCTACTCTACTCCAAGAGGTTTTTCTCTGGGTACACCGGTTTTCTCCTCTACCCAAAAACCAACATTTGATTCATTTAGAGTTGATTTGATTTAGTCTCCCCAATTAGTAGAGCATCTGTGCTCAGCTAGATAGATTTGAGACTTAAATAAAGTTATTACTATTACTATTATTATTATTATTATTATTATTATTATTATTATTATTATTATTATTATTATTATTATTATTATCATAATTTTAATATTACTACTGTTATCTCCATCAGCAATGAGAGTAGTGATTAAATACCTCTTACTAACCAAGTTCGAGGTTCGCACAGTAAGTTACAGACCGAGTTTTTCCCATTGATTTATGGCCCAAGCGCAAATTAAAGCACGGGCCATAAAAGTAATGGGAAATAACGAGGATCCATAACTTACAGTACAGACTGAGAAAACGAGGTTAGCAAGATATTTATTATATCTCTGAGCTTAATCCTGCGCGCGTGTATGGGAGGTTCTTCTGATTCTCACAGAACCTGATCTAGCCTGGGAACAGGCTCCGCAGTGGGGTTAAGGAGCAAGGAGCGAAAAGAAGGAACCAGGCTAACCTGATCAAATTAAATCTTGTTCAAAACAAAATTCTGAAATTTTCCCACCTGATTTAGGGGATAAATGCATGTATTAATGTGCATGTAAAACACTCCTGGAATGATGGAGTTGCTTGACAATTACTGGCCAACATCAAGAGTGACCACGTGGATAACAAGAAAATTCCATGGTCACAAAAGGATTTTGATTTCTAGGAAAACAAGATATATTGTATAAAGAATTTCTTTGTCCCTTTTATCTCCTCCACTAGACACCCTTCAACTGCCTATGTTTCGAGGTTACTCTAATAATTGTTTTCATCTGTTTTTTTTTATTTGTCTCTGTCTGTATTTTTAAGCTAATCTGTAAGTTGTGTTGAAAAAATATGCAAAACTTTTCTACTGTAATTAAGGTTATTATTGTTAACTTTGTAATGTTTGTATTGTTCATGTGCAGTGTAAGGTAAAATTCATCAAATTGTACTTTCCCATAGTATAACCTCACGGTGATTTGTTTTAATTTCAATTATTTTTTGGTTGAGTGTTTCAGATATGAGTCCAATTGGCTCGGAAAATTGGGCAACCAACCCCCAATGCTATCAACATTAAATAAATAAAGTTCATTGAAAATCACGCGACAAAAACTAATACAAAAGAAGCAAATTATAAAAAAGGATTGAAAAGAAATAAAATAAAAAACTTTGTATTTATGATGGTTAGCCTTCATAACCCCTCTTTAATCAATTAATGCAAAAATTCTATTGAATTTTGCACATGCTAACGAGGCTAGTAAGGCTAATTATCTCTAGAGTGTTTTCACATGACGTCACGGCGGCCATCAGTTGTGTCCCAAAACAAAGAAACGGCGGCCATGTTGGTGCCAAACTAAACCTCTGGGAATAGGCAACTTCCACGATAGCATCACTAGATTACAAGTAGATGTACCAGAATTCAGTTTTTTTTCTATTCTCATTTAAATTTTGTAATCCCAGTGGGGTAATAATAACAACTTGAAAAACTGTAAAGACCGTGAACGAAAATCCTGCTTGCTTGTACGTTGGATCTCACGGGAGATCTAATCAACCGGACTTGAAAAATAGACGATTAGAAGTCCAAAGACTACCGCAAGGTTGATACAGCGTAATATATTTGAGAACTTTTAATCCTCTTAAAAAAACAATAAACAATTATTGGACGATCTGAGAGTCACTGGCAAATCATGATATTTTGCGAAAACCGAGTTCGATAATAGTTTTATCATTCGATCACCTAGCTTGATTTTCATAATTATTTTCGGGAGACGTGAAACGATCTGTCATTTTTCACTGAATTTGAAGAGCTTGGACACGTGGGGCGCAACTACGCATGAGGAGATTATTATTTGCAGCAAAATCACAGTTGGACGGTACTGTGCACGAGCAGACCATTATTTATAGGCAGTTATTTGCAGGTCACGTGGTAGGCTGAGGGCCAATGAAAAGGAAGGGAAAAAAGTATTGAATGATAATAGCTCTAATTAGCATTAGTATAAATCCACTAGCGGTCTATCACGACTGCTGTTCTCTGATTGGCTACGCTACTCGCTATCTATGCTGTGATAGACAGTGAGCAGCGGTTGTCAACAAAATGGGGGCCGCTTTTTCGCGTTTTCGAAGTGTCTCCGAGGAGGATTTAGATAATTTACTTGTTTAGTTTTGGACGACTGGTAGATTTATACTAAAACAATTACATTATTCGCTCTCGATGTCTGTGCATGATAGCTGATTCGGGCGGCGCCCTCATCAGCTATCACGCGATAGAAATCTCGAGCTCATAATCTAAATATTTAAGAGAAAAGCAAAACCTGAAGGATTTTGGTAGCTGTAGTCAAATGGCGTCATCATGGAAATGTATTGAGTGTTTTCACATGACGTCAAGGCAGCCATGTTGGTGTCCCAAAACAAAGAAAGGCGGCCATGTTGGTATCGCAAACTAAACCTCTGGGAATTGAAATTTAGTTTTATAAATACTTTCTTTTGTTTCAGTAAACCAATATGGCCGATAGTCACGTGAATGAAAACGCTCTACATGTGTAGGGATTCAAACCTAAGTAATTAAAGCACTAAGCGTGCAAATTACCCCTGTCGTCATTATTATTGTCCAACCTCGTTCCCAGGGTCTCTCCTCTTTCCGCCCCCTGGAGCCTGGAGCGAGAGGGGGCGGGAGGAGGAGAGGCCCTGGGAACGAGGTTGTATTATTGTCATCACCATCATTGTTATTATTATCTCCATCAGCAATGAGAATAGAAATGAATGCTACGTGATTACAATAACTAGAGTCCGTCGCACACTACATGTGAGGAAACACCTGAGCAAACTGAAAATGCCTTGAGAGGCTGTAAGCTCAGCCGTTTTTTCTCGCGTACGGCAAAATTTTGGTGAGAAATTCGCCTCGCAAGGCTGTGAGGTCAATATCAAACATGTTTGATATTTTCCTCACGGCCTCGCGAGGCGAAAATCTCACGAAAACCTCGCATAACACGAGACGAAACGGCTGAGCTTACTGCCACGCGAGGCATTTTGTTCAGGTGCCGGTTTGCTGATGTGTGCGACGGCCTTAATCTAACTTTTGAATCTGTGAATAACTGCGCCAGTTGACTATATATAGCCTAACCCTAACACTACTCAATGACGTGCTAAATACTTAGCAAAAATGGAATCGATTATCAATAAATATTTTCAGTTTTAACTGAGTAGTTCACCGCTAAACCTGCCAGAGTTAACCTAAAAGAACAGTCACCGTTTTCTTACTAAACTGATGGCTGATATTATAGCCTCGTTCCATGAAGGTTGTGTTTTGTTTATGTGAAAAAGATGAAAACGTGAAAATTTGTTATATTGCGTGACATCGTCGAAGTTGCCCATTGGATCACAGGTAGCCCAAACGCTGTTGTGTTTAAATATAAGGGTTTGTATGGGAATTGCAATCTATGAACATTTTAGCGGAATATTTAGGTTACATTTCTGCAGATCAATAAAATAAACTTACTTTTGGCATTTTACTGTCTCCTGTTGTATGCCTCGAGTCTTTTAGTGACGTCCTCGGCGATTTTCCTCATCATGTCGTTTCCTTCTTAAGACGTAGTCAAGGTAGATCACTGCCACAGGTAATAGCTGTGTACGCAGGCTAGCTCTGTGTGGTCGAGAGCTATTTTTACGCTGAAAATTGGTTCTACCGTCCTCTTTTCCTTTCTCGCTTCAAGGCAGATAATTTCTCTTCCGCCAGAAACACAATTTTGGAAGTAACCCATCCGTACCCTTCAAAATGAAACGATTTCCACGGCAAATCTATCGTTTTTTTCGCGATCTGAAATGCCTGTGTAATTCAAAGTTGCCACCAATGAATGAGTTGCCAGTAATCGGATACCTATGTTATGCGCAACGGATTGTGGGATCGCCAGGGGGCAAACATTGTAAGTCGCCAGAAAGAAATGTATGGCGTAAAGTTGTTTCTTCGTCAAAAGCAGTGATTTTGAACAAAGGATAATACATTTTCGCCGTGATTTTTGTGAGAAGTGGAGGTGACTTATGTCGGTACGTGGAAATTGTAAGTTTTCGTGCGATTAATGCAGTAAAATCTATTGATAAACACTTTGTTGCAGAAGGTAGATTATGAAATCCACTGAATCTGCGTCAAGTATTGGTCTCGAAATAGCACGAACAGATATAAATTTGAGGGGATTCACTCAATAAAGCTTTTTCAGTTGTAATTACGTGTGGTGATATTATTTTGTTTTTAATTGCGTGTGTTACAACATTATCTTATCATTGCTGCTGGAATTTTACCCCCACATTCCCAAAGGATATAAATTGTTGTGCGAGGGTACCGAGCAATTTCGCTATGGAGGGATGAAAGCAGTGATAGAAACACGGAGAAATCCGAAGGTTGTCTAGCTGTTTTAATGAGCAACATCCCTATGTTATTCAGCTACAACTTTTCTCTTAGAGTTTAGTGGAGGAACATGTGAAACAGAAACAGAAAGCCCTTTGTCACGCAATTCCATCCAGCATAAAAATGGTTTGTTGAACGTTCTTATGGACAAGAGGTATTTATTCAACATCAGCCAACCCTCAGATAGATATTCAAGGAACCTCCCTTGATCTCTCACATTAAAGGAAAATCGCTATAAAGACTCTCAGAAACACTACGTACACAAAGCGTTAGCGGGAGTCGCCGCTTTGGTCAGTCAACCCTGGCCTCCGCCCTTGTACAAAATTATTAGAGCAGACCTTAGTGCTTATTGTCACTTTGACTTTATCACGATTTATAGCTGTGGACCATGAAAAAGCATCCTGCAGCTGCTTGGTTCTTGGTGCGTAGAATCTCAATAAACCAACGTGAGGAAGAACCCTTTGTTTGCCTGGGTACCCTCGCTCGTTGTAACAAATCCACATATCTGCGCCGGGTATAGTCCCAATTACACTCGTTGTAAATATCAGCACACATGCAATTACAACTGGAAAGGCTTTATTGAGTGAATCCCCTCAAATTTACAACTGTTCGTACTATTGCGAGACCATTAGTTGATGCAGATAGATTCAGTGGATTTCATAATCTTACCGCCTGCTTATGCAACAAGGGGTTCATCAATATATTTTACCGCATTAATCACACGGAAACTTACAATTTCCACGCATCGACACTAGTCATCTCCGCTTCTCACAAAATCAGGGCGAAAATACGTTATTCTTTGTTCAAAATCGCTGCTTTTGACGAAGAAACAACTTTACGCCATACATTTCTTTCTAGCGACTTACAATGTTTGCCCCCTGGCGATCCCATAAACCATTGCGCATAACATGGGTATCCGATTACTGGCAACTCATTCATTGCTCGCGACAGCAGCTTAGCGTCCTAGCCGCCTCTCTCCAGGGGAGGGACGGTAAAAAAATGCTCCGTTACGTTCGCTGCTTTGGCCCATCCCCACGGGTTCTTTATGTCTTTAACCAATCACGAAGCGTGATCGCGTAAACATCGCGAATCAAAACTAATTAATAAACTTCGAGGGGTTTTCCATCGTTTTATCCCTTGCTGTTTCTGTAAAAATTATGCTCTCGCAGTTCAAAACAGAGGGAAACTCGGAAAATTCAACGCCGGTCGAGAACGCAAAGAGGCCCAAAATAAGCCGCTTAACAATGGAAGTTTTACTGAGTTGAACGCCAGCAAGTTGTCCAAATTAAATGTACTGTCGCCATTCCGGTTATTTGTTTACGCGATCACGCTTCGTGATTGATTAAAGACATAAAGAACCCGTGGGGATTGGCCAAAGCAAAGAATGTAACGGAGCATTTTTTTCACCGTCCCTCCCCTGGAGAGAGGCGGCTAGGACGCTAAGCTACTGTCGCGAGCAATTGGTGGCAACTTTGAATTACACAGGCATTTCAGATCGCGAAAGAAACGATAGATTTGCCGTGGAAATCGTTTCATTTTGAAGGGTACGGATGGGTTACTTCCAAAATTGTGTGTTTCTGGCGGAAGAGAAATTATCTGCCTTGAAGCGAGAAAGGAAAAGAGGACGGTAGAACCAATTTTCAGCGTAAAAATAGCTCTCGACCACACAGAGCTAGCCTGCGTACACAGCTATTACCTGTGGCAGTGATCTACCTTGACTACGTCTTAAGAAGGAAACGACATGATGAGGAAAATCGCCGAGGACGTCACTAAAAGACTCGAGGCATACAACAGGAGACAGTAAAATGCCAAAAGTAAGTTTATTTTATTGATCTGCAGAAATGTAACCTAAATATTCCGCTAAAATGTTCATAGATTGCAATTCCCATACAAACCCTTATATTTAAACACAACAGCGTTTGGGCTACCTGTGATTGGATCAGAATTTAATGGCGATAAACATTAGCCTTCCGTCACTCCTTTATGCAGCCCAATCGAACGATACCGAACCAAAAATCAACCGAACTCAATCGAACTGTTGGCCTGCACCGTTTGGAAGGCCGATAGCGATTGGTTAATGCGTTTCTTCGGGTGGCCTGGGTGGTTAACCAATGAACATCCCGCTTTCTTTCATTACCGTCACGCTTTTCAGTCCGCTTTAGTGTAACTGAAGTGTTCCATCGTTTCGTTTTAAAGGGACTATATCATCCAACGCGCATGCGCAAGTTGGCCAGAAAACTTTTGAAAACGTTAGCCCAACTTTTTCAAATGCTGTCGAAGGTTCCAAGTAGCCGATTTCATCTGTTTGAATCGCGTTAATCTTGAGAAAAATTGAGGAAGTTTTTGCTCACAATCAGTCTTAAGGAAATACAGACGGCTTTTATAGCAATATCTTTTTGAGATTTGGCTTTGGAAGAATTATTTTCGTGGAATTGTGATGTCTACTAGCGGTGGTCGTCGTGCTGGCAGCGGACGAAAGAGAATTTACGACAGCAAAGCCGTTAGACGCAAAGTTTGGGAACGTGGAAATCAGAGGATTTTTCTGGATTGTGTAATTTATTTTTCTTGGGTATCGGCGAAATTAAAGTGCGGTTATTCCACCGATTCCAAGTTCGCGGGACATCTTCGATGCTTTGTATTTGATAAGACATTCAAGCTTATAGCGGTTTGTTTTGACATGACTTTAATTTCTTCGTGCCACAAGTACATTAATTGGTGCAATGCACTTTGCAGTTTTACAGGGGAAACCACTGGTTTTTGCGGTAGTTTTTCGAGAACAAGTATTCTTGCAGATGCAAGGATCGGTCTAAAAACCAAAGGGAAACAAAGTAAGTCACTGTCATCAAAAGTGTTTGCCGCAATCGATCCGAAGAGAAAACAAGAGGCTACAATTAGCCTAAACTCGGGCTTGCAAAAAACAGCATTGTATCCCTAACTTAGCGCTAAACAAAAGAATAGAGAGAAGTCTGTCTTTCTTACATCGGACCCATTGTGTTTAGCTTGTGTTGGAATCTATTTCTTTAGACCCCTATCAACATATATTCCTCTAAAATACAGCTCAACCATTGAGAACAATAATTATAACACTTGTAAAAACTATTTCTAAAAGAACAAGAAAAAGAGAAACAGAAAGAATAAAGCCCGTGATATATACCACTAACAGACATCGAACCCGGGTTAGCTGCGTCACAGGCAGGAACAATGACCTTTAGGCCACATAGGTTTATCGTTACGCAAGGTGATAAAAATAGCGTATTGATTCCAAAAAAAAGAGAAAGGAAACGCTGATCGAACGATGTAGGATTTTTTCGCATAAACTTTAATGGAGTCTCGGTGAAATGTGAGTAGAAAATTAATTAGCAGAGTGAAACTGTTTACAAATACGTCAATCCAGGGTCATTTGAAACACAAGAAAGGAACGTTTCTGGACAGTTTCAAGTGACGCTAGTACATTTGTAAAAACTAATCGCTTATCATTCAAAAATTAAAGTCCATAAATTGAGATAGTAAATAAACTACCTGTCAAACTCTCAGGGGTGTGTGATATCCCGTACTTGAGTTATTCAACAAAATGTACATCTCAATGGAGCAGATACGGGGAACACGGCAGTCCATCTGGAGTTAAATTTTGGTCATGTTAAAAGCTTTCTTCTCGCTGTTGAACTTGCAAACATTCGTATAGACACTTCTCTTAACATATTAGTTGTTCAGACTTCAAAGACACAAGGTGAATCGACGTTTTCCGATACGTGACAACAAGTATCATTCTTGCTGTTGATATGAGATTTACACTTCCGAATCACTCGGCCGTGAAAGGTCAAACTCCCTTTGTCTGTAGTCTCTAATTTTTGGCGCTCCCCTCGCGTCGCGTCTCCTCGCAACTTCGCGCGCGCACGTGTCTTTCGCCCGCCCCACAATCCATCGCCAAAATTAGAGACTACTCGCAGTCTACTGAAGCAGACACGAGGAAACACGGCAGTCCATCTGGAGTTAAGTTTACTCATGTTAAAAGCTTTCTTCTCGCCGTTGAACTTGCAATCATTCGCATAGACACTTCTCTTAACATATTGTTTGTTCAGACTTCAAAAGACACAAGGTGAATCGACATTTTCCGATACATGACAACAGGCATCACTCTGTTAAAAATAGTTAGCGCTTGCGCAGAAACGCCGGAAGTGCACTTTGTGGATGATACTCGACGACGAAAAAGAAGAACCGTCGGTAATCCTAGACCTGGGCGACGCGCGAGACGCGCGCAGCCCGAGTAATGACAGCAGTATTCACGTCAGACAACATACAACGCGAATAAACAGGCTAGATTCACCACAATAGACTCGCTTTCGACGACAGTAACGACAATTTCCATGATTTTGAAAAAACAGGCACGTAAATACTTCTCTCCGCGTTGTATGAAAGTGTTGTCGGCACGTAGGAAACAATGGCTGGCGGCCGGGCGAGCGAGACTGTTGTGATGTGAGACACGAAAATTTGGTTTATCAACGGAGTTGATAATGTAAATTGACCACCGTACAGGGATTCGATTAGCTGACGTTTCGAGCGTTAGCCCTTCGTCGGAGCGAATCGATTCGCTCCGACGAAGGGCTAACGCTCGAAACGTCAGCTAATCGAATCCCTGTACGGTGGTCAATTTACATTATCAACTCCGTTGATAAACCAAATTTTCGTGTCTCACTTCCCCACCGACGCAGCACCACAGTTTCTTTAGAAACTAATCCCCTTTATTCATTTGTTGTGATGTGAGCTGTATGCAAATGGTTTACGGTCGCCTCGCCCACAAGTTAACTCGCCTACAGGTTAACTCGCCTACACTGAAGTTAACTCGCCTACAGGTTTCTAGTTAACTCGCCTACACATTTGAAGTTACCTTTTTATGTTTGAAAATAAAGCATTAATGAATGCCGCGAAGTTTACAGAACGACAGAATATTGTGAATAACGAAAACAACCGCCGATGACAGCAATTATTTGGCTATAGTCAGCGGCACAACACGACTCTTTACCAGTTCAATGCGCGGTCAGACGGTCTCATCGAAAGAGTCATTTGCAAGTTGTTCCTAAAGTACTAGTGTTCCAAGCGAGAGAATTTCATACCCAATTTTATGAAATGGTAGGATATCATATAACGAATCACTTAGGAAATAGGTAAGTAATATCTGTTTGCGAGGTCTCATATATCAAATGTTTCGGCCGTAAAATCTACCATTTTGAAAGATGATTGTCTCATTTGTCATTTTGTTAATACCAAACATTACAGTAAGCCACAAATTAAAACAGCACTGTTTTCACCCATATGTGTTTTTATTACTTACTGTAGGTGTACATCATTGCTTCCTTAGCTTATTTACATATTAAAGTTTACATATTTGTATTTGAAACTGGAAAACACTGGATTTGAACCACATCGAGCTTAACTAAAACCTATTTTGTTATAAATTTTCTAACTAACTTAAACTTACATCTAAATAAGTAAGTAAGGTTCCAAAAATTAAGTTATTTTAAAGGAGAAATAATCTTTATTTGTAAATTCTACATGCATGAAACTGGAAAACACTTGATTTGTTATTTAAACTTGAAAGAGTTTCATTGCCTATAAATTGCCTTGTAAGTAATGCAGTTGCATGAAAAAAGACTAATTGCTACGAACTGGCCCATTTAAATGTCCACATGCTCATAAAAGCTGTTGAACTGATGTTCGTTTCTCTATGTACCTCTCCCAGTGGTCAAAAATTTTACTTTGTAAGGAACAGTAGACCTTGCGTTGGATTCGTTTTAGTTTCCTTTCAGAAACCAACCTAATATGAAGTGCAGAGAGCCTTGCTTCTCTGTGTAAAAGTTGATATCTAAAAATCTATTATCAAGGAGGTTTCGGATTGGTCAGTTCACTAATAATGGGCTAACACTATTTTGGACACGCCTTTATTCATACCCTTTAGTGATATTTAAATTACGTTTCTTAAAATAAGAAACAATGGAGTTGACTTTGCACCTCATGCTAATTTCAGTTTTGCGATCAAAGCCGCTACATCGAAAATTGAAAAGGTGTGATATTTTTGTCGGGGAAATCGGCGGTTATGTTGAGCTAATCAGTTATTTGGACACGCGTCTATTCCTACCCTTTGTTACTATTTAAAACAAAAAAACGACGGCGTTGACTTGTGATAACTTTGCACCTCATGCTAATTTCGGTTTGGCAATCAAAATCTATCGAAAATTCAAAAGGTGTGATTTTTTTTTCGAGCGCATTTACAGAAGGGCTGCGCTTTAGCCACTTTAGTAAAGGATTGTACATGCGGTCTCAGTGTCGGGGAAAGCGGCGGTTATGTTGAGCTAATCATTTATTTGGACACGTGTCTATTCATTTCATACCCTTTGTTGCTATTTAACACGAAAAAACGACAGCGTTGTGATAACTTTGTACCTCATGCTAATTTCGGTTTGGCAATCAAATTACGTTAAAACTATTAGAACTAAAGTATAAAGTGCTTGCATCTTTGTATATAAAAAGTTACAAATAATGATAAAAACTTACACAACCATTTTAATAAAAGGCGAATGTTTGCCGTTTCTGTGCGGACACAAGGTAAGTGCAGCAGGTTACTTTGCCTGGTTTTCCTAGGCACTATGTCCCTAATACAAATAAAATAGTCCCTTAGAAACCGTGTGCATTTGCCCTGGATTACTGCATTCGCTAGAAATGTCAAAGCAGTTTTTAAAGTCTAGCCGAAGTACCAAACAACATTGATTCCGTTTTTTGTTTTTAACCTGTTAAAAAACATGTCGTGACATGTCTACCGAGATTTGTATACCGATCATCAAAGTCTTTTGAAAAGGCGAAGGTTGTGATTTTTTCCTTTGTCCCATGCCTTGAGACATAAAGTCAATAACCATCAAAGTCATGCGCGAGCGTGCAGATCTCTTCCCAATCCCCGCGCTTTCGTATCAGTCGATAAAAAAACAGCAAACACAAATCGTATGTTTCAAGTAAAATGTAAGTACACAATTTCGTAGCATTAATGCTTTATCTTTAAACATGAAAAGGTAACTTCAAATGTGTAGGCGAGTTAACTTCATGTGTAGGCGAGTTAACTAGAATCCTGTAGGCGAATTAACGTCAGTGTAGGCGAGTTAACCTGTAGGCGAGTTAACTTGTGGGCGAGGCGACCGGTTACCATGCAAATATTAGTGCCAGCCGGTCCCTACTGCGCATGTGCGCCAGCGACATAGTCCCTTTAAAACTGTACTGTTTTTTGTCGAATCTTTTGTTTAGTAGTTTTAGAGTGCATTGTTATGAGCTTCGGTGGTCGTGGCTCGCGGTCCAAAGTGTGACGAACAGTATTTTAATCGCTCCAAGCCACCAAACTGTCTTAAATGCGACTATTTTCTGGGAAGAACGTTTCATGGAGCAAGAAAAAATGGTGAAGTTGGCTAACCCTGCCGTTGTTGAAGTGAGCGATCAGTGCGTGTTTTCCTCCTTGCCGAACGACTGTTCGGAATGATCACTGTTTTGTTACATGTCGCGGGGACATTTGGCTGTGTACACGTGAGGTGTGCAAGATTCTCGTTTTGTTCGCGTCAACAGTTACATGGCCTTGAATTATGAATGCGAACAAGTGAAAGGGACTGCAGTCGTAGCTCTCAGACGTTTCTCAGGTATTTCAGGTTGTAAAATGATATTAAAATAAATATTAAGCTGACTTGTTACAGAGATTGATTCTGCATGTATACTTAAGCAAATTTTGTAAAAAGGCTGTAAGTTTTTAATTTCTTATGCCTCATGCTCTTGCAATGTTATAATTCTGTCATTTTTGCTTTGTTAGATGATACTTGATTAACGTGATATTTCCATGTAACTTCATCATCAATATTTAACGCTACAAATCTGTGCATTGTACTCTTTTAATTTCTTTTCCATCAATTGAGTGATTGATTTGCAATTCAACAACTTTTTTTCTTTGTTTGAAACACCATTAAATGAGTTTAATTTTGCAGAAAGCCACTTTGTCATCTTTTTAAGTTCCTGATTCATGATACTGTAAAGGTATACACAGCTGTATATATTTTCATCACTGTAAAAAAAATTGGTATCAGTTGCAAATCAGATAAAGTAAAAGGTTTCGAAGCTCTCACAGATGTCATTCATGTAGATAAGAAATAGTAAGGGTGCTAGACTTACAGTAACGATTTGCTTTCCATTTGTCAAATAATTTCTAAAGCTACTCCTCTAATTCTATAAGGCAAAATAGTTTTCCCAGACAAGATTTTCTCATGAACCCTATCAAATACTCTAGCAAGATCCAGGAATATATCTCCAGTAGTACATCTGTTGTCATCTGTTGAATGTCATAATTTTTTAGTCACAAGGTCTAATGTTGTAATGCCTAAATTCATTGAAATCAAGTGAAAATTCATACTGGCTGAGAAAAATTATGTTGTGTTTATCAACTGAAGGGACTTTATAAGTCTCTCATACTTTGGCATCTTGATAATTTTACCCAAGCTTGAAAGACCAGAAATTAGTCTAAAGATTGAAAAAAGTCGTTTATTATTTGCTTTAAAAATTGGTGTGACTATCGCTATTTTCAGTTGTTCTGGTATCATGCCAGTAAGAAATGATTGTTTGAATATATGTGTTCCATTTAGTTATTAAAATGGATGCAGTACATTATTTTATTGTTGGTTCACAAAATTTTGTGCCATAACCCCATGTATTATGGTTGTTTTTTGTAGTTTCAAACAAAAGCTAAATGAATTTTGCCAATTTGCATGACATCTCCATGCTCCAGGCTTTTATCAGAAAATTTTGCACATTGTAATGACTGTCTGTGCTAATCGTCCTCGCAAAGTACAGCAAGGACGCAGCTCAACAAGGTCGAACCGAAAGCATATACAAGGCGCCTCTGGCAGCCGCTATACGGTCCATGTATGACCTTGGAGCACAGCCTGCAGCCAGCTCGAATAAGCTGTATGTTGGTTTTTGCTGAGGGAGGAAAACTGGAGTACCTGGAGAAAAACCCTCGGAGCAGGGTCGAGAACCAACACAAACTCAGCCCACTTATGGCGTCACCACCGGGAATCGAACCTGGCGCCACATTGGTGGAAGGCGAGTGCTCTCACCACTACGCCATCCCTGCTCCCTTGTGCAACAAACAAGTTTCTTTTTTGTTTCTTTCAAAAACGTTCCTCAAATTAATATCCTGTATGGTCATGAAGGCTGTTGACAAAACTCATTGACTTATATAACTCCCAAGTTTTGTTAAATGTATTTGTTTTCAATGTAATTTTACTCATAAATGGAGATGTGTTGATGTTCAATGTATGTTATACCTATTTTCTTTACAATAGTGTCCCAAGATTTGTGTGGAGAAACAGTACACAACCAATAAAACCTGTATGCACCACAAAGGAGGTCTGATACATGTCATCAGCTTGTTTTCACCAATTAATCATAGCCTGCATGTGACTTTGAACAATTTTAAATACCTGCTAGGTCCTGCCTCCAAGCTTGGGCCCTCTGTTTTCCTTTAATAAACAAAAACAAGAGGTAAATATTAACAGGCGGCAATTTGATGGTAACAACCAACTAGATGGCGCAGTTTAGTATGAGAAGGGAATTAGAGTGTTGATTTCAAAGACTATCACTGAGGAACTGATCAGTGGTAAAAATACAGAAATTGGGTCTAAACAAAGTCTATTGTAAATGAATCAGTGTGAGCAGGGCATATGGAAGAGGCAATTTTCTTAAAATCTCAATTTCTCTAAAATTTTCTCTCCTTTGGCTACAGACTGGTTATCATGTCAGAAACGTATGTCCATGCATATTTTGTGCTTTGAAGGCCTGAATTCACAGAATTAGCATGTGATTCAATGCTGAAGCTGATTCTGGCCAATCTTGGCTTTTTTGTTTGGCTATAATTAACCAAGAAGAGAAAGAATGTATTACCTTATGAGTGGCATTTGCATACCAACCAGCCAGTTTTGCTTGTTAGGTGGTGCAGTTTCATAACAGATTATGGAAAATTAAGGGAAATGCAGTGTTTTGATCTCAAAAAGAGTTTTATTTGTCAGGAAGCTAACCAGTGGCAGACACAAATGAGTCTAAAAAATAACATTAATAAGTGAAGGACTTTAATTGGTACAAAAAGAGTGTGATTATCATGTCAGAAACTTGTTTTGTGCTTTGAATTAATGACATATTTGTACCACTTGAAGTGATGCATGAATGATTTCTCTTGAACACCCAAGCAAAAGAAATCAACTGGCCTGTACTGATGGGAGGGGCAGCTTGAGTCCCCCCCCCCCCCCCCCCACACACACACACACACACACCCAAATTTTAAGACCCTGAATGGGGAAGTGATGAATCAACCTCGAATTTCTTAACAGCTGTCTTTCCTGACAAAGTCGAAAAAAAAAGATGTGAATAATACTATGTATCTGTGATAAATCTTGGCACTATTAATACTGTAGAATTCGTTAATATTATATCTGTGGGGGAAGAGAAGGTATGGTAGCTTATAGATTTATACTACTTGCTTGCCCCTTCAATAATTAATTCTTGGAAATGAAAGAGAGAAAATGTGAATGTGTATGGCATGGTTTTCATGTGTATGGCAATTTTTGTTTGTAAATGTTTGAGCACACCCCATCAGGGCCTGTGCAGCAAGTTTGCAGTTGGGGGGGGGGGGGGGGCTCACTTAAAATATGTTAGCATGAGTCAACTGGAGGGGTCCAGAGACAGGCTGTCCTGTGAAATTTTTAAATTTAAGTCCTCTGAAATGGTTGGAAATGTATTTAAAACTAACTAACATGGTGCGGTGAAAGATATACTTTCAGCAACAAAAAAGCGGTATTTTAAAACAAGAATAATCAGTTTTTGGTAGAAAAGTAGCTTTGATTTTTTAGTATTACTTTCTTTTTACTGTTGATAGTAGGGGGGGGGGGGGGGGGGCTAGAGCCCCCCAGCCCCTTCCCCTGTACAGTCCCTGCCCCTACATTAACTACACACAGATGATCACTGATCCTCTTACATCATTTTGAACCAACAATATTACTGCTTGTTATGATTACAAACCCTGTATTCTGGGTACTTCTCCTTTTAAGCTGTGATGTGGCTCCTTCTTGAATCCGTGAAATCTGTTTAAAAACAATGCAAGGTTTTTTTTTTTTGCAAGCTTAAGTTATAAGATTATGTACATCTTTCATAATAAGAAAAGTTGAAGATTTAAGACAGCATGTATAATAAACGAGGTACAAATGGTTGAGTCAAATGTTGAAGTCTCACACACTTTTGTGCGTAGTTTTCACTTGTGAAACTTCTACTTAACATCAATCAATCAACCAACAATCTTTATTTATACTCGAAAAAGATGCTAATATTTATGAGGATAAATGGAAAAAATAAATTAATTAAAATAATATTGATGATGATGATGATGATGATGTTTAATCAACACATTCTCGCATTAAAAATGAATTACAATGTGTTTACAAAGTTCGGAAAATTACAGAAAACCTTATTGGGACTGGGTTTACAAAATAATTAAAAATTATAAAACCTACAAGAGTTACATAAATTTCAATCATGACTACTAAAAAATTTATACTTAGAATATGATTTAAAATTTAACATTTAACAATCAAATTTAAAAGATGTTGCGTTTGCCATTAGGACAGTACTGAGGAAAAAGCTTCGCCTAAAACGCTCGTGAATTCCCCCACCACCCTAATCTTTGATCGTAAAACAATGTCGAGTTTTTCCTCCACCCTCGGGCAAAGAATCCCATCCATCTCGTTGTATTCCCCCACATATCTCCCTGGTTGACCCCGGGTGCAGACCCCAACGACATGCAAAACAATAGCAGTCAGCAGAGCAAAGACAGCAACAAATGGAAGGCCCCGAGAATGCTTGCATCAATCGAGAAAATAAACAAATTTCTGTAGTTGGTTAGTCACCGAGACTTCAAGCCCAGATAAAGCGAGGATGACGGTTCCCAAGAGTTGACTTTCCTCAACTGTAGTTCTCAGAAGTCGGTAGTTGTTGTACGATCTCTTTGTGCAATTGAAGGC
The DNA here is from genome assembly GCA_016490735.1 of Pachyseris speciosa. NCBI lineage: Eukaryota > Metazoa > Cnidaria > Anthozoa > Scleractinia > Pachyseridae > Pachyseris > Pachyseris speciosa. The sequence continues at coordinate 285,903 of JAEMWC010000169.1, read as the reverse complement.
TCGCATTGTACAGCTCCCGTACAAGCCTGATTTTTTTTTCAGGCTTTATGTTCACTACTGCTTAAGAAGCGTTCATAATAGACTTCCCACAAGTCGAAGGAAAAATACTTTTTCGAAAGTCTATGTTCATAACTGCGATGATCATTCACGAATAATTAAGTCTTAAGGTGGGCCTACACGAGGGGACATGTTGCGGGAACATGTTGCTGCAACATGAAGCAGGGACAAAATCGTGTTAAGTACACACTGAGGGACATTTTGCAGGGATGTGTAGCAGGGACATGTAGCAGGGACCAAATCGCAGAGTTAACACACTTGTGAAAACGTTGCCGGGATATGTTTCAGGGACGTGTTGCAGGGACGTATCCCTTCGTGTGCGTTGACACCTTTTTCACTCGTGCAACATGAATTTTGTGCAAAATGTGTCCCTGCAACATGTTGCACGGAGTTCAACTTGTTGAACTTCATGGAACATGTTGCGGGGACAAATTTTGCACAAAATTTATGTCGCACGAGAGAAAAAGTGTCAACCGACACACGAAGGGATACGTCCCTGCAACACTTCCCTGAAACACATCCCGGCAACTTTTTCACAAGTGTGCAAACTCTGCGATTTGGTCCCTGCTACATTACATGTCCCTGCTACACGTCCCAGCTAGATAACCCCTAATGTGAACAGTTTATAAAAGTGTCGCTGCTACGTTTTGCAGCAACATGTTCCTGCAACAAATCCCCTCGTGTGGGCCCACCTTTATACTTAAGCTTACTTTACTCTTCTGATAATATTCTTGGATGGTCGTCTGCCTCTTGTTGGACAAAAAAGCAAAAAAGCCGAGGGGAGCGAGCTTTTTAGGCCGTTTACTGTAAGCGGTTGACTGAGCGAAAGCCTACGTACGACGACGCCAATTTGACTAATTTTTGCGCTTGTTCATTTGGATCGTGTTGTTTTTTCCCGCGAACATTGTGATTGGTGATTTTCTTGTTGCATCATTGTTCGTAAAAAGACTGGATAGGACATTTTTGTCACGTGGTGTATTTTCATGATGCTGATTGGCTGAGACGGTATTTCAAGATGGCCGCATCAGAGTGGAAATTCTTGACGTAAGTTGCTGTTCTTTTTCTGTCTTTCTGTGTATCTTGAAATGGTTTTATCTGTTTCTAACAATTTTATCACCTTTCTTTGTGGTTTTTTGGCGACCTGAATGCGGCTAAACCACACGTGAAACCTCGAGGTAAGCACACGTTGTTGTTTTGTATCATTTTGTTCAGGTTTTGAGGAAACTGCGTCCCAAAAAGTGTCTTTATGAGGTCAAATTTTACACTTTCAGTGCTTGTTTTGGGACGCATTTTTTCCTATTTCTTTTGTTAATCATTGCTAAAATCCACTTTTACTTTATCGTAAAAAGAGTAAATTGTGGCCTGAAGGTGGTTACATGATTGAAAGTTTCGGATTATAAGCCTTAAAATGTAAGCGAACATGAGGAAAATCCAACACACGAACTGAAGGTTGTCGTGCGTTTTTCATTTATTTTGATAGGCTGATCATGAGATGGGTAGGCTTGGAAGGATAAGGAAGTATTCTCACCGGAAATACCGTTCAAATGCAAACTCGTGTGTGTCTTCTCCAGATGGAGTCAAGCCTATACCGCTGCGTTCCTGTGGTATTCCCATTGAATTACAATTTGCTCTTCATAATGTTCCCCAAGCAGTCATGCATCAATCTTCACTATGCAATTACTCCTGTGTCTTCACAATTCTCTTGGATGACGGTATACTCAATGACAATTGGAACTTAATCAAACACTCAGGGCCCGGTTGTTCGAAAGCAGGTTAAATCCTAACCACAGGTTAAATTGCCTTAACCCGAGGTTAAATTTCACCGCGTGTTAGTTATGTTGTTCAAACGTCGGTTAGCGCTAACCTTGGGTTAAACAGCAGGTTAAATCTAAACCTGCTAGCGAGGTGGGTTAAATCGCTAACCTCAGGTTAAATGGTTAATAAAAGTACGCAAAAATGGCCAATTTGTTGTTTGGCGACTTTATACGACGACCGCGAAGACCCAGGCAGTTCAGAGAACTCGTAGAAATTGCCAATTTCAGTGACAACGAATTAAGAGCTCGCTACAGGTTTGGACGGCAGGCAATTCAATACATTACGGATCACCTTGCTGATGATCTTTGTCGTAATACTCGCAGAAATCATGCGCTTCCGCCCCTCCAGCAGGTTCTTATTTCTTTGCGATTTTTTGCCAGTGGAAGCTTTCTTCAAGTACCTGGAGACACTGCTGGTGTGGACAAGTCCACCATTTCTCGTGTTGTGACGAACGTGACAAATGCCTTGTCAAGAAAGCAGAGCCAAGTTATTACCGGTAAATGGCCAACAGCACCCAAACGTGTTGCCAGCAAGAGTGCTTTTTATCGTCGTGGGGCTTTCCATCCATTAGAGGCTGCGTCGATGGCACTCATATTAGAATTCAAGCCCCTAAAAATCATGAAAATGCATTCGTGAACAGAAAGGGTTTCCACTCCATCAACGCTCAAGGAATATGTAACCACAAAGGTTAGTTACAATGTAGAAAACTAACACAGAATAACATAAACAAACCATGCGCTACTTCATCACGATCAAGTGGAGAAATAATGTCAAGACCGGAAAATGACATTTACATACGGTACACTGTGTGATATTAACTTATTAAAGCTGACATATGAGACGCGTTGTTTTATGCCCAAAAGACCGCTGAGTAAAAGCAGTGAAAACATATTTGTACAGGGTTAGCCCAGACTTAAAGTAAAATATTCACAAACACTGGCGGGAAGGTGCCTGAAATTTGAAAATTAAACAATAGATAGAGCTGTAACAGGTCATCTTCTTGCTGGAATTTGTGAATATTTTACTTTAGGTCGAGGCCAACCCTGTAAAAATATGTTTTCAGTGCTTTTATTCAGCGGTCTTGGCGAATAATATTGGCCTGAAACATGCACAGATCGCGGGCTAAATGGCTGAAATGCTACAAAACTAAGCTAGGCATAACATGAGGTAAGGCTATGACTTCGAAGTGGTATTTCCATACACTTAACTAGGAATCGCAAGTAGAAGTGCATGAACAAACAATATTCAAGCTAGTGTTCTATTAAACTGATACCTTTCTTTTGTGTATCTCAATCAGTTGTAAAGGACATTGTTTTCTCCCATCTGACTAACTCCAATTTATTATGCCTGCTAGCATCACTGCACAGATCTACATGTACAGTATTTTAGAACTAGCCTCTTAAAAAAAAGGCCTAAGCTTAAAGTCTGGTTTTCACTAGCGCATAAGCACAAGTGAAAACACCAGCGACATAAACCATAAACGTAAGCATAAGCAGAAACATAAGAACAATTCACTTATTTGCCTTACACTGTTTTCACTAGCAGTGTCACTAGTAACACACTTGACATAAGCGCAAGGTAAACGAACACATTCTATTTTTCTTGTGCTTATGCTTATGTCGAGTGCGTTACTAGTGAAAACAGCATAAGGCAAATAAGTGGATTGTTCTTGTTGTGTTTTTGCTTATGTTTATGTCGCTGGTGTGTACTTCACTTGTGCTTATGCTCTAATGAAAGCAAGTCTTAACTTATTATGGATTGTTAAAAGTTAACACAATATCAATTTTTTACAAAAGGAGGGGCAATTGGCAGCTCATCAAATATTATGTTATTTATGGTGATGATGGCCAGGAAGTTGCCACGATAGCCATATATTCCGCACATCCAACATCTGCCAATACCTTGAAGACAACCACCACTCACTTGATGATGGCATCATTCTTGGGGACAGTGGTCATGCATGCTCCCCCTTCCTGATGACTCCATGTGCAAATCCCGACTGTCCTAGACAGGAGGCATACAATTCGGCACACACAAAAACCAGAGTAATTATTGAGCAAACTTTCGGGAGGTGGAAAAGGTGCTTTCATGTTTTGCATTCTGAAATAAGTATGGCACCGGAGAAAGTTTGCTCAATAATTGGTGCATGTGGTGTGTTGCATAACATCGCTGTGCTGCTGAACGAGCCAATGGAAGATGATGATATACCAGAAGATGAAATTGCTGTGGAAATTTACAATGGGCCCCAGAAAGGTCTGGCCATCAGAGATCACATCTGCAACACATTCTTTGGCTGTTAATGTTTTGTAGTCTGTAACTAATTTACAGTACAGCTGGGGCCACCCGAGGTTTTATAACCAATGAAAAGGTGATTCATTAACAAAGAATTTTGACTTGTGGTTTTCAAAGCCAATCAATTGCAATCCTAAATTTAACTTCTATTTTTCCACCGTGGGAACAGAAGCGGCAAATGCAAAATTTCGTTAATAAAATAATGTTTTGAAGCGGCTGCATTTGATTTTCCGCCTGTTTGCAGTTTTAGTCAATAAATGGATTTTGATTACCCCAGTGGCCTTTTGTCGAACAAATTTGAATCGATTGTAAAAGATGCCTGAGTGGTTGAAATCCAAAACAAAAATCGACCCAATAATTTTTTTTCAATGCCTTTGTGGTTTGCGTAAGCCAATCATCACAAAGTGACCATTAGTATGTTTTTCATTGCTGATATATTAATTGTGGATTTCGCAAGATTCACATTTGCCGGCTTCCACTTTTTAGGAGATTGGTTGGAATAAAGACCATTTCTTGTTTTCAAATTGTTTATAACTTTTGACAGGTCAGGTAATCCTGAAGTTTGGTTGTGACCGCTTCAAAATATTATTTTTTTTTCAGTGACAATTTTTAGGATTGAATTTCATTGGCTTCGAAAACCACAAATTCAAAACTCTTTGTTAACAAATCTGTCTCTGATTGGTTAAAAAACCTTGGGTGGCCCCAGTTGAAGTCGTCACACTAACAGCCTGGGTGAGGTGTGGCATGAGGGAGTGAAAGAAAAGGTAATTTTTAATATCTCATGTATCAAAACTTTGGATGCAAAATGCTGATAGGGTAATTTGATTTTGTGTCATTATTTGTGAATTTACTGAATTGTGATGACAATGAATACATTGCACCCAGCACTTTTAATTCTCATAGTATTGATTAAGGAATAACATTACATTGTTGAAGGGAAATTCAACATTCAAATAAAAATATTCCATGTAGCCTCAATTTAAGCAACATATGTTGAGATTTGGTTCTTACTAGCATTGCCAAATAGACTGATGAGAAACGTGAAACCATCTTTGACTGTTGGTTTTGTTTAGTTTGACGATACAAAAAGAAAATTTTTAAATTCTCAGAGAGTCCAGGAATTTTTTAGGTTCATTTACAGCACACAGTTAATGAGAATTTTTTCTTTGGAGCTACTGCGTGTAGTATTGTAATTGGCAAAAGTACTTTCCCTGTAGATATTTAATTTTTGTTGGTAAAAAAAAATTACATCATGCAATATTATTACACCACCAACAGTCATCAACAGTTTGACAAGTTTGTAGCAAATACCCGAGACATTGCCAAAGGCTTTCTTTCTTTGCCCTCGATCTCCACACCCCTGAAAGAGATTGTTTGTATATGGGCTGTTTAATGTTTGTTTTATTTTGTCATTGTGGCACAGCAGTTGCAGGCGAAAGTTGATTATTTTGCTTGTATTCCTTTTTTAGGTGCCTGGAGAATTCCAGGTTTGCATACATTTTAGTCCAGAAAAGTGGGATTTTAACTAGATGAAATATCAATGAGGATGCATGTGCATGTCTTTTTAGTCTGACTTGAAATTAGCATTATCCATTAGCAACTTTGGGTTCTTGAACTTTACTGAACAAAATGTGGCCTTAATTCACACATCCTAGTCATGAAGATAACTTAAAAAGTCCTTTATCCAGTGAGATTCTGGGGCACCAGACACCTTATTCCAAAATGGGGGCCAATTTATTATTCTTAATTGTTTCCATGTTAATTAGCCCTCTTTGCCTCATTTTCACAAATTTTTATGTTGACTAGGCAAAGAGGGCTAATTAACATGGGAAAGAAAAGAATAATAAATTGGCTGCCATTTTGGAATAAGGTGTATTCACACTGAATCCTAATTTTTACCACAATGTACATCTGTACTAAGGCAATCATGTTTTTAGGAGAAATATGATGCAAGCAATCTATATAACCCTTTGTTGTAACCAAACTCAGGCAATGGGATCTCCCATCACAATTAAATGAATCTTTATTACAATCTTCATATAATTTGCATTCACTATTGAAGATTGAAAGTTGAAATATCATATTACCTGTATGGTCGTGCATGCACTTTCACCGTGAAACACGTGTGATCAGGGGTTTCAATAAAAGCCACTTACCGGCAGTTTGCCGCCACCTATCATGCCTCTTACTGCCATCTATTCAGTTTGTATTTCTTCACTGTATTTCTTATGGGCCCCTTTGTTGTCATAGTCGCCTGTTCAACCTCCAGCAGCCGCTTGTAAAAAAACTTATTGAAACCCCTGTGTGTGATGCTGTTTTATTCCCTTAGTATATATAGTCCAAGTTGTCTTGCTTTCCAAATCAATGGGCCTTATATAATATATACAGTACAGTAACTGGATGGTTACTGATTTTGGAAAATAACCATTATAAAGAAAAAAATGGATTTATCCATTTTCAAAAGTTATCTGATGTCATTACGTGTTTTATGTTCAGTTGATAACTAATAACTATCATATAAAATGAAGGGTTTTATGCAAAACTATCGTAAGTGACAATTTTGGTCATTGTTTTTTTAAATTTTGCTCCAAAATAGCTGATTGGCTCGCATACAGGTTTGTTTTCTTTTGGTAAACATTGCCCTGTATTGTTTTCACTGTTTCTCGCTTAGTTTTCAAGAAAACACAGACCAAAAATGCCTTCACCCCAAATCGTCACTTACAATAGTTTTTGCATAAAACCCTTCAAATGGAGCTATAGCCAATCAAGGTGCGTGTTATTTTGTGGGTTATTTCGTGGTTATCTCATATTCTTTAGACCTGCAAACGGCACTGGGCCTTAACACAAACAAAAACAATTGAAAGGTTTTCTGCAAGACTATCATATTAAAAATAAAGGCAACTTTGGATTGATTTCTGCTAAAAGTGCCTGAATTTTTGCATGTGGTCTTTAATTAAAAAGAAAAGAAAAACACTACATTCCATTTTGCTGCTGATTTGTGGGTTTTAATATATTTGTCAAAAGCAATTCACAAAGCATGGTCCCCCTGACACAAAGAGAGAGGGGGAGGCTGGGGGAGATGCAGGGCAATGTATTCTGAAGGCCACATGCAAAAAATGAAAAAACAAATTGCAGGTTCTTGAAAAAGGTCACTTAAGTATGATATTATTGCATAAAAGCCTTTAATTAGTGACTAGAATTTGATAGTATGCAACATATGGTAGTTAAGTACACAAATATTACAGCTTGAAACTCACAATCTTCACGCAAATCAGTTTACTCGGAATAAAGATAATTGGTCTGAATAATTGGGCTGAGCTGCAAAGTAATAAACTGTGACTCATTGTCATGACTTAATTTTGCATCATCAACTTAAGCAGCTTGACTCTTCTAAAAAACCAGTCATTTCACATTGCTCATTTGTACTTTTGATTTTAATTATGGCGTACCACATTTGGTCAAGAAAATATGAGATAATGGGTTCTGTCATTTCACTTGCATTAAGCTGATTACTCGTATTGAAACATTGTCTCAGATGATGCAGGATGGTTGACAAATTGTTGCTGTCTTTAACGTTTCTCCTCCAATCCCTGGGAATTGTTGTAAAACACTTGACAAGAAGTGTTTTTTTTTGGAATTTGAGTGCTGGAACTTATAAGTTCCCTTGAAGTTAATCTAAAGTGGCTCACAACAGTTTACTGCACAGTTAAGCCTGGTTTACACTTGTGACATAAGCACAAGCGTAAGCATAAGCATAATGATGTTCACACTTGTGACATAAGCACCAGCGTAAGCATAAGCATGATGTTCACACTAGAGACTTACGCATGTGCAGTGCAAGTCACGTCAGTGGATCAGTAAACAAGATGGCGCTTATGCTTATTTCACACCGGTTCCCACTTGTGAGATAAGCGTAAGCATAAACACAAGAAAAAGGAAAATGTTTCTTTTTCTTATGCTTATGCTTGTGCTTATGTCACCTCAATGTACACTAGCATTTTCTTATGCTTATGTTCACGCTTACGCTTATGCTTATGTCACAAGTGTGAACCAGGCTTTACTTTTTTAATTGATTATTACTGCCATTCTATATCAGCTGGTAGAAAATATTGTTGTCAAAGCAATAACCAGTCATCAGTATAATATGACACTTTATATTGTACCTGGGTTGTTACAATGGTAAACCAAAAATAGTGGTCTCTCGCATTCAATATAAATATTTTACTTACAAATTGCCTTAATTTCATAAAAATGTTGCCCTTGTCACCTACAGTATTCACCAATTCAGTGGCATTAGTCAAAGGAAAATGCACAGGTTGTATTCATAAAGTAAATAATATTATTGAAGAAAATATAATTTATTTTGTATCAAAATCTTGTTGGATGTCTTGATAAGTAGTTACAAAGTAAATAATTGGTGAAAATATAATTTTTTTTGTATTACAATTGATAAGTAGTTACAGCAATCTTGTGAAACAGACATGTATGTGGATAAATTTGTTCACATGTCCATAAAACATCTTTAATATGCTCAAATCAGGCATTCTCTATTTTACATTTAAAGTGTACCTACTGGTATCCCCCCCCCCCAGTTTTTTTCAAAAAACAAATATTTGCACCTTTTCATAACACATTACACCTTTTTCACCTTTTTTTAACCATATCTTGACTTTTTATAGGCTGTTAAAGTTTTGAAATCCAGCCACCATCTGTCACTTGACCAAGCTAGTAAGGGGCATGGGTCTATTCCTGATTTGACATCACAAACTGATTTGCATGCATGTTACAAAGACTTTACCACAATGCAAATCAGTTTGTGACGTCAAATCAGGAATAGACCTATCATGCCCCTAACTAACACGGTCAAGCGACAGATGGTGGCTGAATGTCAAAACTTTAAGAGCCTATAAAAGGTTAAGATATGGTTTAAAAAGGTGCAATGTGTTTTGAGCAGGTGCAAAGATTTGTAATGTGAAAAAGGTATTTTGGGGATAGGTACACTTTAAGGACTTACGGACTTAAATTTATGGAAACTTGGTAACCAGGGATTGGACATGCTTTTTGTTCCAAAAGTAAGACTTCTAATACAAGTTTCCTCTTTTTTAGCTTTAAATTTTCTTGTTTTGCAATTAGAGCTTTGTATTGTTCTTCAAGAATGTCTTCTTGGGTAATCTTCCTCTTTCTTTTTTTGTTTAGATTTTCTGCTTTTTTAACATTAACCACTTTGACTTCTTGTGGTTTTGGTCCATCCTGTACAGCTTCCTGTAGTTCTTCAAACAAGTCGTTGTTTACCTCCACTGTAGTTGGGACTTGTTCAGCTGCCCCAGTGGGGCTTTTGTAAATGAAATCTTTTTATTTTTATCTTTTTTTGACATAAATGAAAACTATTTAATAATAAATTTCCCTGTTCTGGTGTCAACATGCTTTTTAATGGTTTCTCTCTTTGCTTAAAAAGGGACTGCAACCCATTCCTCTGGTTCACCAGTAGTGTTTCCACAAATGGTTCTTCATCTACTAATTAACTTAGTTGAGTAGCATAAAACGAGATATGAGAACAAATTTAACTTAGGTCCTATATGTAATAAATAAAAAAGTTTAAGCTAAATTATAACAGTATATAACATACATGCAACTGATAAGTCCTTTTATAAGAGAACAATGGTCACCCCTGTCACTTTACAGGCCCGGCCAGGGGTTTGGGTATACAGTATCCAGAGCCTTTTTAATTCAGGTATATAGTATTTTTGTGTTATAATTCGGGTATAAAGTATCTGGTTTTTCCTGAATTTTAGGTATTCGGTATACAGACATGGATTAAATGCTTCAAGGAAATTTTAGGTATTAAGTATCACATATTTTACAATTTTAAGGTATATTAATTGGTATCTTGAGGGAAAAATACGGGGTATATTGGTATCCCACTAGCCCCTCTGGCCGGGCCTGACTTTAAAATTGAACGTTCACCACTCTTTGAATCTTGGTATCTTTTCTCTTTTCTGATATGCTCAGTTTCCTAAAACACTGCTAAAGGCCTGCAGTGCACTTTCCTACTTTGTTCAGGAGTAACATAGGCATCAAATAAAGAGTATTGTGGTGATACAGAGTATATTGTTAGCACTGCAAAGCTGCTGCAGTTGTTGCCAACAGTAGGTGGTCTCATGTAACCTGCAAAACTTGAAATCCTTGTGTGCTAAGGAGATCAAAAGGGAAACGAAGCAAAAAGGCTTTAATTAAAGCATATGTAGAGGTGGAATATAATTACCCGGGCAGCGCGCGTCTCGCGCGGCGCCCGGGTCATAAACTACCGACGGTTCTTCTTTTTCGTCGTCGAGTATCATCCACAAATGGCACTTCCGGCGTTTCTGCGCAAGCGCTAACTATTTTTAACAACAGTGATGCGTGTTGTCACGTATGGGAAAATGTCGATTCATCTTGTGGCTTTTGAAGTCTGAACAAACAATATGTTAAGAGAAGTGTCTATGCGAATGTTTGGAAGTTCAACGGCGAGAAGAAAGTTTTTAACATGAGTAAACTTAACGGCAGATGGACTGTCGTGTTTCCCCGTGTCTGCTTCAGTAGACAGCGAGTAGTCTCTAATTTTGGCGACGGATTGTGGGGGCACGTGCGCGCGCGAAGTTGCGAGGAGACGCGACGCGAGGGGAGCGCCAAAAATTAGAGACTACAGACAAAGGGAGTTTGACCTTTCACGGCCGAGTGATTCGAGTGTAAATCTCATATCAACAGCAAGAATGATGCCTGTTGTCACGTATCGGAAAACGTCGATTCACCTTGTGTCTTTGAAGTCTGAACAACTAATATGTTAAGAGAAGTGTCTATACGAATGTTTGCAAGTTCAACAGCGAGAAGAAAGCTTTTAACATGACCAAACTTTAACTCCAGATGGACTGCCGTGTTCCCCGTATCCGCTCCATTGAGATGTACATTTTGTTGAATAACTCAAGTACGGGATATCACACACCCCTGTTACTTTGACAGGTAGTTAATTGACTATTTTAATTTCTGGACTTTAATTTTTGAATGATAAGCGAGTAGTTTTTACAAATGTACTAGCGTCCCTTGAAACTGTCCAGAAACGTTCCTTTCTTGTGTTTCAAATGACCCTGGATTGACGTTTCACTCTGCTAATTAATTTTCTACTCACATTTCACCGAGACTCCATTCACATTTATGCGAAGAAATCCTAAATCGTTCGATAAGCCTTTCCTTTCTCAAACAATTATCCATCGAAGCGAAAACAAGTGTGCTTAGTTTTTTTTGGAATCAATACACCATTTTTATCACCTTGCATAATGATAAACCTCTGTGGCCTAAAGGTCATTGTTCCTGTCTGTGACGCAGCTAACCCGGGTTCGATGTCTGTTAGTGGTATATATCACGGGCTTTATTTTTTCTGTTTCTCTTTTTCTTGTTCTTTTAGAAATATTTTTTACAAGTGTTATAATTATTGTTCTCAATGGTTGAGCTGTATTTTAGAGGAATATATGTTGATAGAGGTCTAAAGAAATAGACTCCAACACAAGCTAAGCACAATGCGTCCGATGTAAGAAAGACAGACTTCCCTCTATTCTTTTGTTTAGCACTAAGTTAGGGATACAATACTGTTTTCTGCAAGCCCGGGTTTAGGCTAATTGTAGCCTCTTGTTAAAATTAGGCTGCTAAACTGTAATTTTCACCTTTATTAAGAGGAAAAAAGAACACCAGTCTGAAAACGAAGTGAAGTCTTGTAGGCTCTTTTTTGTTATCACAGTGCAAAAAAAAACTGCGAGTGTTAATGGGGTTGTCATGCATCAAGAACAGCCTGTTTGTGATTTTCGTGAAGTTAAATTCCTACTCTGCAGGATAGGCTATTTAACAGAAGTGTTTCTCACCTTGGAGGCATTATTTGGACGACAACATCCTTTCCTGTGAAGTTCAGCGAGAGAGAAACGAAGGCATCTTTGAAGAAACTACCCGTTGTTTAGAAGAAAACGTTTTTTCTCAATTATTAAGGGTATTCTCGAAACGTATCAAATTGAGAGAGAGGAGAGTTAATTTTCTTTAGTGTGACCTAAGGAAACCGCACCATTTGAAGCCGATCTAGAAATATTGCACCTTTTCTCACCTGTAGAGCGCCGTGGTTGACGTCCATTTTTATTTTTCCCGCTCGCCTGAAAAGTCTTCGTTTTGGACCGGATGAGAGATTACTTTTTGTTGGCTGATTGAAGACAAAAAAAAAGTGCCACGCCTTATTACAGTTTTCTGCCTCCCCCCTCCCCTGGGTCGTTTCGATATAAAAAGTAAAAGTCATAAACAAAGGACCGCCAACGATAACGCTGCTAATCAGCCTAAAAAATAAATTTAAAACCAGAATATCACAAAAGCAAGGCTGATACTACGTGAAAAAAGTAGCTTTGCGAGACACCAACATAACTGGTTCTTTGCTTATTATTACTTTTTACTTCATCGTATTTTGGACCGTAAGTCTTTTATAGATTAGTCTCCTTCGCAGCCGTAATTAGGGTCTTCACGTTACGCTCCTCTCCACTAACGGCTGTTCACTCGAGCTCTGCATTCCTTTCCCTCTGTTACCGAGAACCAATAAAATGCAAGTAATTCTTGGCAGCTGCGCCAATCATATTTCTCGTTTTATTTGCCGCCAAAAACACAACAAGGCGAGGACTAGGACCAGGTTTCCAGAAAATGGAAGCCTGCTCCTTATTGGTCAGTTTGAGGGAAAGGAATGCAATGCTTGAGTGAGCAGCCGTTAGTGGGGAGGAACGTTGCGTGACGACCCAAATAACGGCTGCGAAGGAGACTATTTATAGATCCAATATGCTGTGTATTCTTTCAGTATGGTTTCGTCCATGCGTTTTAATGTTAAGATTGGTGTTGGCCAATCTATATTTACTTTGCGAGATACCATCGTGACACTTTGGATTGCTTGCTATCCGGCACAGGTAGTATTGCAGCGCGTGGTTCGGATGGCCAGAGACGGCCAAGGGACGGAACTTGATATCGTGAACGGGTCACTGTGCAATTTATTTGTGTTGGAATGAAGCTAGCGTCATTTAAATTTGTTACGCGCCATGCTGATGAGCCCCAAGAAGGGCGAAACAGCTGTCCACGGTTACAACCCCACTTTATGGAGTTTCGGTCATGTTGCTGTCTCGCAAAGTCAACTATTTTCACGTAAGTCGTTTCGAAACAACCGGTTTACTGATATATTTATGCTCACGCGTGCCCCACAAATCTCCATTTTTTTAAATGCCAAATAAGTAAAGATTAAAAGACTTATCTTTAAGGATAGAAACAACTTATCAGAGCTTTCTAGTCAAGTTAAATTTGGAAGTCTATTTTGCAGTTTGAACGTTCGTCAAATTTCAAGACTGAAATTAATTTTGTCCATAGTAGCAATTGAGTGATGACGGTCATTAATGCAAGTGCGGCCGCAACACTACTAGAACAGAGACCTGAAAAAAATTTTCAGGCTCTGAGCGGGATTCGAACCCACGACCTCTGCGATGCCGGTGCAGTGCTCTCCCAACTGAGCTATCAAAGCCACATGAGAGCGGTCGTATGCGGGTTAGCCCTTTATATGGACGTTATACTTGGCCCAAGTATAGTAAAGAATGATAGCTCAGTTGGGAGAGCACTGCACCGGCATCGCAGAGGTCGTGGGTTCGAATCCCGGTCAGAGCCTGAAAATTTTTTTCAGGTCTCTGTTCTAGTAGTGTTGCGGCCGCAGTTGCATTAATGACCGTCATCACTCAATTGCTACTATGGACAAAATTAATTTCATTCTTTACTATACTTGGGCCAAGTATAACGTCCATATAAAGGGCTAACTCGCATACGACCGCTCTCATGTGGCTTTGATAGCTCAGTTGGGAGAGCACTGCACCGGCATCGCAGAGGTCGTGGGTTCGAATCCCGCTCAGAGCCTGAAAATTTTTTTCAGGTCTCTGTTCTAGTAGTGTTGCGGCCGCACTTGCATTAATGACCGTCAATTTCAAGACTGTTTAACCCTTTCCCTACCGGTCGATTTGGTCGCCTTTTTTGCAATTTTCGGAGGGTAGAAGGTAAAATCGAACTGGCTACTCCATATAAGGGGTTACCACGGCAATTTCGCTGGTTCACAACACCGAAGGCTCTATTTGTGTTGTCACCCTCGTCACGCTAGCTGTCGTTTATTTTTAAACGATCACTGCAGTTACAAAAGGCTAGTTTCGAATTGTGGGAGAACAAAAGAATAGAGTCGAGGTTCAGGGGAATCATTGAACCTCGACTCTGTTCTTTTGTTCTCCCACAATTCGAAACTAGCCTATTCGTTGCGTATTTGATTTATGTGTGTTTTTTCGAGCCATTTTCCACCTCAGAAGTCCCCTTCCTGGCATCATAAAGCTGGGTTGATGGGTAGAGGTAATCCTTTGAAAGAAAACTGAGGTGAGAAGCAATTTCACACAAAGTGGGCCGCTCAAAGTATTCGAGCGAGTGATGACAATCCAGGGAGTGAAGTTGTGCCTTAAGTCGTGTTGTGAGTGGATTCCGGGACCTGGCAAGACAATTTTGGCGCGTTTTGACTTGTAAATAGTACAATCGGTGCAATATTTTGTCAGCAGGACCGGGTGGCTCGACGCGGTTCTAAAAAATATGTGAAATGGAAATTGGCTGTCTTCCATGCCGCTGTTAGGCAAGAATATCCCAGAATTCCTTTGGGTCACACGTGAAAATTAGACAGTGAGAGGAACTGAAATCAAACAGCGTTATCGGGGTCGGGCTAAAAGGAGTGAGCAGGTAAATGTTGAACAGATTGCAAGAACTGGAGTCAAAGTTTGCTGCCAATGGAATCTTTTAACTTCAAGAGGAATTTTTGTCTTGAAAACTTCAAGACAAAGTTGCGTGAATTTTGCTGTTGTCCGAGTGCGATTTTGGTTTTCAAAGAGAATAAACAGTCATATTAAGTGAAAATTGGGAGTTTCGGTCAGTTTCCAGGGTGAAGAAATCTGAAAAACTTATCATTTTGCAATGAAAATGCTTGATTTTGACCATAGTCCGGGATTTGGGAAAGTTACAGGTTTTCAAAGCTATCGTTCGCACAGGAACGAACGATATTTGGTAAGCTTGAAGACAAAGAGTTAACTGAAAATTGTCGTTTTGAAACTCGCGCCATTTTACTATATAAACGTTCGGGCTCGATCCACGTTGAAGATAATCCAAATACTCGGTGTCACCTATAATTTATCCTTTATGTAAAGAAATTGTCAGTCAAACATACGGTGGGCGATAAGGACAACAACAACAACAATTTATTCCGGTATTCCCATATATATATATATACATGGTACTACCTCTTAATCTAAGTTTCAAATTATAAAAGATATCCAGCTAATTTAAACTTACATTGATTGTCGATTTAACATTGGCTCATAAACAAAAGCAGCAATTGTTCTACAGATAAAAGAGTTACTAAACAGAATCACAAATCACACAACACAAAAACATTTATGAAAACAGAATCACAAAATTCCTCAAACTTCATGAAGTGTCAGGTTAAAATAACAAAGTTACAAAGGACATTGCAACCAATAAGAACGGCAAACATTATAACCGCGAAGATCACTCACATATATAATGAATATCTAACTTGACGCTTGTTATGCAACTCACTACTGAACTACAGCAAAACGTTTTTCTATTACACACTTACAGCAAACCCATAACATCTAAACTCAGTTTGAATAGAGACATCATCGACTGGTAATAAATTCAAAAATTGATACATTGTTTTTGCAAGAACGTCTAATTTAGCTGCTGTGCCTGAACTTAAAAAGGAGCCACGCCAGAGACTCAGTTAATAGATTCGTAACCTTAGGTGCACTCGTAGCAAGTTTTTAAACGTTTGCTTAATCTCAGTCTAAACGTTCTCATTAAAAACAAGAGTATTTGCACAATTTAAGGGGGCTATGTCATGGGTATTGTTTGAGCCAAAATTCGGGTTAAGGGCCTCTTCATATGAGCCCGGTTGGCGGGATGAATTTTATTTTCTGTTCATATAGGAAATTACAGCCGATTACCGAGATGAAAAGTGGTGACGCGACCACTCAGGCGTGAAATCTAACGAACAAGTCTGGTGAGAATTTTTTGCTTTTATCGGTTTTAGAAACCTCAAAATCCGTTATCTTGACTTTAACTATCAAAAGAAATTATTCCGAACTATAATTAGAAGAAAAAAGAAGTCAAAATCAAATACTGTTTGTTCCGGCTACTGAAGGTAATGCATTGCATTATTTTTATCCCGGTAACCGGGCTGGAGTGTTCATATAACAAAAATTCCAGCCTGGTTACCGAGATCTCGGTTGGAAAATTCGAGATCTTGGCTACCGGGCCAGCCCGCCCTCTCATATGAACACACAGAAATTTTTACAAAGCATTTAGTGGTAAGGCGAGATCTCTGTAAACGGGCTCATATGAAGAGGCCCTAAAAAGACTAAGAAAAATTCATAGGGAAACTTTCGTCCAGACCATTCGTAACCACGGTTACTTCATCATAGTTTCACTGCAGTAGAGCGAAAGTGCTAGAGCATTATTTTGGATTTCCGTCATCACAAATCTCATGTGGCTTGTTAATTAATCCAAAACTTCATAACATAGCCCTTTTAAACAAGGTCAAAATCAATAATAATAATAATAATAATAATAATAATAATAATAATAATAATAATAATAACAATAATAATAATAATTTATTACTTGTATAGCGTCATGTACAAATACAGATCAATGGCGCTTTACAATAATCAAATCAAATCAAATGCTGGTTTTTGGTGAGAGGGGAAAACCGGAGTACCCGGAGAAAAACCTCTCGGAGCTGGTGCGCGTTTCTCGAAACTTCCGAAAATGTTTCGGCCTGAAAAACAATTCTTCCTGCACTTGGTTCGTTACCAGAAATTCATTTTCTAATAGTTTTAATAATTTTTTCAAGAAACTTTGGTACAAAATCGATAAACACATTGGGCTAGTTTGCCCAAAAGGCTAGTACCAGTCGATAGAAAACCGACTTGAAAGCTGCTTCACGGACCCGAAATGTTTTACGGACTTTTGAGAAACGCACGCCAGAGTAGAGAACCAATAAACTCAGCCCACTTATGTCGCTGAGTCCGGGAATCGAACCCGGGACACATTGGTGGAAGGCGAGCGCTCTCACCACTGCGCCATCCGTGCTCCCTGAGCCGCGCGTCCTACTATGCTCTTCAACAAAGGAAACAATTCAGGAACTGTAGGTCGCTTGTTGGCTTCTTGGAAACATTCTGTAACCAACTGGTGTACCTCCCCAGGCAGATGGTTGTTTGGAATGCTGGGATATTCACCCTCCCTGATCCTCATTATGATTTCATCATCAGGCATTCCACTCCATGCTCGCTTCCTCGCACAAAACTTCCAGAGCAAGGACTGCAAACGCGTAGACGTCAACAGACCGAGTAGGAGATATTCCGGCAATCTGCTCTCTGTGTTGATACCTGAGAGTGCCTGGATTACGACCCTTCCGTGGGAAAGCAGGAGTCATGTCTTTAACTGACACCGCAAGACCCAGATCACATATTATCGCCTTCTTCGTCAGGTCTTCAATCTGCGAGACAGAGAGATGACACATCATCAGACAGACCGTCATATAACCAACAGCATTACTGTTGTGACCATATTCCACTCTTGTGTGTGAAAATCGGATTTTTCCTTCGATCGATGAAAACAGCTTCGAAATAGTGAATTAGAAAGGTAAAAAATCCGTCTTGAAGCCAGTCCAGCACAAATTGGACTAGTTTCTTCAACCAGTGTAGTCCCTCACAGACATCATCCCACTTTCTTTAGTTGGTTCAAACTGGTTGGGAACTTGTCCAACCAAGCTGATGTTAACCACGTGTTTTGGTAGTAGGAAAGTCTTTTTTTTCTAATACACTTTATATTAACACAAAGGTAATTTACATTTTACCAAAGTAAAGACATATATACATAAATAGAAGTAGTATAACATCAAAATAAATGTAGGGACGAAGAAAAAAAATTAAAAATATATATATATTAAGGAGGGTACAAACTTAAATAAAGTATTTTCACTTATTATTGAACTCTTCTAGTTGTTTGTTGTTTAATTAAGCAATTTGCTTGAGTGTGTCAATCTTGTTACATAAGAAATGCGGGAATCTGTCGAAAATTACGGAGGCATTGTCCTGCAAACAGCAACAACAAAATAGTTCGCAACGAGGGAGACGTAATTCAAAAGTTCTTTAAGAAGCGTATTATTGCGCCATCTATATATGATGTTGCGTTCATTGAGGTCAAAGGTTTGAAGGGTTTTTACAAACCACCAGTTGCGAAAGGCTTGCCAGAACATAGAGACTATGGTGCACTGGAAAAGCATACGTGGGAGTGTTTCTGATACAGCATGGCATACCCGACTGGAGTCGGACCCAGACAACTTCGCACAAAACAGGGAGCATCTCCTTGGAAGGATATTGTGTACGATTTTGTACTGTAACATCTGTAGTTTAACCTCTCGCGTTGTTTGGAAGGGCATCATGTAGACATTGATTTTTACCAAATTATCTTTAGTAAAACAGTAGCGAAGAATTTTAGTTTCAGATGTTGGTGCTTGAAAAAAGTTGTGTAGAATCGTTGCATAAACGGAGTGCGTAGTGATATTGTTAGGAGATGATTCCTGAGAGTTGAAGTCCTTCAGGGTGGAGGAATTTGAGGTGGAATATTTTAGCTTACGTCTCCAACTAGAAGGAATGGAATTTATCAGTCCATATAAGTAGGAAAGTCTTGGCAACCAAAGAAAAACAGCGTATTAAGCGCAGATATACCTGGTGCAATTGGCCGAATGCCTTGTCGAAAGATCCTCAGGTATTCTAAAGCCCCGGCCAAACGGGAAATGTTTGTGCCCAAACATCATCAAACATTGCTTGGTGAGCAAACATTTTACCGTTTGGCCACCTTCTTGGTCGTGCTTGGTCGTGTTTGATCGCACGTGTTTGGTCGTGTTTGATCGTGTTTGATAACCGTTTGGCCAGGGCTTCAAACATCAACTTGCATGTTTGGACACCAAAGATGGTTTGGGATGTTTGGTCACCCAACATTTCCCGTTTGGCCAGGGCTTCACAAGGGATGGGATGCTTTTAACCTTACGAAAGAAGTTCTTTTGGTACCTTTTTAGGTTTACGCTAAAGGGTCTGTTTTTAACAATCGGGAACAGTCTAAACTTACGGTTACTCAGCCATAGTTGTGCAAACACGATTAGAATGCAAATGCACAAAAAATTATCATAACGTTCGATTCACCATGATATTGGCTGGCTTGATATCTTGATGTATGATCCCCTTCTCATGGAGGTAATCAAGACCTTGCGCCGCAGTATACAAGACATAGCCATTGTACTTTCCGTCCAGGATCTGAAGCTACAGAAATTAAACACAATTACAAATATGCTAGAATCTGAATGTGGAGACCCAGGAACATGGAAGCTGACACCAACAAAACTCGATAAACTAACCAGAAGGAACTCACTGCGGTGTAGAATGGAATTAATGATAAAAATAATGGCAACACCATACCTTTCCATTTGATACTGGTTCCTTATTGTTCAGGCCAAGTGCGAGCTCGAGATTGCCCCCAAGTATATAATCCATGACCATGAAAATACTATTCTCCGTTTTGGCACACCCAATAAGCTGGATGACACTGGGATGCCTGAGGCGCCTGAGAAGGCAGAAATATCATCATTTAGCGGCAGCTATAAAAAGCATAAATCGGGAAGAATTCTCCTTTGGTCGATCGCATTGAAAGCGAATCGTTCATTGGAGCGTCCTAGAAGGGGAAAATGGAAAATGGGTCGTGGACGGGACACTAATACATTCATTTCAAACATGATCTCTCCAATTATCTCTCATTCAGCCTCCCTGCTAACTAATGAAAAAAAAAGAGAGAGAAAACAGTAGAGTTCGTTTATACTTCGTATAAAGGAATATCTTCACTTGCCTGCAAATATTAACCTCAGAGAGGTCGTGTTCAGAGTTCCTCCTTGGCGTTACCTTAACGGCAACTTCGCGGCTGCCGGCCGTCCAAAGTGCTTTAAACACCTCGCCAAAACGCCCTTCTCCAATCTTAGCGTTTCCAAAGACACGTAAGTCTTCCGCCCTGATATCAAAGGGATCTGAAAGAGTAATATTGATAGAAATGATAATTCTATCGATTTCATTCAGCAACCAAGTGTTTAAAAGTTGTAACTGGACATAACGTTCAGAGTAATAATTCATAATAATTTCAAGTAATTGCATGATCATCATCATTTACATCAACATTATCATTGTCACCATCAACATCACTGTTACCTAATTAACCATTAGCATCACCAACACCTTCAAAATTAAAACCACCACTACATAACCACCACTACCACCGTCACCATCACCGTCATCATCACCACCACCATCACCATCGTCAACAGCATCACCATACACCACCACCACCATCATCATCACCATAACCAACATCACCATATGCATCACTAGCCTCCTTCACAGCCGTTGTTTGTGTCGGTCCTATTCTCCCTCCCACCAACGTCTGCTGAACCGAACTAAACATTCCATTCCAGGAACTGACCAATCACGTTGTGGCTTTTAAATTTCGGTGGCTAAGTTCCCGTAGCCTCCTTCGCAGCCGTTGTTTGTCGGTTGTATTCTCCCTCCTGCTCCATTCAGCAGACGTTGATGGGGAGGGAGAATAGGACCAACACAAACAACGGCTGTGAAGGAGGCTAATGCATCACCATCTCCAACGTAGTCAGTATCACTGTTACTGTGACCGTCATCAATTTTACTGCAAGCGCCAAACGTTGTTCATGTTCTCTGCAAAACGATTTCCATGTCTGAGGAAAACACGAAATACATAAAAATCACGGGTAAGTGATTTTATCCGCCTAGCGCGAAAACTGTTAATTTGCTGTGTGCTTCTTCTATCGAGTGCCGCCCTGCTGTACCCATGCTGAGCGGCATTCCAGTGCAAAATTTCCCGTCGCCCGATCTTCTGCTCCACATGACTTTCTACCTACTCTATCAGCGCGAGCAGTGAAAAAGACTTGGTAATTCTTTTCACACTTGCTCTCATTTGATAAACTCCAGACCAGTCAGGTTAAGTCTTGTGTCACATATCACGAAAAGAAGATGACAAGAAGAACAACAATTACCGTTACTTAATATTTCCTCCGCAGGAATCACACTTTCTTGGTCAACCTGTCGTTTTCCTGGGCTTTTAAAATCACGATCCCACAGCGGGGACGAGGGTGGGGTGGACTGCTCTGTACTCGTAGATTTTTCACCATTACTGGGGGCAAGAACAAATAGCGTAAGTTAACACTGTCGGGACTCAAAACTAAGTTATCTAAGGACTAAATGTGCAAATAGTCATCACGTAGAATCTGTGTTTATTACTATCAGCATTATCATTGCCCTTACCATTCGTCATTATGCACATGTCATCGGCTTCCCCGTGGGGTCGGCCCCCGGGCCTACCAGGGAGATATGTGGGGGAATACAAAGGGATGGATGGGATTCTTTGCCCGAGGGTAGGGGAAAATCTTGACATTGTTCTACGATCAAAGATTTGGGGTGGGGGAATTCACAAGTTTGAAAAGGATGTCAAGGGAATTTTCTGCTGGGAGACACCTAACCCAGGGGACTTTGTCTTGAGAGATTCCCCGACCCCCCTGGGAAATTCCTAAAGTTTGCTTGACTGATTTTACAATCCCCCTGGTTAGCACGGGGTCGACCCCACGGGGAAGCCGATGACATGTGCATTAGGGGAGTAGGGTTGGCGTAGTGGTAAGAGCGCTCGCCTTCCACCAAATAAGTGGGCTGAGTTTGTTGGTTCTCTACTCTGCTCCGGGAGGTTTTTCTCTGGGTACTCCAGTTTTCCCCTCTCCCCAAAAACCAACATTTGATTTATTTAGAGTTGATTTGATTTAGTCTCCCCAATTAGTAGAGCATCTGTGCTCAGCTAGATAGATTTGAGACTTAAATAAAGTTATTATTATTATTATTATTATTATTATTATTATTACTACTACTATTATCTCCATCAGCAATGAGAGTAGTGATTAAATACCTCTTACTAACCAAGTTCAAGGTCTGTACAGTAAGTTACAGACCGAGTTTTTCCCATTGATTTATGGCCCAAGCGCAAATTAAAGTGCGGGCCATAAAAGTAATGGGAAATAACGAGGATCCATAACTTACAGTGCAGACCGAGAAAATGAAGTTAGCAAGATATTTATTATATCTCTGAGGTTAATCCGGCGCGCGTGTATGGGAGGTTCTTCTGATTCTCACAGAACCTGATCTAGCCTGGGAACAGGCTCCACAGTGGGGTTAAGGAGCAAGGAGCGAAAAGAAGGAACCAGGCTAACCTGATCAAATTAAATTTTGTTCAAAACAAAATTCTGAAATTTTCCCACCTGATTTAGGGGAAAAATGCATGTGTCAGTGTGCATGTAAAACATTGCTGAAATGATGGAGTTGCTTGACAATTACTGGCCACCATCAAGAGTGACCCCGTGGGTATAACAAGAAAATTCCATGGTCACAAAAGGATTTTGATTTCTAGGAAAACAAGATATATTGTATAACAAATTTCTATGTCCCTTCTATCTCCTCCGCTAGACACCCTTCAACTGCCTATGTTTTGAGGTTACTCTAATTGTTTTCATTTGTTTTTTTTTATTTCTGTCTCTTTGTCTGTAGTTTTAAGCTAATCTATAAGTTGTGTTGAAAAAATATGCAAAACTTTTCTACTGTAATTAAGGTTATTATTGTTAAATTTGTAATGTTTGTATTGTTCATGTGCAGTGTAAGGTAAAATTCATCAAATTGTACTTTCCCATAGTATAACCTCACGGTGATTTGTTTTAATTTCAATTATTTTTTGGTTGAGTGTTTCAGATATGAGCCCAATTGGCTCGGAAAATTGGGCAACCAACCCCCAATGCTATCAACATTAAATAAATAAATTCATTGAAAATCATGTGAAAAAAATTAATACAAAAGAAGCAAATTATAAAAAGGATTGAAAAGAAATAAAATAAAAAACTTGAAAAAAGTTGCAAAGAAATAATTATACTACAAATGACAAAAAATTCACAATGTAAGTAAGGGTAACCTGAAGCTTATGTGGAAGTTCATCACTGAATAATTTATTAACAGAAAAAATATACATGTAGAATCAGATTTACTGGATAGCTTTAAGGAAAATGAAGAAACAATTTCTAATCCAAAAGAAATAGCAAATAAATTTCATGATTACTTTGTAAACTTGGTCCAAACTTGGCTCGTGTTCCAGATATAAAGTAGAACTGATGTAAATAATACAACCTCCTTGACTCTACCAAGGGAAATGTAAATTCATGTTTTGTAGATTCAGTTACAGAAAAAGGGTTGAAAGTGAAATAAAGAAGTTGATTTAGTAAACAAATCTTGTGGATATGAATAATACCAGTAATATTTACAAGAAATATATATTAACTTTTATAATTAAACAAAGTCATCTATATAACACATATATTCCTAAAGCAATAATTATTACGTTTACTTACTGGTGTGATAGCAGGACAAATGCAACTGAAAATAGCACTTGTCACACCAAACAAGAAGGACTCTTTTTGAAACAATTTAAAAACTATTAGCCCAAGTTCAGTTCTTCCTAAGGTATGCTTTAATAAAAATCCTAGAAAGGCTGACATTTAAGAGATTATAAAGTACCTGACAAAAACAACATACTGTAAAGTTTAGAAAGTAACAACCTCCCGGAAGTAGTGACCCTCTGAAAGTAGCGATAAAATTTCACAGGTTTTAGCAAATCCCAGAAGTAGCGACCCCCTGAAAATGACCCTCCGAAAGTAGCGACCTCATATGTGAGGAAAAATTTGAAAGAAAACCTGCAATGACTAACTCCAAAAAACAGCTCACAATAATGTTATAATTGATATTAATGGGAACTGACTGTTGCTAAATAAATGCAGATTTTTCAAAGGCTGATTCTTTCGATTTTATTAACTTTGAAAGGCCCATGCATGGTAAACATTTTAGCTACACCCATTACTTCAGAACTTTACGGCCTATTTTGCTATTAGACCTTGTGACTAAAATTAATTGTTACATTCAATAGATAGTAACAACATTATAGAGTAGTGGTATATTCCTGGATCTTGCCTAAACATTTTGGTAATTTGACCTTTAAAGTCACTGTATGTCTGTAATTTGCCCCAGGCCCTTGAATTATTTTACAAATTGAAAGGAAATTGTTAAATACAAGTCAGTTAATTCTGATAATTCAATAAATAAATAAATCAAATGTGGCGTACCACAGGGATCAATGCTAGAACCCTCACTTTTTCTTGTGTACATGAATGATGTCTGCAGGAGCAGGGATGGCGCAGTGGTGAGAGCACTCACCTTCCACAAATGTGGCCCGGGTTTGATTTCCGGACTCGATGTCATATTTGGGTTGAGTTTGTTGTTGGTTCTCTTCTCTGCTCCAAGGCAAGAGGTTTTTCTCCGGGTACTCCTGTTTTCCCCTCTCCTCAAAAACCAACATTTCTAATTTCCAATTTGATCTGGAATGCTCAGGCATTTAATACATGAGCCCCTGGCTTGGGAGATTGGGCAACCACTCCCCACACTATCAAGCTTAAATATATTGATTTGATTTGATTTTATCTAAGAAAGCTCCAACATTATAAATTTCATATTTTTTGCTGATGATACAACTTTGTTTTACAGTGATGAAAATATATATCCTTATTTATAAAATACCATGATTTGCTTTCAGCAAATAAACGTCTTTCTTTGAATCTTAATAAAACTCATTTCATGGTGTTTGAAACAAAGAAAAAGTTATTGAATGGCAAATCAATCACTATCTGATGGAAAAGAAATTGATAGAACGATGCACAAAATTTCTAACAGATACTGTAGAAAAGTTCAGTTTGCACCAAATATGAAGACTGGTAATAAAGGCCACAGCATAGAATCTAACTAATGAGAGAAAGCCTAAGCCCAAATATAATGTACTTCCAAATGGAAGTACATTAATGGCTTTCTCACATTAGCTTCTATGAACTTGTGTTTTGCTTATTGCATAATGTACTGATTTTCACTATTCTCTTAAATGCTACCAACTGCATTTTTCCTACAGTGTATGCTGCTATTTATAAATCTTGTGCTTATTTTAATAAGTCATTTTTGGTTTCAAAGGAAAAAAAAGAATCCGTACACTTGGCTCTTTAAGTACAGAATGATGTTCTAAGGATATTTTTGAAAACGGAGCAAGGTAAAGCCCTTAAGTTCCGGGAGGGATTATCGGTTCTATGAGACCCCAGTTCTGAATTCACCCGATTTTGGGACTATCAAATATCAAAGAGGTGTGAGTGGCAGCAAATCAGAAGACCAAAAGGCCATCCACAGTCTTTCTTTTTCCTTTCCACTGCATCTCTCAAAGCTTGCTATATGCAAATTTCCAGTAGCTTCTGCACGTACTGGAGCTCCAAAGAAAAATGCCTATCACAAAATCCCTGCAGGGTTTTCCTTTTCAAATGAAGTTGCAGTCAACTTGAGCTAAGCAGGCGAAGATTAGGGGTGCGCCAGTGAAAATTATTACTGAACAACAGTGATTCTATGGTGCTCACTTGCCGACGACTGGGCTGTTCACAGGCAGTGAAAATTGACGGTCACCGGCCAATAATGAGAACACTGCAGCTTAAAACAATAGTAATACAATGTGCTACGGTGCCTATATGCTCCGGTACGTGCAAAAGTACCCAAATTTCTGCATTTCAAAACTAGAAGAAACTATTTGGCCCTATGATCCTAGTTGGAACTTGGAAAGGACTTAGTATGAAGTAACAGTGAAATTTACCTCTTTGTGTGGACAGTCTTCCCGTCTAGAACCTGTCAAATGTATGAAAAATAATTTATGTCATTGTTTAAGATTGTGTTCCTCTTTCATTATAACATAAGAGAGTTAGTGTAAGTTTCAAAGACTCATTACAGGGTTGGAAACTAAGTTTTGGGAGCACTCGCCATCTGAAGTTAAGATTTATATACTTGCCTGGATACATTCTCACCCACCCATCCAAGTCAAACCAAATGAAACAAAGTACAGGAAACAAAATTAATGGACTGTTGTCGTTATTTTTTTTCAGTGTTAAGTGCATGTACCACTCTGCCAATAGTAGACTATTTAATATTACAACTGATATTGTTTTACTGAAACCACTCCTTCAGTCATCTCAGCATCTGAATCAAATTTAACTTTTTTGCATGGCTAGCAAAGCTTTTTATTCTACTGAGATTTAACAGGTGCTGTCATTAATCCCACCACCTAATTGCGCTATTTATCGCATTGAGGATCTGCTAAAAGTAAGTGACTACAATGAAAAAAAGCCACAGACTCTTCATTCCAATACACGTTATTCCAAAATGGCAGCCAAAATATTGTTCTTTTGTTTCCGTGTTATTAAATTAGCCCTCTTTGCCTCATTTTCACTTCAAAAGTCTTTTGTATTTTGTAAATGTTAATGAGGCAAAGAGGGCTTATCAACATGCAAACGAAATTATAATAAATTGGCTGCCATTTTGGAATAGGGTGTAGTTTATCGTCAGTTTTATTTTCGTCAACAATCAGTTATAGTTTTATTTTCCTGAAAATGAAAATTCCACTCGCCAAACTGGGAGAGTAATCTACAATTTCCACTCGCCTGACGGGCTTGACACTCGCACTGGCAAGTGGGTGAGCACTAATTTCAAACCCTGCATTATGCAACAAATGATTTTCCTAATTAATAAAACCACATGTTTACATTTCAGAAGACTAATATTGCTAGTCTTTACACTAGAGAAAAAGTATACTTAGAAAGATTTCAAGTCAAGATACTTCAAGTAAAATTTTCTGACTTAACACTTCACACACAAGTGTTGTTTATTCCTTGAGATGTAACTTAAGTTTATTTTCCCACATAGTTAATTAAAGTTGACTGACGGGCTTCGCCCACCTCAAAGCTCAAGAAACCACAAGTTGGCTAAGTAGGTTCTAAGGATGGTTTTCAAGTCACTTGAAACTTTCTTGAATCGTCTCAACTTTCCGACTATAATGAGATGCAAAGTAAAATATCTTGGGATTTTACTTAGGCCTTCACACACATATTTCTGGTTAAGTAAAACTTAGCAGTTCTTAAGTCTTACTTAACAGGGTAGTGTAGACTACCATTAATAGACCTTGTCAAGGTTTAATACGCCATCTTGACGGGTAGGCGAACGCTTCTGAAATAACAGAGTTTATATGGGGACTCCGACGTCAGATAACTTTTAAAAACATTAGAATGTAGAAAACTTTGCCCGTAAAAATATAAGTAATTAAGTATGAGAAATTAACAATTCCACCGGGTAAATTTTAGAGCAGGTAGGAACCTCAGATTTTGACATCAAAATCCTTTGGCTAGTAACTTAAGTTCCCAATTCATAAATGTTTCTACTTTCAAGGTTTTTACAAGTTATTTGTATGAGTTTATTATTGTCATCGGAATCCCAATATAAACACTGTAAATTTCCGAAGCGTTTCATTGCCCACACATCAAGATGGCGTCTGAAACCGCGGGAAGGTCTATGGCTGGCTTAAACGCTAAAAAAAGCGTTAAATTTTCCATTCTACTCACATTTGTGATGTCCTTAAGGGCCTTAAAAGGATATCTTTCAACTGGCGAATTAGGCGGAGATTTTTCCTGTTTAGGAGAAAGAAAACCAGACGTAACTATCACAAATCCTAAGTCAGCTGAACGCGCGCAGACAGCAACAAAAGCGTTCGAGAATGCTTGATCGTAAACAACAAGCAAATGGCCAGACATTTTGACTTTGAACTGACCTTACTCTTCGGATAATACTCTGGCATTTTTTTCAACCTGGTCCGGCTGCGGGCTTTGGGCATTTTCTTGGTCTACTAAAGATAGCTTTCAATAACGATCAAGGAACACACTTCAGTGGCGGCGTTTAATTTCTTCTTCTTTTGATTTTCGCGCGGCTCCTTCTAGTTATCCAATCTTATCCAATCAAAACTCACGAGGTGAAACACGTGGTATACTTTAATGCATTGCGGTCCTATATAGTGTACGTGGAAACCCACTAATACACCTTATTCCAAAATGGCGGCTACTCGGAATGATCTGGGGAGAGCAGCGCGGAAACGAGGCATCGAGGGCCAAGTCAAAGTCAAGCATGTAAACAGCAATGGCGTTCGTAGTATCTATCAGGAGAATTGAAAGACATACCTGGCAGTTCGTTGAACGGATGGGATCCTAATCAGTTCAAAAATGCTTAACTAAAATTTTGGTTCAAGTGTCGTGGCGATTCTTGTAAAGGTTTACGTAATTACCAAAGCACAATTTTGTAAGCGGTAAGTGATATAGTGATTTTGCTGTCGGAAACGCCGACCTTTCTGAGGCTGCTAAGGTCAATTAAGTATCTCATTTGCTTCGTTCTTTACAGCGTGAATGAGTATTATTTGAATTAAAAGACTGACTATCTTCTAGTCGATCCGGACGAAAATCTCATCTATACCCGGCATATAACGACTGAGCCGGTAAAGAGCTTTTCAGGCTGAGGTTAGCGCTAATCATTGATTAAGATGTATTAAAGCCTATAAGTTCAGCTGTAATAAGATGGTATTTAACCCGGGTTAGCGCTAACCATGCCTCGAGCAACTGGGCCCAGGGAAGCTGACTACAACACTACAAACATGTAGAAAAAATATTCACCTCGATTAACTGAACCAAAATTTTATTTGCTTGGAACGCTAAAAAGGATATTGAAATTAAGTTTTTTTCTCGGAAATGTAGTTCAGAAAATCAGAAATAATAGTTCAAAATAGTCAGCAAACTGAAAATAAATGGTCATGTTGCCTGTACGCGAGTTATGTGCTTATGCTTACAAACACACCACATTTGACTGACAACACTAAACAGAGTAAATGCACTAGACTGTCCCATATGTGGAAGTTTTTTGTCTTGTTGTTCACACACTCCACGTGGATTTGAAGGGAGACAATTTGTTGCATTTGCACAACTTCCTCAGAGGTCATTTGACCTTTGGTTCCAATAAAAAGTGCCCCATGGAAAGTTGACTAATAAATGTTTTGACACCCCCAGGTGAGATTCCAATGAGCTCGTTCAGATTGGTATGCCGGTTTTTATACGAGCAATAAAAAGAGCACATGTCATCGGCTTCCCCGTGGGGTCGATCCACGGGCCTACCAGGGAGATATGTGGGAGAATATAAAGAGATGGACGGGATTCTTTGCCCGAGGGTAGGGGAAAATCTTGACATTGTTCTATGATCAAAGATTAGGGGGTGGGGGAATTCACAAGTTTGAAAAGGATGTCACAGGAATTTTCAGCTGAGAGACACCTAACCCAGGGGACTTTGTCTTGAGAGATTCCCCGACCTCCTGGGGAAATTCCCCAAGTTTGCTTGTCAATGACTGATTTTACAATCTCCCTAGTTAGCCCGGGGGTCAAGCCCACGGGGAAGCCGATGACATGTGCATTAGGCATTTGACAGCAGAGCTCACTGTGGTCAATTATGACCCTGGTAGAAGGATATTTATCTTTAAAATCAGCAGGCATGTGGTCATTGATCTTTGCCCTTGAGGGTCATACTGAAATGATGCTGACCTTTAGAAACAAATTTAATCCAGGCTTATTGCCTTGGTCTTCCTTGTTCAGGGGCATCTTCATCATTTCTCTAATTCATATTTGCTACATCATGAGAAGGTGAATGCCAATAATTAATGTTTTCACCTTCTTTTACTGGATTTAAATACTGAATTATACTCTTGAAAATGTCTCTATTGGGAAATCCAGAATAAAAAGCTAAATCTTTAACTGACTTCATTAATCTATCGACGCTAAATACTTTCGATTGTAAATCTTGGAAATATCCGCCTCGAATTGTCGGAGTTTTTCAGTAAGCTCGGCTTTCTCACAGTCCAGATCATGGATAGCTTTCTCACAGTCGTTTTATAGCTCCCTAGAATCTCTATCAGCAGAAATATCTGAATCACGATGTCTTGGTTGATGACAGTAGGTCAGGAGTTGCTGAGGTTTTCCTCAGTCTTTTTCGTTTGATCGGACCACTATGCTTTGGAGCTTTTCGTTTTACGAGAGAACACTTCTTTCACGGAAAAGCGGATGGTACAGCAGTAGTTTTCAAAGTTTTCTCGCGACCAGCAAACGAACAAATATAACCCGAAGACTTGAAGTGGCGCAAACATACCCTTGATCGAGTGTTTTGTCACTTATTAAGTTAATCCAAGATCCCTTCGTATGGCAACAATCCATTCCGCTTGAACACACTACACGTCGGTCTTCTGGAAACTTCTGATAAGAGATTTTCACACCATTTTTCCACATAAATTTTCTTAGGACAGAATGGAATAGAGCAATTTTGAAGCATGATCGCTCACGATTACCATATGTAAACACCACAAGATTTTCACGCCGGCCCTCGATGCCTCGTTTCCGCGCTGCTCTCCCCAGATCATTCCGAGCGGCCGCCATTTTGGAATAAGGTGTATGGTCACTAATCTATAAATCCGGAACGCATTCAAGTAAGTAGGACACCAAAAACGCTAACAAATTTCAACAAGGTTACCGCACATAATGTAATTTCTGACGGTTGAGCGTGCGAATTAGACAGAAATTGATATTTCTACGGCACGGGAACAGAAGTGGCCTGGGTACGGTTTGTGAGGCATGATGGGTATCATGCTGTCTATAAAGGCTTAGTTCGTCACGTGAGGAGCAATTCTAGGCCTGCATCAGTCGCTATATGCTTGTTATTTTGTTGATAATACTTATAATATGTATATGTATATATTTTTCTGCTCCGTGTACATTCCTAGTTGTTTATTTTTGGGTTGTGACAAGATACCCTTTAAACCCCGGAGGGTTTGTGGCACTGCATTGGTTCGGGGGATACGTTTCCAGTTTTTTCCCCGCAGGGGTTTTTGGTTTTTCGTATCCGGCAGTGTTGCATGGTTGTTCTACACTTCTGTAAATCATCTGTTGCTCTTGTTATTTCGAATGTAAGTCGTTTATGCCTGCCACTGGTGCGAAGCCGAAAGAAGCCAAAGTAAACCTAATGGATTGTATGTCTGATGTGTAGTGAAGTTGAAATGGGAATATTATCAGATTAAAGATCTTTGTAGTCCAAACACAATCCTCAGCTGCAGTACAAGGAGTATATTTGTATTCCGCGCGAACACAAACGATTGGCTGATTGATGACGTGGCCAGGCGGCACGAACCTCGCGCCTCGCACGAGACCACGAGGTTTCACGAGGCTGAATGGAGGCAAGAATCCGCTGACATGGATTCCATTGATCGTGACCCCAAAGTACCGTGAAAAATTGGTTATACGACCGGGTGTGTCACAGTATTTCTTTCTTTATCTATGTATTACGCATCTTTTGTATGGATTACAGACCGTTCATCTATGGGGGCCTAGCCTCTATGACAGCAGAATTTGGTAAGGCAATTTGCGCGTGATCCTAAGCTTATCACAATGGAATGTGCTTACTTTTTTAGGGCTAGCAATACGCTTTTGATACTTTAGCTGGACTTATTGAACTTGGTTAACTTACAGCAATAATAATACCCACCATTTAGTAGTAGAAAGAGGTAAATTTCTTTAGTTGGCTTCATGTTTGTATTCAATTCCATTACGCATATGTCATTGGTTTCCCCGTGGAGACGACCCCCGGGCCAACCAGGGATATATATGCGAGGGAATACAAAGAGATGGATGAGATTCTTTGCCCGAGGGTAGGGGAAAACGACATTGTTTTACGATCAAAGATTGTGGGGTTTGGGGGGGGGGGGGGATCACGAGTTTGTAAAGGATGTCAGGGGGGTTTTCTGCTGAGAGACACCTCACCCACGGACTTTGTCATGCAAGTACAGCATGGCCAATGCCCCGCCCCCCACCCCCCACCTTCACCCTCCCTCTTTCAGAGGAAGCAGCATCTAACAAATGCCCTTGGGCCACCTTTTAAATGGCCAGTCAGAAACGGCTATAATTTTGCTCTGGTTTGCATATCCTAGAAAAGCTGTTATGGTCTTCTTTGATGGTTTTATTCAAAACTAAACTGATACATGTAGTTTTATTGTTGTTGTTGTTTTTTTTTTTTTTATGCCAAGAAACTGTATATTCGGCACTTGAAAAAACAACAAAACTATCACTTTGCATCATTTAAATAAAGTGCCACGCGGCAAAACCATTTTTTTATTCAAAAGTAAACCAACTGAGACATTTAGCATCCCATTTACAGCAAATGCCAAACATCTTCTCATTTTGTGCATTCTCAAAAGAATTAACATGCATATGGAAACCATGCAAAATGATTCTTGCATTTGTGGTTAACGAGAAGCTGCTTACATGCACACGTTGTTGTTATTGTTGATGTAGTTTTTTTTGCTATTCGCTCTTTGCCATTTGCTGTAAGTGAGATGCTAAATCTCTTTAAAACATAGTCAACCCACTGCACATGCAGTCTCCCCTGCACATATCTCTAGCTACATGTATTGTGTAATGCAATGGTGACTCCTTGAAATGAATGCATGTGTGACTTACAGTATTGGACGGAATCTCTTCACTTTGGGCCATTCTTGTTGGAAACGCATAGGTGGGAGTTAGTATAAAAAAATATTGTATATCAAGTGATGCCTTCCCATGTCTCTCCTATCTGTCATGGCTAGATTGCAGATCAACATTGCAGGTAGTGACAACTCTAAAAAAGGCTGTATGAACAATAGTGAATTTATGTCCTCCCAGAAATTTGGCATATCTTTGTAATTTTTTTGGCGATTAATTCCTGCTATCCTGGAATAATTTCATGTTTCCCTGACATATGCTCAAGTCTCCCAGTTACCAACAAAATTTACAGATCCCCAGAAGAATTTCCTTTTCTTCCCAAAACCAGCCACAAATCGTAGAGTTGTTCATCCCCATAACAATGGTTGCATGCTATGGACCAAGTTGATCTCTAATCACTCAAGGATTACAGCCTGATCCCTGGACCTACTGAAAATACTGGTTAGGTTTTATTATGGCTGTGATTCCAGTTCCCAGGTCTGCGTGCGAGTGGTTAAAATCCTCATGCTCAAGTAAACAACACCCCCCACCCTTCCAATGCAGTGTCAGATCTCATACCTCTGATTTTACCGATCCCACATACCTAAACACAATCCTGCAATCGTTAACTTAAGGTTAGCGGTTACTTCATTCTTGATGCTAATACTGAGCCTTGTGGTAGGAACCTTTCCCATTGACACCACAAAGACACGGCTGCAGCTTCAAGGACAAGTCATTGACGTCAAACAGAAGGAGATTAGATATCGTGGGATGCTCCATGCATTTGTCAGAATTGCTAAAGAAGATGGATTGAAGGCTTTATTTAATGGGTACTTGACATTCTTTTTTTTTTTCTTTAAGGAAAACAACAAATACAAACTAGTTATGTAACGCTTTTGAGTGGTATACCGTGGAATATCCCACGAGTCACTTGTATTTTCTTGGTATACACACGAGCCTTTAGGTGAGTGTGTATGCAAAGAAAATACAAGTGATGAGTGGGATATTCCACGGTATACCATGAGAAAGGGTTGCAGAACTATTTTATACCATGCCATAGAAAATACAGAGGCCAGCAAGGCCAGCATGAACGGGAATTTCAACGCACAATGGGAAGGTTGGGTGTGATACCATTGAATTGCATTGATCGATGGGAAGGTTCGGTTGAATACTGATGAATATACCACGGCTTTCCTGCATTCTAATTGGCTGTATTTTCTATGGCATGGTATAAATGCTAGTTATGCAATGCTTTCGAGTCAGGTTTACCATGGAACATCTGATAAAGACATATGAATTTTCTCGGTGTACACACAAGCCTTTAAGTGTGATATTCCATGGTATAAAAATATACCACGAGAAAGCTCTGCATACCTATTTCATACCATACTATAGAAAATGCTAAGGAATATACAATCGTTGCAGTCTAGGATGGGAAGGCTTTGGTGAAATAGCAGCAACTATACTAACAATAGCTTTCCTGTATTCCAACTGGCTGTATTTTCTATTGTATGCATATTGTGTATCAAGGGCTGCACACACATTCAGAGGTGAACTTGATGTTCTGTTCGGTTTTATTTCAGTCTGTTTTTTAGTTTGTTTGTTTGTTTGTTTTGTTTTGTGCATGGCAATCTTTATGAATCTTTTCTTCTATCATTGCTTCTGCTAAGGGTAGCTCCAGCACTACTGAGGCAAGCAACATATGGATCTTTGAAACTAGGCTTTTATCACACTCTCAAGAGAAGGCTGGTCAAACACCCTAAAGGTAGGCTCAGGAATTTGTAAGTATTCCATGACATTATTTTGTACACGGTATTCTATACTGTAGCTTATCTGTAGAGGTATTCACTATAATGTTTAATAAACATAGCTACAGTCGAACCTTGATTATCCAAACCTCAATTATCCAGACCATTTCTTTTGGTCCCAGATTTTTCATGAATATTAACAAAGCATGACGAAGATCACAAGAAACTATCATTATGAATTACTTTTAATTTACTTTAATACATGTAGGTTTATTTTATGGTTATACATAAATGGTTTGTTTCCTTTCAAAGAGCAAACGTTTTAGACCAAAGTTTTTAGCATCTGAAGTTCAATTCTATATGCTACAGTATATGCTATTGTATTAAATTCCAATTTACAAATATTTCAGTTTTATTTTGTCTCGATCATTAATATTCTCGTTAATATTCATATTTTGATTAACCAGGCTGTTTACTCTAGTCTCAGCAAGTCTGGATAATGGAGATTCAACTGTACTGTTATTCATAATATTAATTAAACTTTTATTATCCAATTATTACTTCCTCAAGACATTGTGTGTGGAGGAGAAACCTCATTTGCATAGAGGTATAAATTGGCAGACACAGTTTCTTTGGAGCATAGCATAGTGAAACCATCATGTTGAAATAAATGTCTGTGGTGTTTTCAATTGCCTTCACAAACTGAAAGCTTTACAGTGTAGTGTACATGGTGTTGTAAAGAGAATCCTATGATACACAACTCATACAAATCTAAATAAGGCAAGTGGTCAGTCCCAGTTTGGGGAGGGGTGGGGGGCACGCCCATATATAAGGTATGTGAGTATGTGCCATTCTGAAGGGCATGTAGTTCAAACAAATAGTAGTTAAAATTACATTTTCATCAAAAACTACATTTATTGAGCTTTCTAGTGATATACAGTATGCTAGAGATTACTTTAAACTGATGCAGGGGACACCCTCAAAGGTAGGCAGTAATCTTACAGTCAAGTCAGGTCATGTGTACCCCCCTAGATTACATTAATGAGTTGATTATTTGAACATTGAACCCGTTAGTTGTTTCGAATAATGCAATCCTTTTTGAAATATTCAAATTAAACTTCAATTGCTGATTGGACTATGTCCAAACGACGTGTTTGAAAAACGCGTTCGACCAACGAGACTTTATTTCTGTCATCTCTTTTACATAGAGCACACCTTTTTAGCTCTTTAAAATCCAACAATATTGTTTTTCCGAGGAATCGTAAAAATAATAAATTTGTACGGAGCGAAATTAAACACAGCTGATAGCGTACAGCATTGTAAACAAGCAAAAATATTGACGAGAAGACTTGCTAGAACTTTGCCTGAAATCCTTTTATCACGAATAAGACTTCTACAAGCTCTATGGGATGTAGAAAGCAAAAAACTTCTCGATAATAACATTTGCAATACTGTTTTTAACCTATCACTTCAACTCACCGTTGGACTCCATGTTGGAAGCTTCGATTTCCCATATAAGGAGTACCTTTTGTTCACTTAGTCCAATCAGCAATCGAGGTTTGATTCGAATATTTAAAAAATGTTTGCATTATTCGAAATGACAAACGGGTTCAATGTTCAAATAATCAACTCATTAATGTAATTTTGGGGGGTACACTTGACCTGACTTGACTGTTAAGTGTGTAGCTTAGTGTAACAAAGAGAGCATTGATAGGTGGTTTTTCATTGAAAACACTGCTGAGTGACTGGGAAAGGGTGTGGTTTTTGGTAGTTAGTATAGTGTAGGGTTGCAAAATGTAGCTGAACTTTGTCTGGTTCAGCGCAAGGGTTTCAGAGCCCCAGCACACTATCCCCAATCTGGTTAAAAGTCACTGCTGGATGAAAATTGCTGATTGTGTTTGCTTGTTTTCCTTTACAGATGAAACACTATATTACAATGTGATTGCAGGTGTGGTGGCTGGTGCAGTGTCATCTGCTATTTGTAATCCAACTGATGTACTGAAGGTATGATCATTTACCTGTCAAGATAGGCTGTAGGCTCTAGACAGCCCCACCAAGAATTAGGCTCCCCAGTGCACTGTAAAATTCTTTGTTTTAAGAAGCAAATGTGGCTGTGAAATCAAATCTTGCCGTGCTAGAGTTAAACATTTTTCCTTTGAATCTCCAGTACTTAGCATGGGCTCAAAGTCTCTCAAGTGTACGCATGCGATGGAAATTTGTGACACGAAGGCAAAGACAAATTAAAGCACTGAGTCCATTCCTTGACTTACCTTGCATTATTTCTTTATTGTATTCTTTGCAGATTCGTATGCAGGCAGAGTATCGATCAGGTGCCAATGTGGTGAAAAAAGGAATGATTCGTTCATTTATGTCAATGTTCAAAGAAGAAGGAGTTAAAGGGTTATATCGGGTACTAGCCAGTTTGTTACTGTTAATGACAAGATGATGATGATATAAGTGCCATGGGCCTTTAACTATTTTTTGCATTGCCAATGTACATATACTTAATTTGTTCATGTGCTTCGCCAAAAAGTAGTTTTTCCAAGGCTTTGCCTAGAAAGGTCTCGAGGAGTCCTGTGGAGTCTCATGTTTAGGAGAAATTTATTCAAAAATCACTTCCTCAGAGACATGCTTCTCAAGGGGATCATTAATCTTTAATAAATTCACTTCCTTGTTTGCTATAAAACAACCAGATCTAGTTGCCCCTGACTATCTAAAAGCGTAATCTCATTTCGATATATCTATTGAGTAGAACAGATTCACCTTTTTTTGCATAGTCAGTGGAAGTCTGACTTTAGACCACTCTCTAGAATGTTGGCTCTACCTCTGTGTAAAGACCTGTGAAACTCACGAATGACATTGACATTCTATACAATATTGTATGTATAGCAAAACAACAGTTCCTAAAACAAAGAAAACCTTGCTAGGTTTTTACACCGCGGTAAACCCATAATGTTTATGCTGTGCTAGAGGCAACCTCATTCCAAGGGTCCTCTCCTTCCCGTCCCCAGGAAGGGGAGGACCCTGGGAATGGGACATTACTAAACCACGAAACAGTGAAACGAAACACCGAAACACCGAAACAGCTATTTTTCCCTACTTTTTTCTCAAACACCGAAACAGCTATTTTTTTACCACTTTGATGGTGAATAAAATAGACAGGCCAAACATGACTCCCATTGGTCCTTTGGTGTTATCGTTGACCTTCAAAGTTTGGCTCTTACGAGTATATCTTACTCTAACATTCAAGGATCTCTTTTTCTCCCAGCCAGCAGTGTGAACTCCATTAGCCAGACTGCATGGTGCGTTTTCATTAACCCCTTTCCATTAACGTTAGCCTGTATAGCAGACGTTTTGGCTCTTTGGTGTACGAACGGTCGTTTAAAGACTGCCATTTTGGAAGCCATCCAAGGAGAGAACTGGGGATGGTCAGTGTAAGACATGGATTGCGGACTGTAGACCCGGACTGCGGACCTGGACTGCGGACTGGGTATAAAACGTGGACTGAAGGCTGCAGACTAGGAACAAAAAGTGGACCGAGTATAAAAAAGGGAGTATAGAACAAAACTAAGATTGTACTGGCCCAGATGCAGGTTAAAAAAAGCCTTGAGTCTGCTTATTCCGTGTCAAGATTTGTCACATACATAGTAATGCTCAGTTACACGAAATGCTCAGTTTCAACATCGACCGAGCTAGAGAAAGTATAAGAGTAGAGTGAGACTTTATCCTGAAATTGTATTTACTCCACGAGTTTAACACTAGATCGAGGGAGTCAAAGAAATTATTATTGGGAAGAATGGAAACAGAAAGGCATTTAAAAGGCAACTGGACCTTGCACTGGTGCGCATCCCAAAATTACTGGTCACAAATCTAGATATGAATGCTGTAAATGGAAATGTGCGCTTGTTCGACTGCAACTGGCCACTGGTGCAGAGAAGATAAAACAGGAAATACCGGTGCGTTTCTCTTTTTGGGAGAAAGTCCAAATCCGTATTTGCGAACATAAATCAAATAAAGCGGATTCTCGATCAGACAATTCTGAGCATTAAAAAAAAAAGTATTTTAAACAAGCGGTTTTCTGTGGCAAAATGGTACAACACAATTATTGTGCATGATATTATAACCGACAAGCGTCGCCATTTTTCCTATCATGAAGAGCTCGAGGTCAAAATAGGTAGGTTTTCTGTGTACTCTGGTAATATTTACAGCAATTGTAAGCACCTTTCCTACAGTTCAAGAATTTGAGTGCAGTTATACATTTCGTTGCTCCGTGCTTTTTGTACAATGTTTTGTACTCAGTCCACGGTTTGTACCCAGTCCGCAGTCTTCAGTCTGCCAGTTTATTGAAAGCCTTTGCTACTTTGACCTCCACACACATTTTGTAATTTGTACTGTATTTATTTTCTCTTGTTATCATCTGTTGTAATTATACTTTTCTTTCTATGTTAATTTTATGTAAATAGTGTGAACCATCATACCATATTTTATACTCAGTCCTCGTTTGATACCCAGTCCGCAGTCCGGGTCTGCAGTCCAGGTCTACAGTCCACAATCCATGTCTTACACTGACCGTCCCCAGTTCTCTCATTGGATGGCTTCCAAAATGGCGGTCTTTAAATGACCGTTCGTACACCAAAACGCCTGCTATGCAGGCTAATGTTTAACGGAAAAGGGTTAATGAAAATGCACCATGCAGTCTGGCTAATGGAGTTCACACTGCTGGCTGGGAGAAAAAGAGAACCTCAAATGTTAGAGTAAGATATACTCATAAGAGCCAAACTTTGAAGGTCAACAATACAAAGGACCAATGGGAGTCATGTTTGGCCTGTCTATTTTATTCACCATCAAAGTGGTAAAAAATAGCTGTTTCGGTGTTTGAGAAAAAAGTAGGAAAAAATAGCTGTCTCTGTGTTTCGGTGTTTCAATGTTTCGTTTCGGTGTTTCGTTTCGCTGTTTCGTGGTTTAGTAATGTCCCTGGGAATGAGGTTATGTTGACATTTGTATGACTGTGAACAATCAAAGCAGACTTAGAAGCTGAAACATCTTAAGGAAGTATTTTTCTACACTTTAGGGTGTTGGCCCCACAGCACAGAGAGCTGCCGTTATTGCTGGAGTAGAGCTGCCAGTTTATGACTGGGTTAAAAAGAAGATTTTAGATTACAAAATCATGGGAGACAATCCTTACACACACTTCTGGTATGACAAGCATGTGTTGAATATGTGCATTAATTTATTTAATGGGTATTTAAAAATAAAATAATAGTTGATATTACCGGTAGTTAAGAAATTCATATAATATTAATATAATGCTGGTTGTACAAGAGGCCATGATTGGGCGAGTTGACCCCAGAAGAACAGTAATACTTGGAGCTTAATTTAAATCATTAATTTTGTTTTGATACTTTGGCACCCTGCTGTATAAATATCACAGCACTCTTGAATATATTAATTTTTGAGAAAACAGCACAACAGAAGTATAAACAACATGTAAAATACATGTAACAAGGACCTGGCCTTTGTGGTTTCTGGTTACCATGTAGCATGGAAATTTTGCATGTTTTAATTTTTGCCGATTTTGTGGATTGTCCTCAGTCCGCAAAATAACATAAATTCCTGCATAAAAAAAACAATCCTGCAGAATAAAATGCAGCAAGAATTACCTTCAATCTAAGAACCCTGCTGTTTTTTACTGGGGTGACATTTTATTGGGTGTAAATCAAATCAATTTTATTCAAAGTGCACCTAACTCCAAAATATTTTTTCACTAAAATAAATCTTTGCACCTGTCACAGCAACATTTCGCCTTTATTTCCAGTTTTCGACATTTTTATGGGCTTCAAAACATACAAAAAATGAAGCATCATTATTTTGGAACATGACCAAGTCAGAAGGGGCTTGGGTCTACTGGTGTTCTTTATTTGACGTCACAAACTGCTTTGCATGCCTGTTTACAAAGACTTAAGGCGATGTAAATCAGTTTGTGACGTCAAATCGAGAATAGACCTAAGCCCCTTCTGACTCGGTCAAGGACAGATGATGGCCAGATTTTGCAACTTTTACAGCCCATGCAAAGTTAAGTTAACTTGTCAAGATTTGGTAAAAAAAGCTGCAATGCGTTTTAAACAGGTGCAAAGACTTATTTTAGGGAAAAAAATTTTGGTGTTAGCTAGGTGCACTTTAAGCTTGATAGCATGTCAGGAGTGGTTGGATGTAAATAAGAACTGTTAACATTGATTTTGAATAGAAAACAGCAACTCAAGCCAAGATATTAAACCTTCTTTATCACAAAACAAAACTATTTGTCAGTTGAATTTACGTATACTGTAAATTGACATGTAATAAAAGTTGAAAATATTAAGTTTTGTAATTCCTTGTTAATGTTCTGCTGCTTGAAACGAAAATCACCAAAAATACGGTTCCCAGCAGAAATTCCAGTCATCTTGAGCCACCAAATTAATTTGTTCCCATAATTAAAGCACAAAAAAATCACCATCTACAAAATGATATAATTTCTGCAAAATTGTCATGCTGTAGACGGTAATTCCAGTACAAAGAACATGATGGATTGCCTGCACCCAGCTATGACAACATTTATGGCTGCTGGATATGACTAGTGTGTAACTGATTCTGTGTGCACAAATTTTCTTTTCAGTGCTAGTGGCATTGCTGGTTTTGCTGGAGCTGTTGCATCAAATCCTATTGATGTTGTCAAGGTTTAGTTGCAATTGTCAATATCCATGACTGTATAAACTTTAGCCTGCGAGCAAGCTCTCTCGGGGGGTGGGGGGTGGAAGGAGGGGAGAAAGAGCTTGCAACGATCTCTCTGCGATTTGAATTCCGCCCCTAATGCTTCCTGTGGCTTCCAGCTGGCTGAGCTGTCAAAATTTGGCCAATCAACGCAAACCGGAAATTTGTTTCTTCCGTCGAACAGGAAAGGACACGTAGGAACAACTTTGCCACACGCAAAGAGAGTCTGCCTACCGTGAGCTACAAAAATACGAAAAACCAGGGAAGGTTTCAGCTTAATTGCAGCTTCATTGAACGTGGTAAACCCAAAGTTTGCTCAGCCGGAGAATGAAGTTGAAGTTTCGGATGTCGGACCAAGGATGAAGCGAACTCTGCCAACCTCAGCAACCTCGACAACTACGCCAGAAA
Organism: Pachyseris speciosa; assembly: GCA_016490735.1. Classification (NCBI taxonomy): domain Eukaryota; kingdom Metazoa; phylum Cnidaria; class Anthozoa; order Scleractinia; family Pachyseridae; genus Pachyseris; species Pachyseris speciosa. Next base: position 244,113 of record JAEMWC010000169.1, on the reverse strand, counting down.
GAAGCCCCGGTCAAAAGAAAGATCGCCAAGAATTAGAAAAGATCGCAACAGACATCCCCATTCTTCGGGCTTCGGCGACCTGGTCGTCGATAATGCTTTGAAGTTGGAAAACAACCAATACTGTCTGGGACCAATCGCCGCTGCGATGTAAAATAATTATTATTTTACATCGCAGCGGCACGCAGTGGCCAAATCATGTAGGCAAAACAACGAGAGCATCTTTGCTTTGAAGTAAGCTATTGACTGCTAGACGCTGTTCTGGTTTCAAATCTGACGGACAGTTCAGATATTTGGAGAAATTTTTGCAAGCTTCGCGAATACAAATGTCTCGCCTTTTCCAAACAAAAACTAAACAAACTCAAACCACGCAATCCACGCTCGATGATAGATCACGTCACCACCCGGTCAAATCAGCCAATCAGCATTTTGCGTCCAATTTTTGGACGCAGAAATTCAAATTTATGAGACACGAGTGCAAGCTCTCCTTCTCTCCTTTCCTCCCCCACCCCCTACCCCTGGGAGAGCTTGTTCCCAGGCTATATAAACTTGTGTCATTGTTCATAAGGCTGTTGTCAGTCATCAAGTGAACTCTTGTAATATCCATTTCTATAACATGAACATGTCTAATATAAGCTGAATTACAGTGTAAAAGCTGTATTAAGCCCCCAGGGGTCTTAGTTAATTAATTTCAAGCTTCATTTGTGGAGGACTTACTAGATGGGGGGGGGGGGGGGGGGGAGGTGGTATTTTAAATCTTAAACACGCCATTTTTATCTTGAAATAGCTTTTGCACAAAATTCAAACAACTGCTGCAGTGAAACTTTTATTTGATGAAGAGCAGCAAACAGTATTTACGTGTTTGAGTGTATGTTTGTTTAAAAGTAATAATATACATGAAAAAATTTTCGATTCTGATTGGCTAAGAGAAATGCAGTTTTTAGGAAACACGATGCAGGAAAAAGGTAATTCAGTGTAAAAAAGTGGTAAACAACAGACGATTCTGATTGGTTAATTAACAAAGGAACTGAAATTGAGCCAATCAAATGCAGCCTTTGAATGGCGCAAAGTCTGAAGAGCTGCAAGCGACTCTGTGAGCAAAAACAGTGGCTGGCGTTTTGAGCAGGTTTTCTTTCTAAAAAGGAGAAATGGCTGCGAAAAGCACTGTATTTTAGCTGTCTGTTTGGAAACAGTGGTGTCCAGAGAAGGGAATTACCGACGTAATTGGAATTATGAGTCTGTTGAATTCAACACTACACTGGAGTGACGACGAGATTAATAAACAAACAAGGACAAACAAGGCGAAGATAGCGAACTAGAAAGCCTGAAGGTAATGATTACAGCGCTTGATAGACACTTAGCAAACAAAGTAGCCTTATAGCTATAGCCTGTAATTGTTTAGCCAGTTTTTACAGCTAAAAACGCTTTAAAAACGTTGAGAAAACTGTTGTTTTGATTCACCTTTATAGCTTCGTTGCGATGCTTCTGCAAAGTTAAGAAGCTATCTTGCAATTTTTTCATGTATATTATTAATAAGTAATCACATGATTTTTCTCGTGCAATTTGGAATAAATAAGCACTTGTAAATTTTTTTCAAAGACCACAAATTGCACTCGCCCTACGGGCTCGTGCAATTTTGTGAGTCTTTGAAAAAATTTACTCAGGCTTATTTATTCCAAATTGCACTCGAAATCATGTGATTACCTAATAGATACAAACTGGGCTGCATAGGAGAGATTAATTACAAAATCTAATGCCTTCAAAGAGGGGGCCCGAGCTTATTAGAGAGCAGGGCTCATTAGAAAAACTGTCTTCCAAATGGGGATCTTATAAGAGAGGGGCTTAATAGAGCTTTTATGGTAACACTGGCAGATACTTGTAGGCCAAAAAGTACAATTTGCAGTATTATTTCTCCTTATAAGAGAAATGCAGACTACCATGGGGATTCTGGGTAGTGTGCAGCGAGTTAGAAACTGGTCATTACTTTTAGCTAGCTGAGCAAGGCCTGGAGACCTAGGCTTCATTAATGTACTTGTTGCACCTGGTACGTCACAAATAAGGAGCCTGCTGACAAGCTAACAATTTCTAATCCTTGATTGATTTCTGATTCAGGCCTGTTTTCAAATGTTGTCTACTTATTAAAAATTCAGTCAATGGTTCATGGATGGATAATTATTTCATTAAGTGCCTTATTTTAATAATAATAATTTTAATGATAATAATAATAATAATATTACATGACAAATGCTAGGCAATTAAAAGTGATGATTTACACTGCAAGTAATGATTAATTTTACTCCGTTGTGTAATTGGTTCCCTTCCAGACTAGGATGATGAATCAAAGAAATCTCAAAATTAAACCTGGTGATGGGACTGTTATTTACAGAAGTGCTGCACACTGCTTGGTTACAGTAAGTCACTTGAATACTAAACAATACAAATGCCAGAACTGTTTTGAATAATAATGATTGATCTGTCATAATTAGACTGCAAAACAGTTGGTTTTTGTTTTCGTTTTCTGAAGGTGCGAATTCTTGCACGTTTTGCATGGCAGGGCATGTGAGTCCCCAGCCTCACTCTATGTTTTCACCCTCACTCCAGACCTTTCACTTGATGAAACCTCACATTCGAATATGGCTGTTTTGCAATTAATGTCATAATTGGTCCTTGCTTTCTTTTCCAATTTGTTTAGACTTTCAAGTCAGAGGGATTTTTTGCACTCTATCGAGGTTTTGTTCCACAGTTCCTGAGATTATTTCCTTGGAATGTTATTGTATCCTTTAAATTAAGCACATTTGGTTTGTATATTCTTTTGATGAATTATTCATTATGAGGTTGATAATACAAAACACATTTCCCATGCATTTCTTAATAGTCATGCACACAGTACTGTAGAGCTTGTGTCCCTGTCACATGTCCAACACTATTACATGTTGATTTTCTGCTAGTTGGCTCTGATGGTTTGTATAGTTATAATCAGTTATCATAATTATGACCTTTCACCCAGAACTGTTAAATTAATCAAGGGGTCTTAAAATGAGCTGAAACGTCAGTTGGCAGGCATCTGGGTGGTAAACCTTACATGCAATCAAAACATGGCCTTGAATCGTTTACAGTACTGTAAATAACAGTTAGTTCTATTTGCACGTGAAGGAAAACTTCTTTTTATGTGAAAAATCTTTGCTCTATCACTACTTTGACCAAATAATCTAGCAGTAATAAATTGAGAAAAAGGGTAAATTCCTGGCTATAGTTGTTGAAACATTTATAGAGGGAATTCTTTAAGATGTAAGAGGCTGCTTTGGCGTTGCAGCTAAAACTCATTTTCAAACCAAGCAAGTTTGATAGGCTGATAATAGTCTTTGTTTCACGATAATTAATTCAACTTGATATTAAGCCCAAGGATATAGAAATGACAACAGTAAATGAGCATTTTATACTCTTTTTCTTTTTATCTCCCCTAAGCTTCATCCTTTGTAATCTTTTTAAATAAGTTCTGAACACTACTTCTGGTGCACAATGTTCCTTTATTTCATTGGTCAAGTCAGTTTTCAGATCTGCACGCACATTTTCTAGGCTAAATCTGCCCAATATTTTAAGCAATATACCACAAGTTTCTATGGTTTATAGGCTGATAAACCATGAGGGATGTTGGAAGAACACTCAAAGAATTCCTAAATCACGAGCCACAGGCGAGTGATTTACGGATTCTTCAAGTGTTCTTCCAACATCCCAAGTGGTTTATCAGCCTATAAACCATAGAAACTTGTGGTCTATTGCTTTTACATAATAATTTAGAAGACGCACGAAATGTCCATGAGATTACTGAAACAATAAACCATAGCTGATTGACCAATCAGAGCGCATGCATTGATTTGGTTATTATATAATTTCTCTTAACCCTCTCCTTCACCCTGATATAAGAGGTACATGTAGCTGGGTGACCCTGCTTGACCCAGCTGTAGCCCATGTTTATGTGATGTTAAAAGGGATGAATGCTTCCTATATAGAGAGAGCAAAAGCTTACATTTTACTTCTTGATATACTATTGTTCTTTAACTCACTACAGTTCTTTATGTCATTTGAACAATACAAGAAGTATGGAGACCAAATGTTATTGTAGCAAAGCACTCAAACCAAGCCTGGTTACTTCAGGTGATAAATTACTGCGAAAAACACTACGAGATCTATTAAAGACTATTTTCAAATGAACATGTCAAAGTACGAATTTTTTAATGAATGAAGTACTATGATTTATTTATTTCCTAGAAACAGATGACAGAAATTGAAACAATATTATTATTCAATTTAAGGTTACACAGCTTCTGAAGAAACTGGAGCGCGTTTCTCGAAACCCCAGAATACACTTCGGCAGTTCAGCTCGGAAAAACTATATACATGCATATCATTATGTTAACTAACTGGAGTTGAATGTTTTTTATAAAAAGTGCTTTTGAAAACTTTTCCAGATGTTGATAAGTACCGCTTGGCCGTTTTGAGCCAAGGACTTGCCATGACTGATAGAAAAAGGAAAACGGATTTCAAAAACATTTCTCGGGGATTTTGAAAAGCAGCCCTCAGTTTTTGAAGCAAACGACATTATTTTAAAGGAGAATGATATTGTTGTTAGTGACAAGAAGGAAATTGCTGATTTATTCAATAATTACTTTGTTCAAATTGCCGATTGCGCTGCCCAAGTAGGTGAAGAGGACTATGGACAGGATTATGCAAATCATCCGAGCATTCTTGCCATTCATGAACACAGCTCAAAAGGCCATTTCAAATTTCAACACACCAACCAGGTACTGGTAAATAAATTGCTCCTGGATATAAATGTCCGAAAATCATGTGGCCACGACATGATTTCTCCGAGATTACTTAAAGAGTCGGCGGCTGTGATTGCTGGGCCAATAGCTAATATCATTAACTCCTCGGTTGATCAGTGTAGATATCCAGCCTCGTGGAAAATGGGACAAGTCACTCCACTATTTAAAAAAGATGACGAATCGAGTAAGGCAAACTACAGGCCGGTCACAGTTTTGCCAGCAATTAACAATATTTATGAGAGGATTCTAGCCGCACAGCTAAATGACTTCTACACTTCTATTTTGTCTGATTTTATAAGCTCGTATAGAAAGTTTCACAGCTGTGAGACATCGTTATTAAGAATGACAGAAGAGTGGAGGTCTATGCGTGATGATGGACAACTTGTGGGGATAGTGTCTATGGATTTGTCAAAGGCCTTTGACGTTATACAGCACCCCTTGCTATTAGCCAAACTCAAAGCCTACGGATTAGACGAGGATAGTTGTGCCCTGTTAAGAGACTATCTGTCAAATCGACAACAGAGGGTGAAGATTGGTGACACTTTCTCGTCGTGGGAGACTGTTAAGCGCGGAGTGCCTCAGGGTAGTGTTTTAGGCCCCATTCTTTTTAATATATTTATAAACGATCTTTTCTATCATATAAAGAGAGCTAAGCTTAACGCTTATGCTGACGACCATCAAATTTATTACTCAGACAGGGATCCGGTGGCACTAGAAAAATGCTTGTGTAAGGAAGTAGAAACAGCAAATCAGTGGTACAATGTAAACGGAATGATTGTCAACGAAACAAAACATCAGGCCTTGATCCTTGGTGACACGGAGTTTACTTTCTGTTTTCCAGTCAACGAGTCAATCGACATATTTGGTATGAACATTGACAACAAACTTCAGTTTGATAAACACGTATCTTCGGTTTGCAAAAAGGTCAATAATCAGTTAAATGTCATGATAAGATTTAGAAAACTGATCTCCAGGGCCACATTGGTTAAACTGTATAAGGCCTTTATCTTGCCGCACTTTCATTATTGTTCATCGGTGTGGCATTTCTGTGGCGCGCGAAATACCGAGAAAACAGAAGCTCTCAATAAAAGGATTCTTAGGTTCATTCTAGATGATTTTGAATCTACATATAACAACTTATTGGACAAAGTTAACCTGGTTTCTCTATATAAAAGACGTATACACAGTATGTTAATTTTACTCTACAAAAGTATATTTTTAACTAAATATCCTATCTACATGAGGAATATGTTTACTCTTCGTACTACTTCCTATAACTTACGCGGTAACTACATTCTGACACTCCCTGTACCTAAAACTACTGCTTATGGCCTTCGCTCCTTTTCTTATCATGCCGCTAAACAATGGAACTCACTGCCGGACATTGTTCGAACTGCTAACTTTAATGACTTTAAAAATGCATTAGCTAACCTTAACTTAATGTAAATTGGGTAAATTTTGTAATTTCTGCTTATAGTGTTTTATAATATTGTACACAGATTTTATTTATTTTAGCCATTAATTGTAAATATTGTACAGAATTGTAGTTTATAAGTTATCGTATGTTTTGTTGACTTCTTTTGTTATTGTTTTCTCGGAAACATTAGCTTTTATAATAGCTACTCTTAAATTCGAGAAAAAATAAAGTTTATGTATGTATATCTATGTATGTAACCCGTCAAACGAAAATAATTATCCGAACGACCGACCGGCCGATCAGCCTGCCGACCGACCGACCAGTTCAATAATAACTAACGTGAATAACCAAACCATTTTATTTTAGAGCGGTTTTCAATTGAGTGTCGAAAGTAATTCACGTTTTTCTCTGGTTTTGCATTACTTCGCTCTGTGATTGGCCAGGAAAACTCGCGCCACTTTCTCAACCAATGAGAAGCAAAACCAAAGCCAATCGTGACTTGCACGCGCGTATTTTCCCGCGCTTTGCGCCGGCTACATGTTATTGCTTCGTATTCTGATTGGCTCATTGCACTGCTTACGTCTGTTGTGATTGGTCAGAGCAAACTGTGCTCTAATGTGCTTTGTCAGTGTTACTCAGTAAGGCACCTCTCGCCAGGCCCAAAACGAAATGAACAGTACGGACAATATGGCTTTGGTCACAGAAATTTTATTTTAAGAAAATGCAATTGAACAGTTTAAATTACTGATTTTTCTTACCCCCGACTCGTAAACATCGTTTTTTGTCGGTGGTATTCGTCATTTATTTCTAGGTTGTAAAGTTAGAACTTCATAACTGTCTAGTGACTGTCTTAAATGAAATTTTACAAAGACCAAAATCAAAATCGAAAAAATAGAGATAATTAATATAATTATTGCGAGTCTATATAATTATTGCGAGTCACTGAGAAAAAAAAAAGATACACGTATCAATTTCTTGATCTGCAAATCCCTTCGCACACATATTCTGTATGCAAAATTGTAAAGGAATGATTTTCAGTGTGGAAAATGAAATATGGAATAAAAACTTGTTTTATTGTTCTAAGCTACCTTTACCACCGTATTTATCATTTCATTAACGTTTTTATTTGACGAGTGCTTGCGGCATATAAATCTGTCAAACTTGACATTCGCATTTATACAATCAGTGATAATTTCTGACTTGTGCCCCCTAACCCTCCCCTTGCGTTTTAATGTCTAATAACAGAGAATGATTATTTATATTAATTTTCAAAGTGTGAGTTTCAACTGAGTTGATTCTTTCTGGTGCTCTCTGAAAGTAGTTATAAATTATGAATATGACAATGATCATCGCACGAACCCACGACCTCTGCGATACCCGTGCAGTGCTCTACCAACTGAGCTAACAAGCCAACTGAGAGCTACGATGGCCCAGGAGGGTCACAGTCCAGTTTTATTTTTTGGCAGTCCAATTTTATTTTTTGACAGTTCAGTTTTATTTTTTGACAGTCCAGTTTTATTTTTTCACAGTTCAGTTTTAATTTTTCACAGTCTACTTTTGTTTCTCACAGTTCAGTTTTACTTTTTAGTTTGTCACTCCCCAGTTTTAGTTTTCACTCCTCAGTTTTAGTTTTCACTCCTCAGTTTTAGTTTTCACTCCTCAGTTTTGGTTTTCACTCCCCAGTTTTAGTTTTCACTCCTCAGTTTTAGTTTTCACTCCTCAGTTTTGGTTTTCACTCCCCAGTTTTGGTTTTTAGTTTTCACTCCCCAGTTTTAGTTTTTACTCCTCAGTTTTGGTTTTCACTCCCCAGTTTTGGTTTTTAGTTTTCACTCCCCAGTTTTACTTTTTAGTAATTACCAGATCTCCCTCGGTTAAACCTAAAGGCGGGAATTTTAATTTTCCGCCATTTTGATTCTTTAGTACGAATCTCTTAACGTCTGAGCTGCAAAATGCCATTACCAATATATACACCATGTATGAGCGACAATGTTAATTCTGACGAAAACGAGCTAGAACTTATATCACAGTACTTTAAACAAGGCTACAGCAATCTGGAAATACTTGAATTTCTAAAGCTTCATGACATAATTATAAGTTTATCAACCCTGAAAAGACGTCTTCGATCTCTAGCTCTATCGAGAAGATCCACCGTATCTGATGATGACCTGAGGAACGCCATCGAGAAGGAACTTGGTAAAAGTGGTTGTTTTGTGGGATACCGCAAGATGTGGTGCAGGCTCAGAAAGAAGGGGGTTATTGTTAAAAGAGCAACGGTCATGAGGTGTCTCAGAGAACTCGATCCTGATGGCGTGGATAGCAGACGAAAAAAGAGGTTGCGTCGAAGGGCTTATCACTCGAAAGGACCGAATTTCATATGGCATATTGATGGCCACGATAAATTAAAGCCATATGGCTTCAGCGTGCATGGATGTATCGATGGCTTTTCAAGAAGGCTTATCTGGCTGGAGGTAGGCTCCACAAACAAAAACCCAGAAGTGATTGCAAAATACTATCTGGACGCTGTAAAGCAGTCGCATGGAGTACCCAGGAAGATCAGATCGGATGATGGGACTGAAAACAGTGTGATTGAGGCAATGCATACTTACCTTAGGTCCTCACACATTGATGAAAATGCTGGCGAGATATGTTTTATCATTGGCAGATCAACGGCAAACCAAAGAATTGAGGCCTATTGGTCTCAACTTGTTAAAGACGGCCCTGGTTGGTGGATAAACTTTTTCAAAGATTTGTCAGATCTGGGTCTATTTAATGGCTCCGACCCAGTTCACCAGGATTGTATTCGATTTTGCTTTATGAAAATATTGAGAGAAGAGCTTTATCAAGTTGCTGAAATGTGGAATCAACATCAAATAGCGTCAAGCAAATTTGGTAACAGCAGTGTTCCTAGAGGAAAACCTGACTGCATGTATTTCTTACCTCACCTCTACAACACAGAGGACTACAAAGTAAACATTGACCCCTATGAAGTGGAAGAGTTTATTGATAATTCAACCATGAGTTCCGCTGATTATAGCGAGGAGTTTGAGGAGTTTGCCTTAACAGTAATGAATCTTCTTGGTCTGAGCTTACCACAAGATGTTAACGAAGGACTTGATCTGTATCTGCGACTAATTCTAGAGATTGACAAGTTAACATAAAAACTGAGCTTTCAATGCGTGTTAATATTTCCAAAGTATACGGTTTCCTAATGCAGTGTAGGGTTTCCAGGTTTCTTTGGATTAACTAACTTGTCATAAATGCATAGTCGCACAGAGGAGAGATACTTAAACATTTTCACGCCATGCCCTTTCGCCAAGACTTGTATTATTGCTGCACTTCTTTCTGTCCAAACAGAATGCTTATGTTACGACAATAAACAACAAAAACGTTGGAAAATCTCATTGTCTTTTAATAATAACATGCACATCTTGGAACATTTTGTGCAAGGGCCTACTGACAACTATTAACGACAACCTTAAACAACTGGCACCAAGCCATCTGCCCTCTTGTTCTCCCTTTGTAACTCTCCAGAGAATTAATCTTTGCCGAAGTCTTTTCAAGACAGCAATCATTTTTAACTAAAGCAATATTATGTGAAAATCACACCAACAGGAAAGGGACAACAAGGGAAATGGATTGGGTAGCTAACATTGTACAATAGAATCAAATGTCAACTGAAGTTATATAACATGCTTCTTAGTTACCCAACTGATGAACAAACTAACTCAACATGTGAAGCATTGTTCTTGTGACAATGTTTGCAGTATGAGAGGGGGAAAGACCATAAAGGAGTAAATAAAAGGATAGGCTTCAGAAATAAAATCTTTAGTCAGTCAGTTGTTTTCATGGTTAGCTTTTGTTCAGTGACAATCCAAACAAACAAACAAACAATGAACCAAACCAAAACTACACAATTGAACTAAAACAACATTAGCACAAATAAATAGCGTTATTCATCACACTGCCAAGTAATCCTCCTAAAGTGAAGGTTGCAGATGAAACATCATAACAATACATGTATCAGGTCATTTGGTCACCAACAACAACCCATAATTCCTACCATAATCAAAATTAACACAACTAGGTACAAATCAGGGAAGAAAATTACAATTTTGATGGTATGAAATTCATTCAGATATTTTCCTTCTTCCATCTAAAATTATACATGCATGTATGAAATGTTTGGATTCTACATGTAGTCAAGGGTGTGAATTTGCATGATCACACTGGGGCTTGAAGAGTCACATAATGTCCATTTCCCAGCTCCCTTTCTCCAAAATATTTTGGAACTGTTCTCTTAATTCCACGAAATTGGAATAAGTGGAAGGTAGTTCCAGGAGTGGCCCACATGTGTGAGCTATAGGTCTGGAACTAGCACCCTCCAGTCTAGTAAACGAGATTTCAATCTTGTTGCCAGTTAAGACATCAGAAGCTGTTGTGAACCTTAAGAACTGGATTAGCTTTGCATTGTCCAGTCCTCGTATGTATCTCTGCAGAAATTTTAGTGCATCGCGTTCTGCTTCAGTGTTTGGCTGTGCTTCAAGTGAATTAAGAACTTTCTTGTTTGTTGGATTAATTGTATCATAGAAACCTTGAATACCTGCAATGGTCTGAAACTGTGGATACTGTTTCAGCCGTTGAACAATAGGCTGCCAGGTGGCAATCATGACATGAGGTTTCTGTATCAGTTCCTGATTGGCAATCTCTACAAGCACTTTCTTCAGATTCTCTGGGCTGACCAGTGACCTACAATTAAATCTCTCAAGGAAATCAAACAACTCATCATTTTCATCTGGAAATTCAGCTTTTCCAAGATAATCTGCAACCAACTCTTCTTCGACAGGAGACAAAAACTTCATGAAAGACTCAAAAACAATGCCTTCAGGAACTGCTCCATCAAACAGGCAGTACCACATGAAAGCCTTTGATAAAAACAAAGGGAAATAGGAAACTGATTGGAACCCTTTCACTAAAATTCTACCAACTGCTCCCCACTCCTTAATAAAATGATCATGCCTCACAAAAGGCACTCTTTCTCTTTCCCCTATTGTCATGCTATTTGCAAACTCTTTCCAAAATAAAGAGAAAACCTCTCTTGTAACTCCAATACCCACACCCTCTTCTTTTTGTCCCCTCTCATTAATAATTGTAAACACTAACTCAGATTGCATGGTTTTCTCATCTTTGAAATGCTCAATCATATCTTTAAGAATACATGAGCGGTGAACTGTTAGTGAAACTATCTCCTCTGTGCTTTCATCATTTTCTGAAATTACAAATTCTGCTGGTTCTCTTGGCATACCCACTGTAGGTAAATGGACATAATGTCCCTCTTCAAGTACTGCACAAGATCCTTCAGCTGAGGTAGGGGACACTTCATCCAGCTCACTTGGTGGAACAACCCTGTGATCATGATTATCTTGACTTCCTGGTGGTACTTGCACAGGTGGATAACAGGTGGTTTCTGGTTGAAAATGGGCCAATCGAAGCTCTCTTATTTCACGTGCAGACATTGGAGATATAAAGGAAGTCAACTGATCGTTTTCATGCAAGTTTTCGGGCTGAAACACTTCAGACCGTGCAGTTATTGAATCGGCCAATAGACTTTCCTGATATTCGTGGTTCTGCTCACAATGGAGACAGCTTTGCCCTTTCTCAAAGGAACAACTACATACATTGCACACTTCCCTGCCATCTGATTTACTAGCAGACGCTTTAACTGATACTGTGACAGAACTTCCTTCAGTGAGTAACTTGTTCTCTGTGTTGGTGGCCTCAAAGTGGTCGCTGTCCTCAAATTCGTCACCCATAAGATGTCGGGGTTGGGTTCGTAGGTAAAAATACGTGGAGGAAGGATACAATCCATTACTCTTCAGGTAGTCTTCCATAGTTCCTTCGTCAGGAAAATCGAAAATTGCCACTCCAGTTGCATCACAGATCCACTTGTTCATTTCTTCTATGTGACCAGCAAAATTATTCTTTCCACCGGGGAAGAACAACGCGCAAGCCCTCTCCACAAGGTCTTCCATCTTCAGTGGGTCTGCATTGGTATATGTTATAAAGCGATTCCCACCACCATTCTTTTGTCGAACAGGGGGAAATTTTTTCTTAATTTGGTCATAATGCATCCATCTTACTTGTATTCTATGCTCCTTCTCAATTTTTCGCTTCTTGTTTGAACTGCTTTTGCCACTACTGCCGTGCCTTATTCGGTTCAGAAGACCAGATAGCCGGTTGGCCGTTCGCGATGAAAATGTACTCGGTGTCGATCTCGCCGCCATCGATCCTTCTTCACTTTGGGCACTATTATCTTGGTTGGCAGAGGGACTGCAGCGCCTTAATTCCTCTCTCACATTATTACCTTGGTTGGCAGAAGGACTGCAGCGTCTCAATTCCTCTCTCACGGTCGCTCTTATGACCGCATCCGTAATGGCCGCCAACAAGAGACGTGCAACACAATCGAGGGAGATCTGGTAACCACTCAAAAACTAAAACTGAGGAGTGAAAACTAAAACTGAGGAGTGAAAAATAAAACTGGGGAGTGAAAACCAAAACTGAGGAGTAAAAACTAAAATTGGGGAGTGAAAACTAAAAACCAAAACTGGGGAGTGAAAACCAAAACTGAGGAGTGAAAACTAAAACTGAGGAGTGAAAACTAAAACTGGGGAGTGACAAACTAAAAAGTAAAACTGAACTGTGAGAAACAAAAGTAGACTGTGAAAAATTAAAACTGAACTGTGAAAAAATAAAACTGGACTGTCAAAAAATAAAACTGAACTGTCAAATAATAAAATTGGACTGCCAAAAAATAAAACTGGACTGTGACCCTCCTGGGCCATCGTAGAGAGCTGGTCATTTTGTTGGTTCGTAATATACCCGTGAGTGATGAGTATGTGAGAATGAATATATGAAAAGCAGCTCCCAGCTGGCTTTTTAGCTCAGTTCGTAGAGCGCTGCACCGGTGCCGCAGAGGCCATGGGTTCGACTCCCGTACAAGCCTGATTTTTGTTCCAGGCTTTATTTTCACCACAGCTTAAGTAGTGTTCATTTCTGCGATGATCATTGTCATATCCATTCTTTAATCCGCAATTCAAATAGTATATTCATTCTCACAAAATCATAAATTGATGACAAAAAAATATGAATAAATTCAGTCCAGCATATTGTTAATCGTAACAGTTTTCAGTTTTCCTTAGCGAAGTTAGTTAGGAGCGCACCTGAAACCTATTGATTTTGATTGAGATTTAACTCATTCACTAGCTGCCAGAAATTCTTCTCGAATCCCTTCGCTACTTCCCTGGGGTTGGGAATAACGCTTTCATCCGAGAAAACCCCGACTCTAATGCCCCCACCGTAACTGAAAATTGAAAGCCCCACTCCTATATTCGCTCGTTGAGGCACCCAGAAAAGTCCCTGGGTAATTTTCTGACCCCCAAGGTACAGTAACTGTTGAGGTCCAGGAACATTGCTTAAGACACAAGACATCTTCCTGGAAAAGAAGTCTATAAGAGGCTTCGAAACCCAATCAGGAAACATCAGAAGGATTTGGACTGTCACTGCAGTCACGTAAGGCTCGGCGGATGTCTTAATAACATCCATGCGCTGCTTTGTTGCTAACAGCCTGTCAACAGCATTCTTGGCCATAATTGGTAGCCGCAGGAATACCAGGGCAAATTTGTTCTTGAGCTTAACGGACTTTGCTGAAGTGCGAATGTCCACAGGCACTGAGGCCGTCATATCTTGGAGCTTTGCGACATCGCAATTTTCTTGAAGTTTCAGATAATCGTGCAGAGCTCCAGCCAGACACGAAACCATAACATCATTGACCGTTGTCCCAACTACGTTTTTAATTTGCTTGACTAACGACAGGTCGACATTCTTGGACCAAGCTACAACTTTCTTGCCACAAAGTTCCCGGCCGTGAACTGTGGAGTCGTCGGCTCGCGAAAAGAACTTTGTTAGGACAAGGAACGGACCAACGATCAGAGCTTTGCACCACATGTAGAATCTCTGCTTTGTGGTGAATTTCCTGGGTTCGGGCGCTTGTGGAGGCACGTCGTAAAGATTTTTCACGAACACTCTTGTCGTAGCTACTCCATCTGCAATGCTATGATGCAGACGCAAGATAAGGCCAAAACAATTTTCTTCGACTATTGGAACAACAAGAAATTGCCATGGCGATAGAGACTCGAGCAAAGGAGTCGAACAGATCTCGGAGATGGTCGACTCCAGCTCGTCCAAAGTCTTTGGGAAATTTCTTTCCCAGTTCAAAACATGATTTTCCATGCTGAAATTCTCGTCTTCCTTCCAAACGAAGTATCGTAAATGTTTCTGGATAACTTGCGTCAGACGAGGGCAAATTCTTTTTCCCCTTTCGTCTTTTCCGTACACAAGTCGTTCGTAGATTATTTGGCGAAGTTTCGCGATGTCCGGCGTTCCTTCTATAACCATTAAAGCGTGGACTATGTGGCGATTTGTCGGACGATCTTGTTGCCAGACTGCATCATCTGCTCGAAGAGGAATACAGTTACGAGACCAGGATATATAACGCTGGACGAGGTACTCTCCAGGCTTCAAAATGGCTACCACAATCAACAAAGCAGGGATTACAAGACAACATGCGAGCAAAGTTAACGTGCACTCCAGCAAGTAGATCGCAGCACTTTGTGCGACAGCAATGAAACGTCTTGCCCCTTTAAAACGCTTGCGAATAGGTGGAACGAAGGCTGAAAACTCTTGCTGAGTGAGTGCCGGCTTTGTCTGTTGGCTTCTCATCGTCACGCGCGAGATCGGCGGACGAAAATCCCCACAAAATGCGAGTGCTGCCTCAGTAGAGGCAGAAGTCGAATTAATGCAGTCTGCACTCATTTGAAATCACCTTTTTTTCTCAGAAAATTGGTGATGTCCGATGCTCAGTTTTTCATGCGTTTATTCGCAACCGCAGCATCAAAGATCCAGTTTGGCCACCAGTAACTGCTTCAATGTGATTGGCTCTTTCTTGTGTTGAGACAAAGTCCACTATAACCTGCAGGAAAAATTACGACATAATCATAACAACAAAGACAGAAAATCTGTTTTGGCCGATGCAAAACTGCTTAGATTGCATGAACAGACGTCTAGGTGGAGGGGTCATGCGGCGAGACTCGATTTCATAAAAACAAGAGGCTACAATTAGCCTAAACCCGGGCTTGCAAAAAACAGTATTGTATCCCTAACTTAGTGCTAAACAAAAGAATAGAGGGAAGTCTGTCTTTCTTACATCGGAAGCATGGTGTTTAGCTTGTGTTGGAGTCCATTTCTTTAGACCCCTATCAACATATATTCCTCTAAAATACAGCTCAACCATTGAGAACAATAATTATAACACTTGTAAAAAATATTTCTAAAAGAACAAGAAAAAGAGAAACAGAAAAAATAAAGCCCGTGATATATACCACTAAAAGACATCGAACTCGGGTTGGCTGCGTCACAGGCAGGAACAATGACCTTTAGGCCACAGAGGTTTATTATTATGCAAGGTGATAAAAGTAGTGTATTGATTCCAAAAAAAAACTAAGCACACTTGTTTTCGCTTCGATGGATAATTGTTTGAGAAAGGAAACGCTTATCGAACGATGTAGGATTTTTTCGCATAAATGTGAATGGAGTCTCGGTGAAATGTGAGGAGAAAATTAATCAGCAGAGTGAAACTGTTTACAAATACGTCAATCCAGGGTCATTTGAAACACAAGAAAGGAACGTTTCTGGACAGTTTCAAGGGACGCTAGTACATTTGTAAAAACTAATCGCTTATCATTCAAAAATTAAAGTCCAGAAATTGAGATATTGTGGGAAAATAGTAAATTAACTACCTGTCAAAGTCTCAGGGGTGTGTGATATCCCGTACTTGAGTTATTACCCGGGCTGCGCGCGTCTCGCGCGGCGCCCGGGTCTAAGATTACCGACGGTTCTTCTTTTTCGTCGAGTATCATCCACAAAGTGCACTTCCGGCGTTTCTGCGAAGGCGCTAACTATTTTTAACAACAGTGATGCGTGTTGTCACGTATGGGAAACTGTCGATTCATCTTGTGTCTTTTGAAGTCTGAAGAAACAATATGTTAAGAGAAGTGTCTATGCGAATGTTTGGAAGTTCAACGGCGAGAAGAAAGTTTTTAACATGAGTAAACTTAACGGCAGATGGACTGCCGTGTTTCCTCGTGTCTGCTTCAGTAGACTGCGAGTAGTCTGTAATTTTGGCGATGGATTGTGGAGCGGACGAAAGACACGTGCGCGCGCGAAGTTGCGAGGACACGCGACGCGAGGGGAGCGCCAAAAATTAGAGACTACAGACAAAGGGAGTTTGACCTTTCACGGCCGAGTGATTCGAGTGTAAATTTCATATCTACAGCAAGAATGATGCCTGTTGTCACGTATCGGAAAACGTCGATTCACCTTGTGTCTTTGAAGTCTGAACAACTAATATGTTAAGACAAGTGTCTATACGAATGTTTGCAAGTCCAACAGCGAGAAGAAAGCTTTCAACATGACCAAAATTTAACTCCAGATGGACTGCCGTGTTCCCCGTATCCGCTCCATTGAGATGTACATTTTGTTGAATAACTCAAGTACGGGATATCACACACCCCTGAGACTTTGATAGGTAGTTTATTTACTATTTTGCCACAATATCTCAATTTCTGGACTTTAATTTTTGAATGATAAGCGATTAGTTTTTACAAATGTACTAGCGTCCCTTGAAACTGTCCAGAAACGTTCCTTTCTTGTGTTTCAAATGACCCTGGATTGACGTATTTGTAAACAGTTTCACTCTGCTAATTAATTTTCTACTCACATTTCACCGAGACTCCATTCACATTTATGCGAAAAAATCCAACATCGTTCGATAAGCGTTTCCTTTCTCAAACAATTATCCATCGAAGCGAAAACAAGTGTGCTTAGTTTTTTTTTTGGAATCAATACACTATTTTTATCATCTTGCATAACGATAAACCTCTGTGGCCTAAAGGTCATTGTTCCTGCCTGTGACGCAGCTAAACCGGGTTCGATGTCTGTCAGTGGTATATATCACGGGCCTTATTTTTTCTGTTTCTCTTTTTCTTGTTCTTTTAGAAATATTTTTTACAAGTGTTATAATTATTGTTCTCAATGGTTGAGCTGTATTTTAGAGGAATATATGTTGATAGGGGTCTAAAGAAATAGACTCCAACACAAGTTAAACACAATGCGTCCGATGTAAGAAAGACAGACTTCCCTCTATTCTTTTGTTAAGCACTAAGTTAGGGATACAATACTGTTTTTTGCAAGCCCGGGTTTAGGCTAATTGTAGCCTCTTGTTCAACAAAATGTACATCTCAATGGAGCGGATACGGGGAACACGGCAGTCCATCTGGAGTTAAATTTTGGTCATGTTAAAAGCTTTCTTCTCGCTGTTGAACTTGCAAACATTCGTATAGACACTTCTCTTAACATATTAGTTGTTCAGACTTCAAAGACACAAGGTGAATCGACGTTTCCCGATACGTGACAACAAGTATCATTCTTGTTGTTGATGAGATTTATACTTCCGAATCACTCGGCCGTGAAAGGTCAAACTCCCTTTGTCTGTAGTCTCAAATTTTTGGCGCTCCCCTCGCGTCGCGTCTCCTCGCAACTTCGCGCGCGCACGTGTCTTTCGCCCGCCCCACAATCCATCGCCAAAATTAGAGACTACTCGCAGTCTACTGAAGCAGACACGAGGAAACACGGCAGTCCATCTGGATTTAAGTTTACTCATGTTAAAAGCTTTCTTCTCGCCGTTGAACTTGCAATCATTCGCATAGACACTTCTCTTAACATATTGTTTGTTCAGACTTCAAAAGACACAAGGTGAATCGACATTTTCCGATACGTGACAACAGGCATCACTCTGTTAAAAATAGTTAGCGCTTGCGCAGAAACGCCGGAAGTGCACTTTGTGGATGATACTCGACGACGAAAAAGAAGAACCGTCGGTAATCTTAGACCTGGGCGCCGCCCGGGTAATAACTGTTTTACAGTCTCGCTCAAAAGCTCTGAGGTTCACATCATCTGTGGGTTGCGTGAAGCATACTTCTAAGGTAAACCGCGCTATAACGTTTGCTTCTTATTTCTGCCGTTTTGAAATCATAAACGGTTATATGAGTGATGAGTGTAAAGCTTCCTATAACAAGTGCGTGGCATATGACATTGCAAATAATATTTCTGAGCCTGATTTTCACCATGGTTGCTGGAAACATTTTCTTGACTTGTGCTGGTCTTCAGAGCGTCTTACAACGACCCGATTCTCTTGTTCAAGAGCACCTTTAGCCCTGGTGATACCGCTCATCGTGGTTGCAGTGGTGTCGATCGTCACTAACTCGCTGGTTTGTGTCGTTTTCATGCTGTACAGACAGCTTCGGCTCATAAGGCACTACTTTGTTATCAACCTCGCTGTCGCCGACATCGTGATCGCGGCCATACTGATACCGTTATTTGTCGCGGCCCAGTTGACAACCGACAATATCGTTCTATACCGCTGCCATTTCGTGCTGGATATTGCCTGCGGCACGGCATCGATTCTTTGCCTCACCATGATCAGCCTAGAGCGCTATGTTGCGGTCAAGTACTCTCTTCGCTATCAATCGATAGTCACTCACCGCAAAGCTGTCTTCTTCATGGTGTTTATCTGGGTCTATTCTTTCCTGGTTTCTTGTGCGGCGTTCCTGTCGCTCATCAAAGAGCCTGAAGACAGCAATTCGTGTTTCTTCGTTGGACGGGCATACGTGATGTTCGTTACCTTCGCAAGTTTTGTTGTCCCAGTCGGTGTAATGGCGTTTGCGTACTGGAACATTTTCCTCGTGGCGCGTACGCACGCTCGCATAATAAACTCGCAGGCAATCCCAAGCGATCCCGACGACTCCAGCAACGCTAAACGCGGAATAAAGCGGGAACTGAAAGGAGCCAAAATTTTAACCGTGATCATGGGAACGCACTTCGTATGCTGGTGTCCTCTGTTTGTTTTCGTTCTTGTTCACACGTATTGTTCGTCTTGTCGAGGCGAAACAATGTATGTTACAAACTACATTATACTTTTCCTGCGCTACTGTAATTCGTTCGCAAATCCCCTCATCTATAGTGGGATAAATAAACAATTTCGCGCTGGCCTTAAACGTTTTTTTTTTTCGTCGGGACGACAGCATTGAAGAACTGCAAACCACAGCGTCAAGAGCATAAAAACGGCAGGAATAACAATAATAACAACTACAGCCGAGGAAATATAAATTTATGAAATGATAACTGACTTTTTTCGTATGTGAAAGTTGTTAGTTACGAACTGGATTCTTGCTTTGAGTTAAATCTCTCTGATTTTCGTAAAGAAAAAAAAACCCAGATATGTTTCCAACAGAAACGCAAAGTGTACCCATCAAACTAATTTTACTGACATATATATGTTTTAGTTGCTAAAGTGAAGTTAGTTGTGATGTAATGTTATGGAGCACCGTTATTTCCTAAGTATTGTATATAGAGTATGAGCATTTTGGGGGGCTCGACGTCTATGTTTCAAACTCTTTCTATGTAAGAAACGTAACGTTAGTGGACAACCAGTAATGACTAACCTGATTCCGAAGATGCCGTAAGCAAAATTTTTGGAATTATTGTGGGCTTTAATTAGAAATATTCGTGATAGTTTACGAGCATTATATTGTTGGAGTGTTAATAAAGGCGCGCGTTAATTCCGCGAGAAAAATTTCCATTATTCTGCCACAAATTCCTATTCTTGTCTTTGGGTGGGGAAATCTTTGAAATGAAACAGCAGCTCAACGTCTTCTTCTTCTGTATATTTCAACCTCAAAGCGTCAACATTTTATAACATAGCTGGTGAATTCGTGTAGCCAAATTCAATTGCGCGAGCGTGCTTCATATTCCTATTGTGCACGCTGATGACGTAGCAGAGGGAATTTCTCTTTACACAATATTTAGACTACCGCGTGGAAAATGTTATAAAAAATTTGGTTCATGCGTCAGCTGTGCGTTCATCGAGATATGAAGCACTTGGGAAGTTTGGAGAGCACTCAAGAAGCTAGAGTTTCTCTCGGCTACACCTTGAGCAACTCTTACGCATCTTTCGTGCTCTCCAAACTTCCCGCGTGCTTCATATCTCGATGAACGCACGCTGGAACATGAGCCAATTGTTAAATGATTTATTGTTCGGTCGGTGTAATTGAGCCCTCCTTCGCATTCATCAATATTCTCTTCTGCAAACTTTGCGTTCCCTTTAGCATAAGTCTCTTTTATTTTATGCTCTCAGTTCTCGCTAATGTTAGTCCCTTTATTTTCATTGTTATTATTTTCAGTTACCTTAATTTTGTCAAGCTTAAATTTGCTCTACTAACGTAATGCATGTATTACGCCCACAAAGTATATAGGGCAATTAACTTTTTAAAAAAAATATTTGGTGGTATAATCTATCGTACACCTTTTCATTCTAGCATTTTATTACAAAGCAAACATTATGGCCATCCATAATGTCATTTATGTCGCGACATGATGCCCACGTGATAACCCGTTGAGTCAACCTGATCATGTACGAAGATTACGTCAACTATAACCAATGAGGTTTTAGAGTGGTTCAGGCAAGGTTTATCGGCAAGGTTCCTAATTAGGTGTGTCCTTCCTTCCCTTGCCATCAGAGTGACCACATCCCTCATCAAGAGACAAGCTTTTTTCCCGCCACCACCCGTTTCGCCAGCCAACGGCTTATGACTTTTTCTCTGTCGATATTTGCGGCGTTGTTTTCAATCGTGAGACAAAAGATTAACTCAGCTATCATTTGAAACCACGATGTCGAACACCTTTCATAATTATCTGTTATACTATCTCTGTTTGTTTAGTATAATGCAATTAATCAGGAGCTCATCACACGTCGTCGAGTATCATCCACAAAGTGCACTTCCGGCGTTTCTGCGCAAGCGCTAACTATTTTTAACAGAGTGATGCCTGTTGTCACGTATCGGAAAATGTCGATTCACCTTGTGTCTTTTGAAGTCTGAACAAACAATATGTTAAGAGAAGTGTCTATGCGAATGATTGCAAGTTCAACGGCGAGAAGAAAGCTTTTAACATGAGTAAACTTAAATCCAGATGGACTGCCGTGTTTCCTCGTGTCTGCTTCAGTAGACTGCGAGTAGTCTCTAATTTTGGCGATGGATTGTGGGGCGGGCGAAAGACACGTGCGCGCACGAAGTTGCGAGGAGACGCGACGCGAGGGGAGCGCCAAAAATTAGAGACTACAGACAAAGGGAGTTTGACCTTTCACGGCCGAGTGATTCGGAAGTATAAATCTCATATCAACAGCAAGAATGATACTTGTTGTCACGTATCGGGAAACGTCGATTCACCTTGTGTCTTTAAAGTCTGAACAACTAATATGTTAAGAGAAGTGTCTATACGAATGTTTGCAAGTTCAACAGCGAGAAGAAAGCTTTTAACATGACTAAAATTTAACTCCAGATGGACTGCCGTGTTCCCCGTATCCGCTCCATTGAGATGTACATTTTGTTGAATAAGTCAAGTACGGGATATCACACTCCCCTGAGACTTTGACAGGTAGTTAATTTACTATTTTCCCACAATATCTCAATTTCTGGACTTTAATTTTTGAATGATAAGCGATTAGTTTTTACAAATGTACTAGCGGCTTGAAACTGTCCAGAAACGTTCCTCTCTTGTGTTTCAAATGACCCTGGATTGACGTATTTGTAAACAGTTTCACTCTGCTAATTAATTTTCTACTCACATTTCACCGAGACTCCATTCACATTTATGCGAAAAAATCCTACATCGTTCGATAAGCGTTTCCTTTCTCAAACAATTATCCATCGAAGCGAAAACAAGTGTGCTTAGTTTTTTTTTGGAATCAATACACTATTTTTATCACCTTGCATAATGATAAACCTCTGTGGCCTAAAGGTCATTGTTCCTGCCTGTGACGCAGCTAAACCGGGTTCGATGTCTTTTAGTGGTATATATCACGGGCTTTATTTTTTCTGTTTCTCTTTTTCTTGTTCTTTTAGAAATATTTTTTACAAGTGTTATAATTATTGTTCGCAATGGTTGAGCTGTATTTTAGAGGAATATATGTTGACAGGGGTCTAAAGAAATAGACTCCAACACAAGTTAAACACAATGCGTCCGATGTAAGAAAGACAGACTTCCCTCTATTCTTTTGTTTAGCACTAAGTTAGGGATACAATACTGTTTTTTGCAAGCCCGGGTTTAGGCTAATTGTAGCCTCTTGTTCAACAAAATGTAGATCTCAATGGAGCGGATACGGGGAACACGGCAGTCCATCTGGAGTTAAATTTTGGTCATGTTAAAAGCTTTCTTCTCGCTGTTGAACTTGCAAACATTCGTATAGACACTTCTCTTAACATATTAGTTGTTCAGACTTCAAAGACACAAGGTGAATCGACGTTTCCCGATACGTGACAACAAGTATCATTCTTGCTGTTGATATGAGATTTATACTTCCGAATCACTCTGCCGTGAAAGGTCAAACTCCCTTTGTCTGTAGTCTCAAATTTTTGGCGCTCCCCTCGCGTCGCGTCTCCTCGCAACTTCGCGCGCGCACGTGTCTTTCGCCCGCCCCACAATCCATCGCCAAAATTAGAGACTACTCGCAGTCTACTGAAGCAGACACGAGGAAACACGGCAGTCCATCTGGATTTAAGTTTACTCATGTTAAAAGCTTTCTTCTCGCCGTTGAACTTGCAATCATTCGCATAGACACTTCTCTTAACATATTGTTTGTTCAGACTTCAAAAGACACAAGGTGAATCGACATTTTCCGATACGTGACAACAGGCATCACTCTGTTAAAAATAGTTAGCGCTTGCGCAGAAACGCCGGAAGTGCACTTTGTGGATGATACTCGACGACGAAAAAGAAGAACCGTCGGTAATCTTAGACCCGGGCGCCGCGCGAGCCGCGCGCAGCCCGGGTAATAACTGTTTTACAGTCTCGCTCAAAAGCTCTGAGGTTCACATCATCTGTGGGTTGCGTGAAGCATACTTCTAAGGTAAACCGCGCTATAACGTTTGCTTCTTATTTCTGTCGCTTTGAAATCATGAACGGTTATATGAGTGATGAGTGTAAAGCTTCCTATAACAAGTGCGTGGCATATGACATTGCAAATAATATTTCTGAGCCTGATTTCCACCATGGTTGCTGGAAACATTTTCTTGACTTGTGCTTGTCTTCAGAGCGTCTAACAACGAACCGATTCTCTTGTCCAAGAGCAACTTTAGCCCTGGTGATACCGCTCATCGTGGTTGCAGTGGTGTCGATCGTCACTAACTCGCTGGTTTGTGTCGTTTTCATGCTGTACAGACAGCTTCGGCTCATAAGGCACTACTTTGTTATCAACCTCGCTGTCGCCGACATCGTGATCGCGGCCATACTGATACCGTTATTTGTCGCGGCCCAGTTGACAACCGACAATATCGTTCTATACCGCTGTCATTTCATGCTGGATATTGCCTGCGGCACGGCATCGATTCTTTGCCTCACCATGATCAGCCTAGAGCGCTATGTTGCGGTCAAGTACTCTCTTCGCTATCAATCGATAGTCACTCACCGCAAAGCTGTCTTCTTCATGGTGTTTATCTGGGTCTATTCTTTCCTGGTTTCTTGTGCGGCGTTCCTGTCGCTCATCAAAGAGCCTGAAGACAGCAATTCGTGTTTCTTCGTTGGACGGGCATACGTGATGTTCGTTACCTTCGCAAGTTTTGTTGTCCCAGTCGGTGTAATGGCGTTTGCGTACTGGAACATTTTCCTCGTGGCGCGTACGCACGCTCGCATAATAAACTCGCAGGCAATCCCAAGCGATCCCGACGACTCCAGCAACGCTAAACGCGGAATAAAGCGGGAACTGAAAGGAGCCAAAATTTTAACCGTGATCATGGGAACGCACTTCGTATGCTGGTGTCCTCTGTTTGTTTTCGTTCTTGTTCACACGTATTGTTCGTCTTGTCGAGGCGAAATAATGTATGTTACAAACTACATTATACTTTTCCTGCGCTACTGTAATTCGTTCGCAAATCCCCTCATCTATAGTGGGATAAATAAACAATTTCGCGCTGGCCTTAAACGTTTTTTTTTTTCGTCGGGACGACAGCATTGAAGAACTGCAAACCACAGCGTCAAGAGCATAAAAACGGCAGGAATAACAATAATAACAAACTACAGCCGAGGAAATATAAATTTATGAAATGATAACTGACTTTTTTCGTATGTGAAAGTTGTTAGTTACGAACTGGATTCTTGCTTTGAGTTAAATCTCTCTGATTTTCGTAAAGAAAAAAAAAACCAGATATGTTTCCAACAGAAACGCAAAGTGTACCCTTCAAACTAATTTTACTGACATATATATGTTTTAGTTGCTAAAGTGAAGTTAGTTGTGATGTAATGTTATGGAGCACCGTTATTTCCTAAGTATTGTATATAGAGTATGAGCATTTTGGGGGCTCGACGTCTACGTTTCAAACTCTTTCTATGTAAGAAACGTAACGTTAGTGGACAACCAGTAATGACTAACCTGATTCCGAAGATGCCGTAAGCAAAAATTTTGGAATTATTGTGGGCTTTAATTAGAAATATTCGTGATAGTTTACGAGCATTATATTGTTGGAGTGTTAATAAAGGCGCGCGTTAATTCCGCGAGAAAAATTTCCATTATTCTGCCACAAATTCCTATTCTTGTCTTTGGGTGGGGAAATCTTTGAAATGAAACAGCAGCTAAACGTCTTCTTCTTCTTCTGTATATTTCAACCTCAAAGCGTCAACATTTTATAACATAGCTGGTGAATTCGTGTAGCCAAATTCAATTGCGCGAGCGTGCTTCATATTCCTATTGTGCACGCTGATGACGTAGCAGAGAGAATTTCTCTTTACACAATATTTAGACTACCGCGTGGAAAATGTTATAAAAAATTTGGTTCATGCGTCAGCTGTGCGTTCATCGAGATATGAAGCACTTGGGAAGTTTGGAGAGCACTCAAGAAGCTAGAGTTTCTCTCGGCTACACCTTGAGCAACTCTTACGCATCTTTCGTGCTCTCCAAACTTCCCGCGTGCTTCATATCTCGATGAACGCACGCTGGAACATGAGCCAATTGTTAAATGATTTATTGTTCGGTCGGTGTAATTGAGCCCTCCTTCGCATTCATCAATATTCTCTTCTGCAAACTTTGCGTTCCCTTTAGCATAAGTCTCTTTTATTTTATGCTCTCAGTTCTCGCTAATGTTAGTCCCTTTATTTTCATTGTTATTATTTTCAGTTACCTTAATTTTGTCAAGCTTAAATTTGCTCTACTAACGTAATGCATGTATTACGCCCACTAAGTATA
The DNA here is from genome assembly GCA_016490735.1 of Pachyseris speciosa. Taxonomy (NCBI): domain Eukaryota; kingdom Metazoa; phylum Cnidaria; class Anthozoa; order Scleractinia; family Pachyseridae; genus Pachyseris; species Pachyseris speciosa. Next base: position 218,471 of record JAEMWC010000169.1, on the reverse strand, counting down.
TAGGGCAAGTAACTTTTTAAAAAAAATATTTGGTGGTATAATGTATCGTAGACCTTTTCATTCTAGCATTTTATTACAAAGCAAACATTATGGCCATCCATAATGTCATTTATGTCGCGACATGATGCCCACGTGATAACCCGTTGAGTCAACCTGATCATGTACGAAGATTACGTCAACTATAACCAATGAGGTTTTAGAGTGGTTCAGGCAAGGTTTATCGGCAAGGTTCCTAATTAGGTGTGTCCTTCCTTCCCTTGCCATCAGAGTGACCACATCCCTCATCAAGAGACAAGTTTTTTTTCCCGCCACCACCCGTTTCGCCAGCCAACGGCTTATGACTTTTTCTCTGTCGATATTTGCGGCGTTGTTTTCAATCGTGAGACAAAAGATTAACTCAGCTATCATTTGAAACCACGATGTCGAACACCTTTCATAATTATCTGTTATACTATCTCTGTTTGTTTAGTATAATGCAATTAATCAGGAGCTCATCACACGTCGTCGAGTATCATCCACAAAGTGCACTTCCGGCGTTTCTGCGTAAGCGCTAACTATTTTTAACAGAGTGATGCCTGTTGTCACGTATCGGAAAATGTCGATTCACCTTGTGTCTTTTGAAGTCTGAACAAACAATATGTTAAGAGAAGTGTCTATGCGAATGATTGCAAGTTCAACGGCGAGAAGAAAGCTTTTAACATGAGTAAACTTAAATCCAGATGGACTGCCGTGTTTCCTCGTGTCTGCTTCAGTAGACTGCGAGTAGTCTCCAATTTTGGCGATGGATTGTTGGGCGGGCGAAAGACACGTGCGCGCGCGAAGTTGCGAGGAGACGCGACGCGAGGGGAGCGCCAAAAATTAGAGACTACAGACAAAGGCAGTTTGACCTTTCACGGCCGAGTGATTCGGAAGTATAAATCTCATATCAACAGCAAGAATGATACTTGTTGTCACGCATCGGGAAACGTCGATTCACCTTGTGTCTTTGAAGTCTGAACAACTAATATGTTAAGAGAAGTGTCTATACGAATGTTTGCAAGTTCAACAGCGAGAAGAAAGCTTTTAACATGACCAAAATTTAACTCCAGATGGACTGCCGTGTTCCCCGTATCCGCTCCATTGAGATGTACATTTTGTTGAATAAGTCAAGTACGGGATATCACACTCCCCTGAGACTTTGACAGGTAGTTAATTTACTATTTTCCCACAATATCTCAATTTCTGGACTTTAATTTTTGAATGATAAGCGATTAGTTTTTACAAATGTACTAGCGGCTTGAAACTGTCCAGAAACGTTCCTCTCTTGTGTTTCAAATGACCCTGGATTGACGTATTTGTAAACAGTTTCACTCTGCTAATTAATTTTCTACTCACATTTCACCGAGACTCCATTCACATTGATGCGAAAAAATCCTACATCGTTCGATAAGCGTTTCCTTTCTCAAACAATTATCCATCGAAGCGAAAACAAGTGTGCTTAGTTTTTTTTTGGAATCAATACACTATTTTTATCACCTTGCATAATGATAAACCTCTATTTTCAATTATCTTTTTAATAATAAACTCTATTCACCCATATACAGTGGATTTCCATATGGTTAAAACTTGAAATTAAACTATACAATACAATCGATCAGTTATAAAGGAGAAGCCTTGGGCCCCCGCTATTAAAGGGTTAGCAGTATATGGGTTCCAGACCTCGGTGTTCCTACGGGACCCAGGTTATATTTGGCTTTGTAATGAATATTTGGTTTGGATGGTTATCAGTTATCATTCACAACAAGAGGCTACAATTAGCCTAAACTCGGGCTTGCAAAAAACAGTATTGTATCCCTAACTGGAAGTCTGTCTTTCTTACATCGGACGCATTGTGTTTAGCTTGTGTTGGAGTCTATTTCTTTAGACCCCTATCAACATATATTCCTCTAAAATACAGCTCAACCATTGAGAACAATAATTATAACACTTGTAAAAATATTTCTAAAAGAACTAGAAAAAGAGAAACAGAAAAAATAAAGCCCGTGATATATACCACTAAAAGACATCGAACCCGGGTTAGCTGCGTCACAGGCAGGAACAGTGAAATTTAGGCCACAGAGGTTTATCATTATGCAAGGTGATAAAAATAGTGTATTGATTCCAAAAAAAAAAACTAAGCACACTTGTTTTCGCTGCGATGGATAATTGTTTGAGAAAGGAAACGTTTATTGAACGATGTAGGATTTTTTCGCATAAATGTAAATGGAGTCTCGGTGAAATGTGAGTAGAAAATTAATTAGCAGAGTGAAACTGTTTACAAATACGTCAATCCAGGGTCATTTGAAACACACGAAAGGAACGTTTTTGGACAGTTTCAAGGGACGCTAGTACATTTGTAAAATATAATCGCTTATCATTCAAAAATTAAAGTCCAGAAATTGAGATATTGTGGGAAAATAGTAAATTAACTACCTGTCAAAGTCTCAGGGGAGTGTGATATCCCGTACTTGACTTATTCAACAAAATGTACATCTCAATGGAGCGGATACGGGGAACACGGCAGTCCATCTGGAGTTAAATTTTGGTCATGTTAAAAGCTTTCTTCTCGCTGTTGAACTTGCAAACATTCGTATAGACACTTCTCTTAACATATTAGTTGTTCAGACTTCAAAGACACAAGGTGAATCGACGTTTCCCGATGCGTGACAACAAGTATCATTCTTGCTGTTGATATGAGATTTATACTTCCGAATCACTCGGCCGTGAAAGGTCAAACTGCCTTTGTCTGTAGTCTCTAATTTTTGGCGCTCCCCTCGCGTCGCGTCTCCTCGCAACTTCGCGCGCGCACGTGTCTTTCGCCCGCCCCACAATCCATCGCCAAAATTAGAGACTACTCGCAGTCTACTGAAGCAGACACGAGGAAACACGGCAGTCCATCTGGATTTAAGTTTTCTCATGTTAAAAGCTTTCTTCTCGCCGTTGAACTTGCAATCATTCGCATAGACACTTCTCTTAACATATTAGTTGTTCAGACTTCAAAGACACAAGGTGAATCGACGTTTCCCGATGCGTGACAACAAGTATCATTCTTGCTGTTGATATGAGATTTATACTTCCGAATCACTCGGCCGTGAAAGGTCAAACTGCCTTTGTCTGTAGTCTCTAATTTTTGGCGCTCCCCTCGCGTCGCGTCTCCTCGCAACTTCGCGCGCGCACGTGTCTTTCGCCCGCCCCACAATCCATCGCCAAAATTAGAGACTACTCGCAGTCTACTGAAGCAGACACGAGGAAACACGGCAGTCCATCTGGATTTAAGTTTTCTCATGTTAAAAGCTTTCTTCTCGCCGTTGAACTTGCAATCATTCGCATAGACACTTCTCTTAACATATTGTTTGTTCAGACTTCAAAAGACACAAGGTGAATCGACATTTTCCGATACGTGACAACAGGCATCACTCTGTTAAATAGTTAGCGCTTGCGCAGAAACGCCGGAAGTGCACTTTGTGGATGATACTCGACGACGAAAAAGAAGAACCGTCGGTAATCTTAGACCCGGGCGCCGCGCGAGACGCGCGCAGCCCGGGTAAAAAGTCAAAATTCTATTGTTCTTTCTTGTAACTGATAAACACCAGGGCTTTCGAGCAGCCTTGCTGTCACGTGCATAAGCTGCATGGGTCGAACGCTATACAAGAGATAATCAGAAAAGAAACCGATTACCGCTTACTTCATGGGTTGTTTGTATGAAGACACTATACTTTTGAAGCCTTTTTCTTCCAAGCCTGAGCTCTTTGTTATGATAGCCAAATTTAAGATGAAAACATTTCCCTTTTGTTGTAAATGTCGAAAGCAAAATGCACAGAAATTTGTTTGAAAAACACGGAAACATATTTTTACAGACGTGTTTCAGTGGCTTCAACAAGACTTTATTTGAAACAGTCGATTTTAAGTGGACCCTTACGGAAGGTTCGACTACACGAGGAAATCGCCATATCTAATTTAAATCTACAAGGACAAAAATAGAATTTACATGCTAAGGTGATAAAAGAAATGAAAACACAAGACGGTGCCAAAAACTATTACAAGTACAAAGTACAAAGTGTCTGGCACCAAATGACAAAAACAAGGAACGAGAACTAAAAAAATAGAAGGCGTATCGCTTTTGACTTCATCACTGCCTCATTTTTATCCGAAGCCCTTTCTTTTTCTAGTCCAAATTTTAAATCCAGTTTTTTACCCACCCCTAGTCAGTGATCCGTAGTCCTTATTTCATTTTGATCGTAAAGTTGGCTTGTTGATCGTATAAAAGTTAGCTTGTGCAAATATAGTCTAGAGGTGTTCCAAGGGGGTCATCGACATGGCACTGTTAAAAAAAAAAAACTTGCGACACGGGACGTTCTAAGCAGCGACAAGGGACTTGAATGCGCCGAAATCGCCTTTGACAGCGGCACGAGAAATATTAAATTCGTTTGTGAATCGTCGTTTATGTTGATTATGTAATGTTGAATAAATGAGCAGGAGTGTTTTATCAAGTTTAAAACAAGAGGTGCAGCTGAGTGTTTTAGTACTTGATAAAACACGAATTGCGAATTTATTGAACGGCTTAAAAGCCTTTACTGTACATCTATCCATTCTTACACTAAAATTTAGATTTTGGGTTATTTTGGCCTAGAAAGTCGGATGCAAACTTTAGTCGTATCTTTATCAAATATAAAGACACAATTTTCTTCGTGAATTATTAATGAATTTTTTAAACTCGGAATAAAACTGATTCAAAAGCGTGTGAAGACATACTAGGCCTGGTAACTCGAAAAAATCATATGTTGCGTCTTGGTGACATCACCGTGGCTGGCACGTGTCAATGGTTTCGCTCAGAGTCGAAAGGACAGTGATAGGCCCATGCGGACTCCCTTCGTTATTCGCGTGTGCTAAAATCTTTATCCCTCTTATATGTTACTGAGAAAAGGTAACCATGTAAAATATTGTCTCAACGGCGACAATCACATTTACTTGCCCTTTGAAAATCGACAGCGACATTTGTTTTCGAGTTAGTTAGAAGCGACATGGGCACAACAAAAGATGCGACACGGCATCAGTCTAAGTATACCGGTAGACCGGTAGACAACGCAATGATCACAATGAAAAAATTTTCGGATGTCATATGAGGCAATTATGATACCATGACAAAATTAAGACACTGGCAAAAGAGCCAAAGTACGGAACAGGCGACATGGCGAAATTCTTTTCAACAATTCAGTAAAAAATGAGTGCGAAACTTCACTTCATACAAAGTTAAAACTGACAAATAATCTGGCCTTAACATTTAACGATACTCATTAAGGAAACAGGGATCTAAGCCGTTATTAAACAACATCGTTGAGCAATGCATTGCATTACGTTACCCCAATCACTTGACTCTGATGATGACTTCCGCTCAAGTTGTCGAAACGTCAGTCAATGTCACCACAAACAGTCCTTCTCAGGACTACACTAACCCGGACGATCGTGCTTCACTTAGTTACGGTGTGAATTGTTACGGTAATGTGTGAATTTTAAACTCTGCATCCAGATTTCCGTTCTGTAAATATCAAAATTATATATATATAAAAAGATCCTAATAGTTAAGTATGGCAGCCAGGGTAATAACGTATTTGAGTGTTTACGAGACCTCTAAATCAAAACCCTTGCTTTTAGTGTTTTATCGAAGAACAAGATAATGGAAATTTCTATCTGTCTTGGACTGGTTTTAAAAGCTCTTATTTCGCGATCTGAACCATTCAAACTCAATAGCAAAAACACGATTGTGTCTGGGAATTGAGAAGAAATAAGCTACACAGGTTTGTGGGTTCTATAAAGTAACTAATATTAAGTATTTCTAACACTTACTAGATTGTGAAGGAAGCTCTTCTTGGTTTCACAGAATTTTCATCGACCTTCGAACTATTTCCCCGTGCAACTGGAAAAAACTTGATTTCTTTTGTTGTTTTTCAATACTTAAATGACTGACGTCACATCCTTTGGCAAAACTTGAATCATGCAAGGAATCATCAGAAAACGACTGGACTTCGATCCAGTAGTTTTCCTTTTGTCCAACAGCAACGAGTCCACGTTAGAATTTGGACTGGACTGACGGAATACTGGACAATAAAACTGGGATCAATTGCATAGGATAAAATTTTCAATTTACTAATCTCTAAATCTTTGATTTGGCTAAATGCGAAAGCCGAATAATTAAATGCTGTATACTGAACGATCGCTTTCCTGGAAAATCGGGTATTATTTTGCTGTTACCTTTGGTTGCAAATGAAATTAAGATTTCATAGACATTATGTAGACTCCCTTTCGTTGACGTTTACGCTCGGCAAAGAAAGTAACTCCACTGCTGTTGGAGACGTGTTGTCGTAGAATTTGTCTTAAACGTCTTATAAATGTAGAAAGAACTGAGTCGAAAGTAATTCGCGCCTGTTTTTGATTGGCAAAACTCATGCCACTTTTACAACCGCATCTGATGAGAAAAAATTAAATTTTATTATTTTAAATATAGATTTTAGTTTAAACTTAAGACCTCCTAGTATAGTTTTCACTGTTTTAGGGGCACCTCAAGGATTAAAGATTAAAAAGCAAACCAATCATTATAGTTTTCCGCGCGTAGCGTCGGGTATCATGCTATGCTTTGATTGAATTGTTTGTCCTTGTAGTGTGATTGATCAGAGCACTTACTTTGAAACTTAATTTCTAAAAACCTCTCAAAGGTACCCAAGTTTCACTAAGCGTGCAGTCGCCTCTCAGTTGAAATACATGCCTAAATCAGCTTTCCCTTCAAATAGGGACGTTTCCATCCCCTTCCGCCCCCTTAACGCAGGAATAAACGTTTTCAAACGAAAGAAGCTTGTGTCTACTGCGTACCCACCCTCCCATAAGTATTGTCTGTCGACAAAAGTTATGAAAATGTAAAAATCAGTAGAACTTTGACTCCAGTAGTCCAGTTCAAGAGTTTTGATTTTCCCAGTGATGATAACATGCTTAGAGACACGTTCGTGGATTGCGGTTTTCACTACGACATGGTTGCTATAACCTCCTTGAACTGTTGAATGCCAACACGCTAACATCGAAATTTCAAATGCACTTGTCTTTCATTCGGTTAAAAATAATGAATATTGAATGATATCAAACAAGAAACGAACCAATCAGAACTCGAAGTAACAACGCGGGAAATCTGTTCTCCCCAATCCCCGGAGTAGTGTCGTCAACGCAACTCCAAATAGTAATTTACATTGCAAAACAAACATGGCCGTCTTTGATGTCGGCCCGGTACTGGAAGGTGTTTCAAGTCTTCAAGCAAAGTTAGAAGATGCGATCGCGAAAACCGGATTGCTTCTTGAAGCAATCGAGGGTTCACAGTCAAAATATAATCTTAGTGAACGAAACGAAGATTACCCGGTTCTTCGAAGCCTAAAAGGACGACTTGCCGCTTCGCAGGGGCCAAACGAATCTTTGTCTACAGAGCTTGTGAAGTTCAAATTAGAACTGGAATCGTTTGTGGACGAGATATTTCAAAGTCACGACAGTTTCAGCACGATAAGAAAGAATTCGCTGCGACACGCCAAGGAACTGGGATTAGATCGCGATAAACTATATTACGAAAAAGGAGAATTAGCCGCAGAGAGGAAAAGGTTAGAATTGGAGCGCGAAGAATTGAATGCGCTTCGTTTAGCGACAGGAAAAAGGCCCGATGAAGAAAATGCGAATTTGAATACAGTCAAAGGAACTGAAGAATCAGTCGAGCAAACGGGAGACATTGGTATAGAAGGAAGCAGGGAGAATGTTTGTATAAAAGATTCACTAATTGGTAAGTAATTTAATTTAACTCAATTTCTAATCGGTAATAAATTATGTAATGTTAACTAAAGTCAATATAAGGAAGTGGAACTTGGAGTAATCGATGATACCTTTTAGAATATAGAAGTTAATGATGGTGATGATGATGATGACGATAATGATGACATTGACTATGACAATGACGACAACAGCTATGACGATGTCAGTGAAGCTGATCATGAGGAGTATTGTGATGATAATCATGATCATGGTGTTGGTGTTGGCAATGATGAGGATGGTGGTGATAATGTTACTGCTGATTTTGCTGATAATGATGATGATTATGCTACTGATGCTGATGAGTGCCATGATGATGATGATAGTGATCATAGAGCTGCTCACATTCTTACATTTTCAAATTCTGATGCTGATGCTGGCCAATTGGAAATTTTGGGGTGGAAAAATATTGACCACCAGAGGAACATACAAAAGGCCTCCCCGGTATTTTAAATGCCTACTGCACATGGGTTAGTTCCTGACTATTTAACATCAAAATTCTCTAAATGCAATACAAACTACAACCTGAGGGACTCTGAGAACAAACTTAATGTTCGATTTCCTTGCACAAATTATTTCAAAAATAATCTCAGTTATAGTGGTGCCACACTGTGGAATAGCCTTCCTTGTGAGGCTAGGTGTAAGGAGTCCCTCAGGTCATTCAAATGCGAAATCAGCAAAGCTCTCTAGGGCATGACATTCATGGAAAGCAGCTTTTTATTCCAGTGTAGTTATATTTTTTGTTATGTAGTTATAGTGTGATTAATTTTAGCTGATGAATTGCCCAGGTTTAAATAAAAAATATTGATTGATATTGATTGATCATATTCATGATATTAGTGGTGAATTTGAAGATGATATCACAGTGGTGGTGTTGGAGATGATGACAATGATACTGATGATCAATGAATTAAAGTAAAATTTTCTCTGATCTCATTATGGACCCATTCTTCTAGTAGCTGGTACAATAGCTTAAGTCAGCCCTTTTTATTCTTCACTTCAGTTCTATGCCTAAAACTACACCTGATAAACGGAAGTAAGCTATTTTTTCAGTGATCAGTATAACTTGACAAAATGTAAAGACTCCAAGAATTCTCTTCATGAAAAGTCACAACTCTAAGATGCACTGCAGCAGTAAAAGAGAGGACTCAAAGACCTGTGTTTTGAAACAGCTATTTGTTATGAAATCCCTACTTTTCCCTCAAATTAATTATAAGTGTTTTACTCAAATCCCTTGAGATGTCTCATACTCTCTTATACACTTGCATGAGTGACCTCCCATAAGTACTAATTCAATATTCACATTATGGGGCACTCATAAGTTACTTCATTAATTATTGTAAACTGCACAAGCAGTCAGGTAAAGTCCCCTGGCCAGTTGTAAATGATCCCTGAAAAGCCTGGTCGATGGGGGGAGGATAATAATGTATCATCTAGTCTCTGACATCCATGGTAGTGATATACAAGAGGTTATGGTCTTCAACCTCAACAATTAGATTTGAATTTTGCTTTTTGGTTTTAGAATTGTGTGATGCTGGATGCCAAACAGAACCACAGACAAACTTAATTGTAGAAACAGATTCAGAAAAGGAGGACCCTAACACATCAAATGCGGAATGTCAAACGGAACCTATATCAAATTTAATTAAAGAACAACTGGTCAAAAGAGAGCAAGGCAGTAATGACAACATTGATAAGGCAGGGAAAATGGTAACTTGATTAAAATTGTTGTTAACATTTGTAGACCAAAATGTTTTTGAAAAGGCCAGTGCTAAAACCTTGCACAATATTTCATGAAAAGTTTCATCTGTTTGTCAATGTCATTGAAAGTCGGACATGCTGCACATTGTCACATCATAATTATGTTAATGATGATAAGTTATTGTTATCAATACTTTAATCCTTAAAGGTGATTTACAGTCCGTACTGCGCAGTCTCAAGAGTTTGTTTACGTTTTTTGTTTTGATTCATGTAAGACGTCACAAAATGTAATGTTTCGCAATCACTTACATGAAGTAAATTCAAAGTTCATGTCAACCGACATTGTTAATGCAAAGCTTTTATGCTTCGTTCTTCCCGATATCACCAGAGAAAACAACTTCGTAGCTGTAAAAATCAAAGAAACAGTTGGGAAAAGAATTTAAAATGCCTCAACTATAAGGTAAGTAGTTCGTAACGAAAAACATCGATTCGAATTCCAACGTGTGAGCCTCACAAACATTGGGATGCTGAGACTGCGCAGTACGGACTGTAAATCACCTTTAATATCAAAAAATTGAATTCTTTTTCTTTTTTATAAAGATGCTGAGAGAACTCATATTGATTGATCATTCCTTTAATTCTTAATGTTAAGTATTGATATGATGAGGAGAACTTTGATGCTGATCACAATGTTTTTCTGTAAAGTGGTTTGCAGGTAGCAAAGAATATGAAAACACAGTGGAACCCAAGCACCATCGTCTATTGTCTGGTAGACCCCAAACCATGTGCAGGGCAGCAGTTACAGACACTCGGCAGCGAGTGACCACAGCACCAGTGTCAAGAGCTAAGGCTCTGCTTCTTGCAAGACAAGGGCATGCCCTTAGAATTCATAAGGTGTGTATTGAAGAAATGAATAATAATTCATAAAATAAACACTAATGAAATACCATGTGAGCTTTTGCGCAAAAACATGATATCTTCACTTGTGAAAATAACATGTTATCTTGACACATGAAAATATCACTGTTGCTATGGACTTTACATAATTAATCATGCCTTTTGCAGTGAAAGTAATCATTGGTGTTGATACAATAAAAAAGAACATTACATGGTTGCTTGGAGATACAAAATTTCTCTTGTGTTGAAAAATATTTCACTCGTTTGCTTCAACACTTAAAGGGAAATTGCATACATCTCTGCATGGCCGTGTAATATCCTCTTTACGTTTCGTGAATCACATGATTTTAGCAATTTAGAGGTGTATTATAGCGTATTATGCCTCTTTTGGACCGACAAGGCTTGAGTGAGTATTTCATGTCACTGTCAATGTCATTGTCATTGTCATTGTCATTGTCATTGTTACTGTCACTGCCACTGCCACTGCCACTGCCACTGTCACTGCCACTATCATTGTCACTGTCACTGCCACTGCTACTGTCAATGCCACTGTCACTGCCACTGTTACTATCACTGTCATTGTCACAGTCAATGTCACTGCACTGTCACTGTCACTGTCGTTGTTACTGTGTCACTGTCGTTGCCACTGTCATTGTCAGTCTGTCACTGTCATTGTCAATGTCATTGTTACTGTTACTGTCATTGTCACTGTCACTGTCATTGTCATTGTCACTGCCACTGCCAGTCACTGTCATTGTTACTGTCACTGTCACTGCCACTGTCACTGTCATTGTTACTGTCACTGTCACTGTCGTCGTTACTGTCACTGTCATTGTCACTGCCACTGCCACTGCCACTGCCACTGTCACTGTCATTGTTACTGTCACTGTCATTGCCACTGCCACTGTCATTGTTACTGTCATTGTCACTGTCATTGTCACTGCTACTGTCACTATCATTGTTACTGTCACTGCCACTGCCTCTGCCACTGTCATTGTCATTGTTACTGTCACTGCCACTGTCACTTTCACTGGCATTGTTACTGTTACTGTCACTGTCATTGTCACTGCCACTGTCACTCATTGTTACTGTCACTGTCATTGTCACTGCCACTGCCACTGCCACTGTCATTGTCTTTGTTACTGTCACTGTTACTTTCACTGTCATTGTTACTGTTGCTGTCACTGTCATTGTTACTGTCACTGCCACTGTCACTGCCACTGTCACTGCCACTGTCACTGTTACTGTCATAGTCACTGCCTCTGTCACTTTCACTGCCACTGTCACTGTTACTGTCATAGTCACTGCCCCTGTCACTTTCACTGCCACTGTCACTGTTACTGTCATAGTCACTGCCCCTGTCACTTTCACTGCCACTGCCACTGTCACTGTCATTGTCACTGCCACTGTCATTGTTACTGGTACTGTCATTGTCACTTGTCACTGTCACTGCCGTTGTTACTGTCACTGTCGTTGTTACTGTCAGTGTTACTGTCATTGTTACTGTCGCTGTCACTTTCACTGCCACTGTCATTGTTACTGTTACTGTCATTGTTACTGTTACTGTCACTGTCACTTTCACTGTCATTGTCACTGCCACTGTCATTATTACTGTTACTGCCACTGCCACTGTCACTGTCATTGTTACTGCCACTGCCACTGTCATTGTCACTGTCACTGTCAGTTTCACTGCCATTTTCACTGCCACTGTCACTTTCACTGTCATTGTCAATGTCATGGTCATTGTCATTGTCACTGCCATTGTCATTGTTGCTGTCACTGTCACTGCCACTGCCACTGCCACTGCCACTGCCACTGTCGCTGTCACTGTCACTGCTACTGCCACTGTCACTGTATCTGTCACTGCCACTGTCACTGCCACTGCCACTGTCGCTGTCACTGCCACTGTCACTGTACCTGCCACTGCCACTGTCGCTGTCACTGCCACTGTATCTGTCACTGTCACTGTGACTGCCACTGTCACTGTCACTGTACATGTCATTGTCTTTGTCATTACCATTGGCATTGTCATCATCAATGTAGGTGGGGGAGGGGTGGAACATCATGTTCCACCCCTCCCTCACATGTTACATGTCATACAATCTTGACCCACTGGGTTTCAATTGCTTCACATTCGCCATTTTACACTTGTTTACCCTCTCCTCCCTCCTTGCTCAGTTGGGTTCCCTTTCCCTGCCACCAGCCTCTTCCCCCTACTCAACCCACTAGTCTAATGGAATATCTGGTACCACATTTTTAGACACTTCTTGAAGACATCTGTCAGTTACAGAAGGAGATTCAATCGATGAAGCTAGAAAACACTATATTGACAAAAAGAGCCAATGAAGCTACGTCAGAGCTGTATTATGTGAAGGTGATTTTGCTATTGATGATTATAAGGGGCTATAAAGACACTACATTTTTGCATTAATTTAACGATTCTCGTGAGATTTTTGTGTCAACGACAACCTGAAATTACGGTCTACTTTTGTTTAAAACTTCTCTACTAGACAAGTGTAGCGAAACTATGAACAACTGCCCTTGGCTACGAATGGTCAGGATGGGAACGGATCATCATCATTGTCGTCATTATCATCATCATCATCATCATCACTTAAGTTTATTATACAGTGGAGCCTCGATTTAACGAACTTCTATATAACGAAGTCCCCAATATAACGAACGATGTTCTTCAGCGCGACCTTTTCAAATGTATGGAAAAGGACCTCGATATAATGAACCAATCTGCCTAGTGAGTGTAGGGCCCTTGGCACCTCGTTAAATCAAGGTTCGACCATAGTCTCAAATCTTTGTAACCAAGCACAGATGCTCTACTAATCGGGGAGACTAAATCAAATCGACTCTAAATCAAGTAGAATCAACAACAACAACAATAACAACAATACTTTATTTACCCACGCTACATCTAGGAGTGATAAAAACTCGTTAAAACATGTGCGTGAAACGGAAAGCATTAAAAATAAAAGAAATAGTTAAAAATTGCCATTCTAAAATCTATCTAAAAACCTGCTTCTTTAAAAGACATTTAAAAGTAGAAATATCTTTGGCGTTTCTAACATACGTAGGTAACGAATTCCAAAGTTTTGCTGCCAAAAATGAGAATGACTTATGGTGCCATTCTAGATTAAAACTGGGTAGCGTTAAAAGTGTCCCCGACCCTCTTAAATTATAATTACAGATTTTAATCTTAAAAAAATCCTCTATGTACCTTGGGGCTTCTTTATGAATACATTTATATACCAAAACTAAGGCCTGAAATTTTCCTCTTTCTTCTAGCGTTCTTATACCAGCCATATTTAATAAATGGTTATATGGTGTATGCCTTCCATACCCTAAAATAGTTCTAAGAATATAATTATTGGTGTCTTCTAGTTTTTTAACTTGACCTCTTCCAACTCCAAGTAATAGCGGACAACAATATTCTAAATGAGGCAGAATATAAGCTTTATAAAGGCGACACATCAAATCAAAGCAATTCAACCGAACTTGCAACTTGATCATATAAAAATGCGAGTTCTTGCAACTGAGATATTTCGAGCTTTGGGGTCAAATTCGTCTCTCCTAACTTTCCTTCTAATACACGAAAATGGTCTTAGAACTCCAAAAGAAACAAAAATCAAGCGAAATATCTGTGGAGTTGAAGGAGAAAAATGGAGCCATCATCAGTAAAATTCTGGAGAACAAACATAGACCCTATGCAAACAATGGCTGCCTTTAAATTATTCTTTTGTTCGTATTGAAAATAGCCTCACTAACCTCGTTCGGGATAACAAATTCCTCAATTTAAGTTGTGTCTCACAAACGAGGTTAGTGAGGCTATTTTGAATACGAACAAAAGAATAATTTAAAGGCAGCCATTGTTTGCATAGGGTCTATGTTTGTTCTCCAGAATTTTACTGATGATGGCTCCATTTTTCTCCTTCAACTCCACAGATATTTCGCTTGATTTTTGTTTCTTTTGGAGTTCTAAGACCATTTTCGTGTATTAGAAGGAAAGTTAGGAGAGACGAATTTGACCCCAAAGCTCGAAATATCTCAGTTGCAAGAACTCGCATTTTTATATGATCAACTGCTTATGTTTCAGAACCAGTTGACGGTTAACGTTGCCGACAGAGATGAGCTACAAAAGAAATTGCACAAATACAAGGAACAGGTACGTGTAGATCACTATTTCAACCATCAATATTTGGTAAAATGTGTTTCAGAGCCCTGTGTTGTGCCACTTTGAACCATGAATTAAGCTATACTTCCTGCTGACTCTTTACATTAGCATAAATGGATGACTATCGGGCAAACTCGAAATGTGATTGCTCATGTAAGGATGGTCTTATTAAACAATAGAGTTGGTCTGTCAAGGGACCATCAGTTGATAGTTACCCCACGGAAAACTTATGTTCTGGAAACAAATATTCGCTCCTCTTTGTCATACGCTTAGACGTCTCCACCAGCGACCTATAAATGTAATTTAGAGCAGTTTTTAATTGAGTGTCGTAAAACCAAAACCAAAGCAATTACTCGAGCCAGTCACAACAGACGCAAACAGTGCAATGAACCAATCAGAATGCGAAGCAATTAATAACAAATAATAGCATATTTAATAATAAAAATTACAATTGAAGGGCTCGGGGCAAGAACGTCCTCCCGGTTTTTGGTCGATTTTCGATGTGCTCAATAGAAACTGAGATTTGGCATGTGGACTTCATTGCAGTTAAAAAACATTGCTATGTATTTGTTTTGGTTGATTTCCTCTTCGTTTTCGAGAAATAACGTATGCAAAAAACCCAAGTCAGCTCATTCCCTTGCGTATTAATATTCATGCGCGAATTGAATTACCTTTAGGGCACGTGAAATGATTGACGCTTGGAAAGTATTGTTTGATAGTGTGACGTAGACTATACATTTGGCGGTTAAAACATCGATTTAAGTTTCATTGATAGGAAACTTACGTGGCTGTGAGGTGTCGATTGCTAGCTAACTTTAATGGAAACTCGCCAGCCTGGTGGTCGAACGGACGTCATTTAAGTCTGTCGATCGGCAATTCAGACACTTCTGAAAGAAGCCAGTGGTGTTTCTCTGTGCGTGCCAAACGCTGGAACAAATCGGCGTTTCGCAGTACAGAGTACTGAGCCAGGCGGGACAGTCTGAAAGCAACTCTCGTCTTAAAAGCGGCCCGCAGTTGAGAGTCTTGGCCCATTTGCCAAAGGTTGCCGTGCTAGAAATTCGGAAATAAGAGTTGTTTTTTGACTTAGGCGAAAATATCGGATGTTTGAAGACGTGTTGCGCGCGCTCGAAAGGATGTTTTTATGCCCACAATCCAATGCGACCACAGAGGGCGCTGTCTCCTTGAAAAGTTCTCGCGAGGACTGGAAATGAATATTCGCTCGGCTGCGGTTGGAAAATTTTCACTTCGGGGCGGGAACATTACGGAGAATCCATCTAAGAGTGGGAAATCGGCAAGACGAGTAGTCAGTCCGTTTTCGATGAGCTGAGTATCTTGCAAACAGTGCATTTTCCATCGGTTTTCATTTCTAAACGGCACTTTCAGAATAGTAAGTTTTGCGTGGTTTTGGCGGTTGAGAAACGTCGGCAATGGATTCATTTTCGTCGTCAAATGGAAAATATGGAACGAAAATGGTATTAAAATCAAAGTAAATGACGACAGGTCAAGACTTTGGACAACATGCTTAACTAGTTCTGAAGATATTCTTTAGCTTCAAACTGCCGAAAATTTGCATACCCGGTATATATGAAATTCGATCGCATACAATGGGCTGTCACACGACTCGCGTGAAAATAATTTTAACTGTTTACCTGGGGTGAAAATGCTTGTTGCCGTTAATCTCGCGTGAAAATACTTTTTGATGATGTTTACAAGACTCCATATAAGCGAACTAACCGAGGTACTCGATGCAAAAGTGATTTATATGTTAAAATACGCCAGCATGTTTATCAGAGGACGCTGTCACCTTGTCACGTCATTTGTGCTTTGAATATTTGCTGCGTGCGGCAAAGAAAGTTTTCCTTGCACTGGTTTTCCAAGATACTCAGCTCATCGAAAACGGACTGACTACTCGTCTTGCCGATTTCCCACTCTTAGATGGATTCTCCGTAATGTTCCCGCCCCGAAGTGAAAATTTTCCAACCGCAGCCGAGCGAATATTCATTTCCAGTCCTCGCGAGAACTTTTCAAGGAGACAGCGCCCTCTGTGGTCGCATTGGATTGTGGGCATAAAAACATCCTTTCGAGCGCGCGCAACACGTCTTCAAACATCCGATATTTTCGCCTAAGTCAAAAAACAACTCTTATTTCCGAATTTCTAGCACGGCAACCTTTGGCAAATGGGCCAAGACTCTCAACTGCGGGCCGCTTTTAAGACGAGAGTTGCTTTCAGACTGTCCCGCCTGGCTCAGTACTCTGTACTGCGAAACGCCGATTTGTTCCAGCGTTTGGCACGCACAGAGAAACACCACTGGCTTCTTTCAGAAGTGTCTGAATTGCCGATCGACAGACTTAAATGACGTCCGTTCGACCACCAGGCTGGCGAGTTTCCATTAAAGTTAGCTAGCAATCGACACCTCACAGCCACGTAAGTTTCCTATCAATGAAACTTAAATCGATGTTTTAACCGCCAAATGTATAGTCTACGTCACACTATCAAACAATACTTTCCAAGCGTCAATCATTTCACGTGCCCCAAAGGTAATTCAATTCGCGCATGAATATTAATACGCAAGGGAATGAGCTGACTTGGGTTTTTTGCATACGTTATTTCTCGAAAACGAAGAGGAAATCAACCAAAACAAATACAGAGCAATGTTTTTTAACTGCAATGAAGTCCACATGCCAAATCTCAGCTTCTATTGAGCACATCGAAAATCGACCAAAAACCGGGAGGACGTTCTTGCCCCGAGCCCTTCAATTTCCTCGATTGTGATTGGTTTAAAAAACTCCTATTTTCGACTAATTCACTTGCCAAGTTGTTATCGGACACTTTGTTATTGGACACTTTGTTATTGGACAGTTTGTTATCAGACAGTTCAATAAGCCAATCACATTCAAAGAAGTATTTTAAATCAACCAATCACATTCAAAGTTGTAGTTTAAATCAACTAATCACAACCTTGGTTACAATCACTATACATTTTGATCGTTGTCAATTTCAGAGCGACATTAAACAATTTACGCTTCCTTTGTCAGACTTTTAATGTAAAATTTCCTTCCCTTTTATAACTTGGTCGTCCGATTTTGTTATCACTCGTATGATTACAGACCGAATTGGACTCCACTCAGTCCTATTACCATTACTAACCAGGGTAAACCCGTCAGCTAAAGCAAACGCAATTTGCTTTCGACACTCAATTGAAAACCGCTCTGTCTCCAACAAGGAAATTAGAGGACCAATCGCAGTTTTTCGATGGCAGAGGACTATTCTACGTGTAATTATTTTTAGTTTTGTTTTGTTTAATTATCTTTTATCAGATTCAAAAGCTGGAGGACACGTTGAGAAAACAGGCTTTTGGTCTGGTACACAGCAAAAAGCAACAACGACAGTTTGAAGAGGAACTGAGATGGAGCCAGGTTGAAAAGTTTGTTACTTTATTTACTCTCAGATACGATAACAGCGATTTTTTTTCAATTGTCGCAAAAACAGAACTAAAGCGGTCACTCTGGCCAATCATAACAGCCGAAACAACGCAGTGACCCAATCAGAATGAGAGACAATTACTTGTAGCCGGCGCCAAGCGCGGGAAAATACGCGCGCGCAAGGCACGATTAGTTTCGGTCTTGTGTCTCATTGGTTAAGAAAGTGGCACGAGTGTTGCCAACCAACCAATCAGAGAGCGAAGTAATACAAAACCAAACTAAGAGATAATTGCTTTGGACATTCAGCTCAACTCAGTGTGGAATGTAACTGAATAGCGTTTTTTCCGACTTTGTAGAGTATATTTTCGGTGGTTTGCAACACGATACTTTCAAACTTGGCCAGTTTATGAACTTAGAGGCGCTGTTTCCACTAGTGTTGATAGGTTTTCGCTGCTTGGCCGAGGATATGTGAAGCTAAAAGAAACCGGTTAGTGACGGCGATTCTCAAAGATATAATAGGGAGTTTAAGAAATGAGGACGGGATCGTCAACGAGAACGCCACAAAACAATAGGTTTAATGAGCAGAAACAATGGCTCTGCACGTGCGTTTTACATTTTGGTACATTTCTTTGCCGTCCTCTGCAAAACAACGTGAAATGACCAAATTTTAGGTTTTGGCGAGAACGTGAGCACATGATGGCAAATAATGTTTTTCTTTCTTTTTCTTTACTTTAACGCCGTTCATAGAAAATTTAGTTCCTGGATAGTTCGCCGACATTTTACAAGCTGAACAAATTGGAATAATTGCGAAAGTGCTAGATAGCGAGAAGATATATTTTCAAATGACGTTTTCGTTGCCGTCGCGTCCTCGTTTCTTAAACTTTCTAGTAAAACAATGAGCACCACCGCAAACAACTTGTGGATAGTTTTCGTTTGAATGGTCACGATTATGGATTTAATCCACAGACTCTGAAAGGTGGAACGACATACATCACTGCCAATGTCAAATTCGTCCGCAGCCCTTTACATGGATATTAACGCAGAACATTAACAACAATTTCAAAACTAACCATGTTTGCAATGTCTTTATTTAGATTCTTGCTGTACCTCTTTATGGCCCATCCAGTCGAACTAGAGGCGTCTCACACGAAGGAAAGTCTTCGAAAGGACGTTAATGTAAACCTTTACGTTACGAAATTTCGTCGAAGTAAGCAATTGTCATCGTATCAAGGGCAAAATAATAATTACCCTGATAGCTGAGTATGCCAAGCCAAATGTAGCAATATTCAATATTGATATATTTATCCAATTTAATCCTTATTCATTCAATTTAATTTTCATATTCATTCAATTTAATCTTAGATCATTCAATTCAATTCCTATAGTCATTCTATTCAATCCTCATTCATTTAATTCAATTTTCAGATCCATTCAATTTAATTTTTGTATTCTTTTGATTCAGTTTCAATATTGCTTCGATTTAATTTCTGTATTCATTCAATTCAATTTCTATATTCATTCAATTCAATTGTTATATATATTCATTCAATTCAATCTCTAATTCAATCGATCCAATTTTCATATACATTCAATTCAATCCGTCTTCATTCATTCAATCTTCGCACTCATTTATTCAATTTGGGGGACTGGGTCAAGGGGGAAAATTTGAGCGGGAGCTGGGACTTATGGTAAAGATGGCGGACGAAATGCACGAGGATGAAGATTCCGAGGTGAAGAATTTCTTTGAGCATGTTATAAGCAGGACCGAGGAAATTCTGAGTCAAAATTCATCTGCTAGGAGTGAACGCCACATATCTGATCTCTTAGAGATCTATATGGGTTAAAACCTCAGATATGTGGCGTTCACTCCTAGCAGATGAATTTTGACTCAGAATTTCCTCGGTCCTGCTTATAACATGCTCAAAGAAATTCTTCACCTCGGAATCTTCATCCTCGTGCATTTCGTCCGCCATCTTTACCATAAGTCCCAGCTCCCGCTCAAATTTTCCCCCTTGACCCAGTCCCCCAAATTGAATAAATGAGTGCGAAGATTGAATGAATGAAGACGGATTGAATTGAATGTATATGAAAATTGGATCGATTGAATTAGAGATTGAATTGAATGAATATAACAATTGAATTGAATGAATATAGAAATTGAATTGAATGAATACAGAAATTAAATCGAAGCAATATTGAAACTGAATCAAAAGAATACAAAAATTAAATAGAATGGATCTGAAAATTGAATTAAATGAATGAGGATTGAATAGAATGACTATAGGAATTGAATTGAATGATCTAAGATTAAATTGAATGAATAAGGATTAAATTGAATAAATATATCAATATTGAATATTGCTACATTTGGCTACATTTGGCTTGGCATAGCTGAGTTAATCTTTTGCCTTACGATTGAGTCACAAAGATGTGGATCGCGACGTTTCGACCGCTATACTGCTGGTCTTCATCAGGCGATGGTGTCGACTGGTTGCGTGTGAGAATAAGAAGCACCGTAGCTGGACGTGATTGGTGCGTTTCGATCCTCGCTTAGGCTGTTGTTGATTGGAGGATTTCGATCCTTGTCGTTCAGACTAGAAATTGTTCTCTCAGCGGTCCGCTTTGGTACTGATCGGCTGTTGTGTTGTCTGATCGTGGGCATCCACGCTTCAGGAATTTCAATTCCACTGTCCCTGTTAATGTTGTTAGGGTGAAGTCTTATGTGAATAGCCTCTTTAACCCTACGGGTGTACCAATGTGGGTCTCGGTCAATAAATTTAACTTCGTCCCAGAGCGGATAATGTCCGGTCGCGTTGCTATGTTCTGAAACGGCGGAGGATTGGGTTCGAGCAAGCCGTATGTCTTTTTCGTGTTCCTTAATCCGTTCATGCATAGATCTTCCCGCCTCTCCAATATACACCTTTCCACATTCGAAGGGAATCTTGTAGACTACTCCGTCTTGTTTTACTGGATCGACAATGTCCTTAGGTCGCACTAGGTGTGATCTAAGAGTTGTGTCAGATATGAAAACAGTCCGTATGCCTTGTTGTTGTAGGCAACGGCGAAGAGCCTCCGATGTGCCTTTGACGTATGCAAGAACCACAGTAGATTTAATTCCGGGTTCAGGTTCTTTAGTGGTTATTCGTCCCTTGGTTTTCGTGAGATTTTTTACAAACGAAAACGAATAACCGTTGGAAACAAGGACCGATGAGAGGTGTTTCTTTTCATGAGAGATAACTGATGGTTTTGTCATGAGGTGTTTAGATCGATCGTACAGGCACTTGACAATACCGCGTTTTACAGATTGCGGGTGGTGTGAATCATACACTAGGTACTGGTCAGTGTGTATAGGCTGTCTGTAAACACTGGTAGAGAGGTATCCATTCGAATCCTTGATGATCAAAGTACGTTGAATCCTTGATGATCAACGTACGCACCAATCACGACCAGCCACGGTGCTTCTTATTCTCACACGCAACCAGTCGACACCATCGCCTGATAAAGACCAGCAGTATAGCGGTCGAAACGTCGCGATCCACATCTTTGTGACTCAATCGTGAGACAAAAGATAAACTCAGCTATCATTTGAAAGCACGATGACGAACACCTTTCATAATATAATAATTACCCTGTGGACGAACTTCACTTCCATCTTTTAACTGAGCTGTGTGGAAGCCATATTAGCAACATCACTGATGAGAGAATGTCGTTTCTAAGTTTTAAGGATCGACGGAACTTTCGCGCCTGATCGCAGGGTAGATTATTAATGAAACACTTTGCAGAAACGAGTATAACTTCGGCAGATGTTGAACCAGTTTGCCTAGAAAATCCATACATTTCGCCATAGGAAACCAGAAATGGGCCGCAAGGTTTTTTTTTTTCGGTTTCCGTGAACTTCTCTTTTCCGGTCTGGAACAAAACGTCGGATAATTCTGTGACATTTGTCACCTCCAGTCTGTTGTCAAGGAGACTTATGCGCCAGTATAACGGGAAAGCGAAATCTCTGTCGTTTAGTATGCTTGCTGCTTTAAGACAGTCTTATCGTTATTCAACAGTGATCCTAACCTTTTTTTGCTTGCAATTGGTAAACGCCCTCGAATTTTTGACAGTTTACAACTCCCCTTATATACAAGAATCATTTATCAAAATTAGACAAAAGTGTTTTCTTAACTACTCTTAATATTTATATGGAAAGTAAAATGGCTATAAATATATCATACATCCATAATGATAAATATGTTACTTAGGGTGCGTTCGATTGACCGTATTCCGGAATAAGAATACATGGAATATAAGTTAAAAATCCTTCGTTTTTACGGAGATTCACATTAAAATTGTGAAAGATCCGCTAAAATGCTATTTTAAACATATTTTTATTATCCTTGCTGCTTCGAAAGGCGCCAAACATACAGTTTTAATCATCAATCCACGTATTCTTATTCCGGAATAGGGTCAATCGAACGCGCCCTAAGTTATTTATATAGATGCTAAACAGTGCCTGTTTTAGGCAATATAAAAAGAACATATATGACATGGATACATATATATGCAGACACATAAACGAGACACTTAATCGCCATATCTCTTTTAATTTGCTGTACAACTTTCAATTGTGCAGCTAAATATCAGTATACTGTAATATACTTAAGTTATGAATTGTAATGTTTCCTTTCTTGGGACACAATGAAAACTACAGTCTGTCTACCCAAAGATGGTGTTATTATTCCCAGTATAATGTTTTTATTATCATATTTTTTTATCCCTGGTTGTCATAAACAGCTTAGTGGAAATATTTGTCATGATGCAGCCACGGTCTTAAGAAAAATTCTTTTTTACGGTTTGTACTCACTTTTTACATTTACTTTTTACATTTTCAAAGGTAAAAAAGCAATGCGCACTCTCCTTTCCTGAAACAGAAATAATTAGTTCGAGCCCTTTCTAAGAAGAAATAGATACATTTTATGGCAGTACGACGCGCGGTATCAAATTCTTTGTCACAAGTATTAACATGTCTATATATTTCTATAAATATGTAAAAAAAAAAGGTATACATTAAAAGAAATTTAGTCGCAAACCCAGGAATGTCATTATGATATATAGTAAACGATTCTGTAAAGAAAAACTGTTTTGTAGTCTTGGAAGACACATGAGCGAAGGTTGAGGTCAGGGCAAGTGCTCCCAACGTTATTGGCCAACATCATCCAATATTGTTAGGTGCGGTTGAATACCGTGTTAGCATTTCTTTTGTCTTGTGATCGCTCAACCTCGTTCCCGGAGGCCTCACTCTTCCTGAGAAAGAGAGAAGACCCTGGGAACGAGGTTGGTGATCGCTGAAGCGCAGCCCAACAATAGAGAGCTTAAGCAACGACAACGGCAACGAAAATGTCATTTGAAAATCTAATTTCTCATTATCGTAACTCTTTTGCGATCATTCCAACTTCTTTAACTTGTAAAATGTGGGCGAACTATCCTGGAGCTAAACTAGCAAAAACGGCGTTGAAGTTGGGAAAAAGAAAGAAGAGTTCACCGTCATACGCTCGCGTTCTCCACAAAACCTAAAATTTGGTCATTTCGCGTTGTTGTTTTGCTGAAGACGGCAAAGAAATGTACCAAAATGTAAAACGCACGTGCAGAGCGCTTGTGCTATTGTTTTGTGACGTTCTAGCTGCCGTCGCCGTTGTCGTTGCTTAAGCTCTCTAATGTTGGGTGCGTTTCAACTGGATCCGCAACAACGTTAGACTGCGAGCAGTCCCTCTTTATGAGGCCTTCCAAGGGGTGGTCTGGTGTCGCTCGTTTACGACAATGACTCACCTGTTTTGCTAGGGACGGATGTCGCTGTCGCAACGAAAACAAGAATGGAAAGTGAATTGTCGCTGTCGCAAACTGTCGCGTGTTTTTTGCCAATTTCTGTTGGTTGTCGGTGTTTTGGGAGACGATTGTCGCCTGTTTTTGGAGCCATGTCTTTGTTGCTTCTACCCCCTGGAACCGGAAGGCCTCCTTTATTAGTGTGAGCGAGCGCTCGCTCACAGGATCGACGAAGTAAAGAAAGAAGGTCTGCTCGCAGTCTACAACAGTGTTTGATATTGCACGCAATTCAAAATCCATTGCATCGCCAGCATATGTCCAACATTGTTGTCACTTGATGGGATTGTGCAAACAATCTCACCAACACTGCCCAACACCTGCCAAAGATAATAATCGGCTTTTCGCGGAAATGAAATGGCAATTTTTGATTTACGAGATGAAAAGCCGAGGACCATTTTTCTTTATTGAAACTCTTTATTGACAAAGAAGTACGCAAAGCACAAGTTAACGATAATAGATGCCAAAGCCAGAGGCTTATATGGCGTAGGTCAGAGAGTTACAATGAGAATAAAAATTAATAATGAAAAGATTGACAGAGAAAAGGCAAACTATTTTCCTGACACACTTGCATGTACTACGGCTGTTGACGGCTATTGGTGTGTTTCCCTATGGTCGTGAGATATCAACAGCAGATCAAAGTTCACGAAACGGATCAAACGTCGTAGGAACGAGCCAAAGCAGTACACAGTGCCAGTGAACAAGAGAATACCGTATAACAGCGTATAACAAAGGGTAAACAGTAGACTATTCACGTGAGAGCATTACGGGTTTAATACAAGGCAATGTGGTGCAAAGCACAAAGGTTTTTTTTTTTCAGAGTCGTAGACTAGATGCAATTCTTTTTTCAAAATCCTTATAAACGAATGGAAAGAAGCCACAGAATTAATTTCAATACTTCATCCGTTTCTTTCAGCTCTCTTATGCACATGTCATCGGCTTCCCCGTGGGCTCGACCCCCGGGACAACCAGGGAGATATGTGGGGGAATACAAGGAGATGAATGGGATTCTTTCCCCGAGGGTAGGGGAAAATATTGACATTGTTTTACGATTAATGATTAGGGGGTGGGGGAATTCACAAGTTTGAAAAGGATGTCACGGGGATTTTCAGCTGAGAAACACCTCACCCAGGGGACTTTGTCTTGAGAGATTCCCCGACCCCCGGGGAAATTCCCCAAGTTTGCTTGACTGATTTTACAATCCCCTTGGTTAGCCCGGGGGTCGACCCCACGGGAAAGCCAATGACATGTGCATTATCAAACGTATTTTCCTCGCTACAAAGTCATGGACGTCGTCATGGAAATGAGTGGAAAAACTGATGTTCGGACAAAACAGAAAAACAAATCTTTTCGGTCTCAAAAGTTAGTACTATTTGTTCTTCTTTAATTTTTCGCACTAATGGTTCCTGAAGTGGCAAATATAAGTGTTTTATTCATCGAGAAATCATTTTGTTTAGTCAAAGAATTTTGCGTGACCTGAAGTGTGAACTCCACAGTTACAACCAATCAGATTACTCTATTACTTTATGAACCAAGCCTTCATTTGCATATTATTCTATCAGTGGAGAAGAAAATTTAATGACAGATAACAAATCATTTGCCGTAACAATAAATGTTCACGGTCAGGTTCATTCAAGCAACGATCGGGACTCTTTCCGATAGTATTTTCGTAAAGAAATCGTCAGGATAAACAACACGGAGTGCTCGCGAATTAATTGCGAACACGTTAAATTTTGGCAGGAAAATATACGGCCGGTATTAATTTAAAATGGCTCGTGTCCTAGTAACAGGTGCTTCTGGTTTTCTTGCAAGCCATGTCGTCCTGCAGTTACTTGAATCCGGTGAATATATGGTACGAGGAACGGTTAGAAGCTTGAAAAACGAAAAGAAAGTGGCGCCTCTCAGAAAGTTGAAGCCGGAAAACGCCAAATATGAACTGGAATTAGTGGAAGCTGATCTCACTGACAAAGCATCGTGGACAGAGTAAGTAAGCTTATCATTGCACAGAAATAACAATAATATGTATAAACTTCACAGGCATATTATGTCATCTTGATGGCCTATGTTCTCGAGTAGTGCTATAATTGAAGATTTTATCAGGTTCCAAGACCGGTATTCTTTTCTTTGAAGTTGGCACTTTATTCAAGTCGACCTGGCAAAGAAATTGAAAATTTAATTAAGACGAAGAATTTTGTAGGTCTTAGTTTTGAAAGACTCTAAGCACCCACTTAAATTATTTAATAAAGGTTAATAAACGTAACGCTGAATGGGCTACCCTGTGTAAATAAAGTTTTACTTTATTTACTTTACTTGGAGAACTATTATATGATATTTTGGCAGCTTTCTATTTTAGATGATCATGCAATGCTCACAAGGTGGTGAATTTTTTTTTGTTGATTCAAGGAAACAATTTTTAGACTAAAGGTGACATTAAATCATGAGTCAGCAGGGACACGCTGGGAAAGTGAGAGACAGATTGCTAGTGACAAATTAGCTTTTAATCATCCACAAGTACCCCTCTCCCCACCCCCCACCCCAAAAAAAACCCTCTCCGCCAGCTCCACCCAGAAACAGATAATAATAATAATAATAATAATAATAATAATAATAATAATAATAATAATAATAATAATAATTTTTATTATGCTTTTGTCAGTGTACACATTCTATTTCAGAATTAAATCAACAACATCCTCAAGCTAAAGCATGCTGTTCCCTTATGGGTCATTTAAAAAAAAAAAAGCTATGGCCCTTCCAAGGAAGATGGTTTGGATTTTCCCCCACCCCATCAGGGGACATTGTAACATTATTTAGTTCCACACTTTCTTTTAAAAACTGTGGCTTCTGAGATTACCCACCCCCTCCACCACCCCCACTTACCTCTTATCTCTGTGGGGGGTATGGATAAATTTTCTGGAACCACACATTCTCAATGAAAAAAGTCATCCAGTTCAGTTTTACCCCTTATTAATGCGCTTGGCTGACATGATATGGAGCATTGTGATTTCACTGGTAGAGTATCATATGTAGACACTCGAGGCTTTTAGGAAAATTTTCTTTGTTGGGACAAAATTTGAATTACTGTTAATTTGACATTACATGTAACTAAAATTTAAAGGGCTGTCAAAGACTGCACCTATGTGATTCACGTGGCCTCACCCTTCCCTAACGAAAACCCACGCGATGAGATGGAGGTGATTGGACCAGCAGTAGAGGGAACAAAGAATGTGCTGGAAGCATGCGCGAAGACCAAGGGTGGAGTGAAACGAGTTGTGCTAACAAGTTCTAGTGCTGCAATTTATGGTAAGAGTTTTCTTCATTTTTTTTGTCTGTAATTTTTATCATGATCACAAACTTTATGAAATAACTGGTAGCCATCCCTGGGGGACTGGGGTTCATTTTTAAGGCCTTCAATTTCTGCATGTTTTAGAACCTTCAGGCCCTAAAGTAACTTAGTTAGCCACTTGGCTAATTATAAGGCCCTAAAACTACACTAAAATAAACAGCCACTAATAGTTATAAATCATTATTATTACTAGTGGCTAATAATAATAATATTATTATTATTACAGTATTATTGTAGTGTATAATCAAATATAATAAAATACTAGACAAAAGTGTCAAAAACATGAATTCTTTGGACTGTCAGGATTGAACCATAAATATTTTCAAATTTTAAGATAAGTTGATTATAATATGTCTCTGGGGATTTCTTGACAGGAGCTGATACACCAACTTAACTATTTTGTCCAATAAATACTAGTTCTTATTTTTAATCCATAGGTGGTAGGATAAGTGAAGACATAGTTTTTACTGAGGAAGACTGGGCCTTGGAAGACAAGTGTACTCCTTATGAGAAGAGCAAGTCCCTTGCTGAGAAAGCAGCCTGGGAACTAGTAAAGAACTTACCAGGTGCTGTGGAAATGCATAATATAATTAAGGACCCATCCATTAACAATTTGGGCATGATAATCAATCGACCCAATCAAGGGAAAAGATTGCATGGCATCGATTATCCGAACCTCTGTTATCTAGACTTCTTGATTATATCTTTGTAATTTCCTCTGGTAGGCACGATGAAGAACCCTGGAAACTGTCATTATGATTTATTTTTAATTTAGTGCATTTGAAACAAGTTTGTTTTCCTTTCAAAGAGTAAACATACTCAGGGCCCGCATGCGTTATAAGTGATTAGTGCATTCAACTGAGTTCTGATTGGCTGAGACTTGTTTTGTTGCTAATTGAAATTTCAGTTTTATTTTGTGTCATGAAATTCGTATTTTCGATCATCCAGACTTTCGATTATCCAGACTATTTACTCTAGCCCCAGCAAGTCCAGAAATCTATAAGGTTCAAGTGCACATTTTAGCTGCTTCTTGGTGCGTATCTCTGAGTACACCCAGTCTGAGATCAAGGGTTACTAACTGATCCTTGCTAGAAATCTTTCAGTGAACAAGAGGTGTGACCCATTCAAAGACAAGTTATTTTAGTAACTACTTCTAATCACTTAGTTTTATGCTAGGTATCCTGTGATGGACTAAAATCCCATGGGGGGAGGGGGGAGTTGAGGTGAGAGGGCAAAGAGAAGGGGAAGGGGGGGGGGGGATAAAAATAGTGTTACTCACTTCATGCTAGGCACTCTTTTATAGAATAGCATTAACTGTTCAGGAGTGTCCTATGTGCTCCAGTAATGTTTATAGTCACCTGTGTGCTAGTCATTAATACTTAAACAATTCAGAATCTACATGTACCACTTATAAATTAAAATGGTAAGTTCTGCTCTATCGCTTTGGACAGCTATACTAGTGAACTATGTGTTGTCTTCAGATAGATGAATGTTACTATTTTTTTGTTTGTAGACGATGAGAGGTTTGAGCTTTGTACCATTAATCCAGGATTCATTATGGGGCCTGTACTTCAGGGATCAACATGCACCAGTATGGAGGTAACGTTTTCTTAGCCATTTGTAACAAACAGCTTACCTCTTTTTAATAACCAATAAAATGGCAAAGGCTTTTGTCTTCTGCAAGCTCAGTAGTGCTATGAAGTTGGATGACAGTATGCTAAAATTCTAAGATGTCTTTTAACTCATAGGCAAATTTAGGGGTGGAGCCGAGGTGCCTCCCCCCCCCCCCCCTTTTTTTTCATGTAGTTTTTAAAAAACGCTTCTGTAACCAACCGACTTTTAAGTGGTATTGTCCATCAGGTGGTTTTATTTATTTCTTCGGCCCCCTCTTTCTAGCCTCCTACGGAGACGTTCTTTTGGCTCGTCACGCAATCTTTCCTCCCCGAAGGAAAGATTGCGTGACGAGCCATAAGGACGTCTGCGCAGGAGGCTACCCTCTTTCTGGATTTTCTAGATCCGCCCTTGTTTTAACCAGAAAATCTGAAAACTCTTAAATGGCATGGCTTTTAGTTTCATAGACGCCTGCTTCAGCGAGAGGTTCCCATGGTACCAAAGATTTGTTTCCCAATGTGTGACGTCAGAGATGTTGCTGGAGCTCACATAACTGCTATGACGTCACCCGAGGCTCCGGGTAGGTGGATAATAACAGCCGAGAGTTCTGAGAGAACGGAAAGTACCACTGAAGTACAAAACTACTTGAAAGCTGATATCTTGCCCTAATTTTTTTGCAAATAAATTCCGAAACACGTGACTCCCGTAACGATAGAATTTATTGTTTTTTTAGGCGTCTAGCTTGTGAACTGGCTCTTTGCGCATTGTCTCTACGTTACTAAGCCGGCTGCGTAGCGTGCGCGTGTCATTGGTAAAGCCCTGGCCAAATTGGAAATGTTTGGGACCAAACATCATCAAACATTGTTTGGTGTCCAAACATGTTGATGTTTGAAGCCCTGGCAAAACGGTTATCAAACACGATCAAACAAGACCAAGAAAGGTGGCCAAACGGCAAAAATGTTTGTCACCAAACAATATTTGATGATGATGTTTTGTCACCAAACATTTCCCGTTTGGCCAGGTCTTAAGGGGGGAGGGAGAGAGGAGGACTCCATTTCGCCCTCTCGTTTTACCCCGCCCCTACCCACCCCCTCCACCTCCCGTTTAACTAGCCAAGCTGGCTGTTTTCACTGGAAGGTGCGGATGAACGAAGCTGAAAATATGGACGAAAAATCGTACAAGGTGTTTCTTTTTAGAATGGAAAGCGATGGAAATGATATGAAAGTACAAAGCCTAATTATAAAGAACGTGTTCTGTTGTTCAAAGAGCGGATCGATAGCTTCATACAGCGACTAACTCAAAAGTTTTCCACTGGACAGCGATTTTTAATTCAAATCAAATTAAATAACTTTATTTATAGACGCACGGTATTCTCATCATACATCGGGATCATTACTACTTCTAAAATACTATAGTTACAAAATTCAAACTACGTTCTAAAATACTGCTAAAATACTAGTCAGGTTACAAAATTCAAAACCTAACTATTTGAAACTACAACTTAAGTCAACTGCCTTACGTGAGAACGTAAAGCTTGTGCTTGTACACAGGTTACATTATCTGGTATTTGTTTTCGCACCAACAGGTAACAGATACGTAACAGTTACGGACAGCGGATGGATCCCAGACCTCGCCAAGGTCTTGGATGAGGAATTCAGACCACTCGGTAAATATACCCGGTTCCTGAAAGGTGTAATAACTCTATTCCAGGGACAAATTTGCCTTATTCCAACAGGTATTCCTGGAATAATGCAGATTTATCCCTGGAATAGAGTTATTACACCTTTCAGGAACCGGCCTCTAACTTACAATGGAAAATTCAGATTTGAAGGTGTAGAGCCGTTGTCTGTCGGCACTGATTGGGCTACCTTGGTGTTAAATAGAGATAATAATTCTTTCATCTTTCAGGTTATAACGTGCCCACAAAAGTTGCCCCCAAGTTCGGATTAAGAGTGCTGGCGTTGTTTGATGGCTCAGTCAAGATGATCTTACCCGCCATTGGTCATGAGATCAAGTTTGATAACTCCAAGGTAAGATGTATATGGCCATTCTCCTCGAGGTTTTTCAAGTTGTGAAAGTCGACATTTTAGATAGAAGAAGGGCTGAAGGGCTATGTTAATTTTATGAAAATATTATGTAAATAGTGTGAAATAAATGAACCATTGAACCATTGAAGATCAAGTTAATAGTCCTTTTTAGCCTGTAGATTTTATTTTCCCAATGTAGACCATGTGATCTTCCCAAGGGGATTTGCCTTTTGTCTTTCCATAAATTGTGCGTACATATGCACGTGAATAAGACGAAATTTCAAAGGAACAGTTCTTTAGGCCCGTTTCAAACGTCGAACTTCTCATGTACCGATTCTAATGCAAATAAGCGAAAACAATAGATTTTTCTCATTTGCATTAGATTCGCTACATGAGAAGTTCGACGTTTGAAACGGGCCTTAGGGTAACATCACATGGTCTACATTGGGAAAACAAAATCTACAAGCTAAAAAGGTCTTTTGTCTCACCCCTTTTTGTCTTTGATTGAAGGTGAAACAACATTTGCAGTACAAGCCAACTGAGTTGAAGACCAGCATAATAGACATGGCGTACAGCTTGGTCGATGCCGGGTTTGTCAAGAAGACAGCAAAATACCAGAAAATGAAAGAACAGTAGTACAGCAAAAACAAAATCATGTTTTCAGAGTTTCAAATGCATTGATTTTTTCTAGCCGTATTATAAGCAATATTGAATCACATAACAGTCATTTATACAACTTATCCCAAAATGGCGGCCAAATGAAGTCGTACTTTTTAAGGGTATTGTGTATTCTTTTCTTTGAACAATTTTTGAAAAAATATCTGTTAGGATTGTAGTTATCATTTTGCAAATTTTATTTGTACCAGGTTTATTTATATATTTTTGCTAGTGACTTGTTTAATTTATTATTAATTTTTTTTGGATAGTTTTTATCCTGATGGCAATCGTTATATCGCGCATCGCTAAGCGAAAGCGAGAAATAATAATTGAATTCCAATTGAAAAATTGCTATGCCTTAGAAGGCATCATATTATTACTCGGGCTGCCCGCGTCTCGCGCGGCGCCCGGGTCTAAAACTACCGACGGTTCTTCTTTTTCGTCGTCGAGTATCATCCACAAAGCTCACTTCCGGCGTTTCTGCGCAAGCGCTAACTATTTTTAACAGAGTGATGCCTGTTGTCACGTATCGGAAAATGTCGATTCACCTTGTGTCTTTTGAAGTCTGAACAAACAATATGTTAAGAGAAGTGTCTATGCGAATGTTTGCAAGTTCAACGGCGAGAAGAAAGCTTTTAACATGAGTAAACTTAGCTCCAGATGGACTGCCGTGTTTCCTCGTGTCTGCTTCAGTAGACTGCGAGTAGTCTCTAATTTTGGCGATGGATTGTGGGGCGGGCGAAAGACACGTGCGCGCGCGAAGTTGCGAGGAGACGCGACGCGAGGGGAGCGCCAAAAATTAGAGACTACAGACAAAAGGAGTTTGACCTTTCACGGCCGAGTGATTCGGAAGTGTAAATCTCATATCAACAGCAAGAATGATGCCTGTTGTCACGTATCGGAAAACGTCGATTCACCTTGTGTCTTTGAAGTCTGAACAACTAATATGTTAAGACAAGTGTCTATACGAATGTTTGCAAGTTCAACAGCGAGAGGAAAGCTTTTAACATGACCAGAATTTAACTCCAGGTCGACTGCCGTGTTCCCCGTATCCGCTCCATTGAGATGTACATTTTGTTGCATAACTCAAGTACGGGATATCACACACCCCTGAGACTTTGACAGGTAGTTTATTTACTATTTTCCCACAATATCTCGATTTATGGACTTTAATTTTTGAATGATAAGCGATTAGTTTTTACAAATATACTAGCGTCACTTGAAACTGTCCAGAAACGTTCCTTTCTTGTGTTTCAAATGAACCTGGATTGACGTATTTGTAAACAGTTTCATTCTGCTAATTAATTTTCTACTCACATTTCAACGAGACTCCATTAACGTTTATGCGAAAAAATCCTACATCGTTCGATAAGCGTTTCCTTTCTCAAACAATTATCCATCGAAGCGAAAACAAGTGTGCTTAGTTTTTTTTGGAATCAATACACTATTTTTATCACATTGCATAACGATAAACCTCTGTGGCCTAAAGGTCATTGTTCCTGCCTGTGACGCAGTTAACCCGGGTTCGATGTCTTTTAGTGGTATATATCACGGGCTTTATTTTTTCTGTTTCTCTTTTTCTTGTTCTTTTAGAAATATTTTTTACAAGTGTTATAATTATTGTTCTCAATGGTTGAGCTGTATTTTAGAGGAATATATGTTGATAGTGGTCTAAAGAAATAGACTCCAACACAAGCTAAGCACAATGCGTCCGATGTAAGAAAGACAGACTTCCTCTATTCTTTTGTTTAGCGCTAAGTTAGGGATACAATACTGTTTTTTGCAAGCCCGAGTTTAGACTAATTGTAGCCTCTTGTTATTTTAAAAGCACATGCTGTATTTTAAAGTTGCGTTATAAATAATGCTTATGTGATGCAATCAAACCACTGCGTCCTGTCAGTAAACTGAGTCTCGATATTCAAGGTGTCATGCGTATTACAGATAACTGAAATAGCGTGTATTTGTGACTTAACTGGTTTCTGTTCCAAAGTTCCCGGCACTTTTGATGAGTCTTCGAATATATAAGAATCAGTTAGGTTGTAAACAGAACATCGTCGATCAGACGCTAAAAAGTTGTATCTCTGCAAACCATTCATTTAATTAAAACTACTAATCCTATGGTTGTATTCAATGAACTCTTTTAAAAGAAAACAATGCCATCTTTATTTATTTTGATACCAAAACCCCATACCCCAGAGCGATGCGAGCGGTCAAACTCACCAACTGCATTCCGTGCTCTTGAATCGGCCCCTCCCGGAATTACATTTCAGAAACCCCAGGGATATACTTTTCTCAATGACCTGAGCTATAGTCCTCACAGGATGGAGTACTCGAGTTAAAAGTGGAAAGTCAGTCTGCACAGTTACAGGAGCCCATGACTTGGAAAGTATACCGGTTGTTGGTTATCTGTGTTCATGCAAACTAAGACTACTGCAGGAGTCCCGCCAGCCAATCAGCGGATGACAAAGTCAGGGATATAGAGTTGTTGGGAGAATGTTTGATCAAAAGCACATCACTAGTGCAGGATAAAACGCACCAGAATGTACATTTTCGTCCGAATAAATAATCCAAAACCGGTCTGAAAATGGACTCGTCAGTGAAGATATTGAGACGATCCAGTGAAATAGGGACCAACTGACTCAGATGTGAGTAAATAACTGTAGCGGATAGGGCTATGTCCTGCAATAGATGGGCCTGAGTGACAAGTGGGTACTTTCAGTCACGAGTTACTCTATGTTCAGCCGTCGGTAACTTGTTTTAATCAGTCTAAAAAAAAGTTACGTCCGCCGTCCATGTATTTAAGAGTCCGTTCCTTCTTGTTTTTGTTCAGTTCCCAGCGGGCAAATTAAACTGCAGGTGCTCAGTGAAGGGTATAATATTTGTTACAAATTTCTATTCCCTCTATAAAGTTTTGTTAGCTAGCTAGCTCCAGTAAAATGTACCGAGTTCTTGTAACAGGAGCCTCTGGCTACCTTGCCATGCATGTTGTCAAGCAATTGGTTGACTCTGGGGAATATATCGTGAGAGGAACGGTCCGAAGTCTTGCAAACGAGAAGAAGGTGAAACCTTTGAAAGATCTTTCTTCGAAAGACGCGAAATATCCGCTGGAATTAGTCGAGGCAGATCTCGTGAAGAAGGACACTTGGCCTGGGTGAGTATCGTATTACAATGATTGTTTCACAATGTGGCCCGTATCTGCTAGCTACGGTATTACAATTAAACGAAAAAATAGTGAATGCTTAGCCTTATTATGCAATGCAATTTTCGCTGTGTCACGCGAGATCATTCATTTTGGTCCGTACATCTTTAGGCAATAAGACTGAATACCTTGTTTAACAGTACGAGAAAATATTGATAACTGTTTAACAAGAGGCCGAGTGATTACAACACTGATAACCTGGTGTTTGGTCAAAATGGTCCGCACAGAATACTTTTAATCATTCTAAAATCTCATGGATTACATCACACACTAAACAACCCGGAGCATTGCTCATGTGTGACTATTAAACTCCATGAAAAGAGTTCGCCGGTACCTTGGAGAGTGGGGAGGGAGAGTAAAACGCACCAAGCTAGGTAAGCTAAAATACGTGAAACACGAACATCATATCCATGGTACAAACAGACAAACTGCAAACAAATGCCGAGGTGTAAAAGATGCTGATTAGTTAATTTCCAATGAAAAATTGCTTGCTTTTCGAGCACTTTTGAGAAAACTGCAAGATAACATCATTACTTTTTTGTTTTGTTTTTTCCTTTTTAATTACACCATTAATCGCTGATAGTTAACAGCACAGAAAAAATCCTTGTTGCTGGAGTTGAAAAATCATTCTCACCTTCGTACAGTTGCTGGTTTTTATGTTACGTCATCAAAATTTCAAAACTCCACAAAACTCCTTTTTTATAGTTTTTTTTTTGTAACTGATGATGCTCCATTGAAATGAATCTTCAAAGAAAATTTCATGTTTTGCTTTGCTTTGCAAGTACAGAAAACTGGATCAAAGTCGTGGCCGCAGCGTTAATTAAGAGCAAGTACTCTCGAGGTGTTACGTAACTGCTATGTTTCGCGATATTCTTGAAAAAGTGCCTTCTCAACAATACTGAAGAGAAATTGAGAAACGCCATTTTATGATCCCGTTTCGGTTTCTTTTACTGACTTCAACGGCTGCTTTGTTGGTGCTGACTTCACGTGTGATGAGATGGACACCAACATGGCGACCTATACGAAGTCTTGTAATATAATTGCTATAAGAGCTTTTTCACAGTCACTTAACTGTGTGTCGAGCACTATGGAGCCAGAATTCGTTTTAGGTTACCTCTTTTTACAAGCACTTCATTTCATCTCCTTGGTTCTGAATCTTGCTCATGTTTTATCATGTTGATGTAAATCAAGCATAGAATAAGTTGGAAAGGAACAATTTCGGCGTTGTACCCTTCTATCAACGTTTGTTTTGTGTTTAGCTTATGAGGTTAAAGTAGGTGCAAATGTTGAGTTTGAGTTTGAACGAAATAACCATTTTCTTTTGAATCAGGCCTGTTTTACCAATGAAAGCCAGTTGTCGATTTGATAGGCTGTAGACCCAACGGAGCATGACGAGTTTATTGACATAAAATAAGAAACTATGTGACAAACGTCTTGTATACTGCTATGGATTTGAGTATCTATATGTGGCATACGTGGTAAACACATAATTCCGAGTTCTGCCAACAAGAGTAGAATCTATGACCTTTCGATGACTAGTTAAAATGGTCAGTGTACTTAAAATGAAATGCATAATGTTAAGTTAATATTAAAGTCATTAAAATGTATCTTGTAAATCCATACTGACAGTGCCGTTCAGGACTGCACCTATGTGATTCACGTAGCCTCACCTTTCCCTGCGGAAAATCCAAGAGACGAAATGGAAGTGATTGGACCAGCGGTGGAGGGAACTAAAAATGTACTAGAAGCATGTGCAAAGACCAAGAGTGGAGTGAAAAGAGTTGTGGTGACGGGCTCTGCTCTTTCAATTTGTGGTGATATCTTTTTTGGTAAGTGAGGTCTTTTCTGTTTGTCATGGTGGTGCTCAATCAGCCTAATGGGTTTACTGAATTCTTAACAAAAGTGCGTTTTGATTTCTAGAAACCGTTTCAATCTATCCAATTAGTACATACCACACAAGTGAATAGTGCTTTTCGCACACTCTCATTGGTTAACTCGGAGGTGATTAGCAAGTACTATTCACCTCCGAGCAGCCGGCGCGCGAGATTTTACAATTTCCGACCGCTTGTCGGTATACTATTACACATAAAGTAATGTTTTGGTCCGCTAATTATTCAGCTTGTGTGGTATGTATCAAAATAATTATTCACCTCAGTGTCGGTGAAAGTGGTGGATATTTACCTCGCCGCTGGTGCCTAGTTTGATTTGATTCGATCGAGCATGCGCCTGCAAGTTGTACAGGACTCTCTCTTCTCCCGCCGTACACTATGCAGGGCAGACTAAGAAGGAGTTCTGGGACAGGACTACACTTGCCTGGACTTAAAAAATTCAACATTTACGATGCTAGAATAAAAGCTTTGATCTCTTGCATCATTAACATACCAACCCCTTTTGTTGATGGAGCAAACTTTGCAAGCTTAATCAGTTACTGATTATTTGGCCCTACGCTATTTTAATGTTGTTGCTATTGTTGTTGTTCCTACGATAGCCTCGCAGTGATGGGGATAGTGTCGCAGCCCTATTGTTTTAGGGTAGGGTCCATTGTTTGTGTTGTTTGTTCTTTTGTCTCACCTGAAGGGTAGTCTCCAATCAGGTGAGACCTCGTAAGAGCTGCGAGGTGATCCTGTTCCTATGCTGTTGCCGTCATTATTGCTTGTGTTTTAATCTTCAGGAGGCAGAAATACTGAAGGAAAGGTCTTCACTGAAGAAGACTGGTCGTCGGAAGGGAACATGTCCCCTTATCCAAAGAGCAAGATCTTGGCTGAGAAGGCTGCCCGGGAACTTGTGAAAAACTTACCAGGTTGTTCTCTTCCTCAAGATCAATTTATGTAAGCCGCACTGCATGAAATGACAAGTATACGGGCGTATAACTGGAGTCCCTACTCATAACGTATTCAGGGAGTATATACTAGTGTTATGACGTATTATCAGTTTTCTCATGATCAATGTTTTTGATGATTCGTGGTTAAAGTCCAAGGTTGTCCAAGGTTAGCCCACACATTTGTATTATTCGTAGGCCAAGGTTGGACCTCACGTATGATCTATTTATGTATGATTTAGGTGTTCTGTGATTTATGTAATACTATGGATTTGTTTCCGGATTTATTTTCTAGGTTCGGTCATAATGTCGTTTGGGAAGTTGACAATGTTGTTGAGTTTTTTCAAATTTGTGGTTATTTTATGGTGATCTTTCGCACTACCTTACCCCCGAATTATTTTTACTCGTTTCAAGAGAATCAATTTTGTGAGGTATTGTTTGCTCTAAAGTTATCTGGGTACCTCCATCTTGCGCGTTCTCTGTTGTCTTTCGCTTCTCATGATTATGAAGAAGATTTTTTTTATGACCTGGTAAATGCCTTAACTGCTGCTTCTTTTCGACAAATGGTCGAGCGTCGCTCATCTGAACTGGAACTATACCTTAATCTTGTTTTCGTAATGCCCAGTCTCGAGTGATATACTATGGAATATCCAACGAGTCACTTGTGTTTTCTCGGTATAGGCACGAGCTTTTAGGCGAGTGTCTATTCAAAGAAAATACAAGTGACAAGCCGGGATATGTCATGGTATATCACGAGAAAGCATTGTACTGTAATTACTTTATTTGCCATAGAAAATGCCATAGAAAATACTCAGACCCATTTAATAACTGCAGTACACGATGACAAGGTTGAGTAGGTTTGGTGGAATACCGACGAATACACAACGGCTTTCCTGCATTCTGATTGGCTGTATTTCCTATGGCATGGTATAAAATGTCGTATTACAAGCATGTCTGTGGATACTGACATGGTAGTGGCCTGTATATGGTTTTTATGCGTTTTTTCCGCCTGTATACCAGTGTATCATGAATCCTGACACAAGTGTATACGGTCCCGATACGTCTTTGCATACTCTGACATGTTTTGTTCCATGTACAGAATTATATGGCCTTGTGTGACCCTTCACTTCTTACTAACCGAGTTCTAGGTCCGTACTGTAAGTTGTACTGTAAAATTAATGAAAAAAAAACGAGGATCCGTAACTTACAGTACGGACAGAGAAAACGAGGCTGGTAAGATATTTGTTATAACTCTGAGGTTAATCCGGCGCACGGGAAAGAAAACTAGTTGAAGTCAAGCGGTCCGTACTGTAGAATACGGCCCGCAAAATTGACCAATCACAGCGCGTGTACTAAGTGAGAGATATAAGATATAAGATATAAGATCCTTCGGGAGGAAAGATTGCGTGACGAACCAAAAGAACGTCAGCGTAAGAGGCTAGATCTAGATGGGGTCCAAAATAGTTTCTGAATGATTTACTCTCTTTTGACTAGGCATAGAGCGTTGAGAGTTTTCATGCATGGTGCGACTTTAGTTTCACAGGCGTTTTCTTCAAAGAGAATTACCCATGGTGCCGAGGCTGTGTTTTCCAACCTGTGACGTCAGAGATGTTGCCAGAGCACACATTACAGCCATGACGTCACACAAAGCCCCAGGTAAGTGGAGAATGCACACACTTCCAAAACCAAGATAAATTAGCATTTTTAAAATCACTGGCATATTTTAGATGCTTGGAAGTTATCCTGGAACCCCAAACGCTAAATAACTGGATCCTCTTTTATCAGAAGTCGTCGGAAGTGGGCGTGGCCTCTAATCAGTATAGAGTCCCTTGTGAATGGGAAAATGTTCGTTGGGCAGCTCAAACGCGAAACGAGTTCAATAGAAATTAAAAATTTCCTTGACGCTGTCTATTTGAGCCCTGTTTTGAACAGTTTATTGCAATCTTTTCTGTGTTCGTATGTAAAAGCAAGTTTCCACCTTTCTTTTTAAAACTCAGCTGACGACTAGTACTGTGTCTTTCTTTTTCCACCTATAACAGGAAACAGGTTCGCAGCAGTCACTGGATACCGGAGTTCGCCAAGATCTTGGATGAGGAATTCAGACCATTCGGTAAATATTCTTTATTTAGGTTAGCAGGGGAAAGGTTTATAAATTATAAATTATAATTACTTAATTATCCTCTCCCCGTCGAGGCTTTTCAGGGATAATGATACAAATGCGATAAACAAATAATTCAAATAAACATAACATGATAAGAATCCCAACTGGCCGGAAGCAAACCAGTTGGCTATTTACAAGGATGACCAAGGAGTTGAACCAGGGACTACCCAGAACAACACCAGCTAGTGGCCAGAGCCCCCGGGGGAGGGGTACTCCCAGAAAATTTGATTGGGGGTGTGCGGCCCGCTTCCTGAAACCCTTAACCTATTTCAGACCAAAATCTGCGATTTTCCCTACCCTATTTCAGACCTGACCAAAAATTCGATACCCTATTTCAGACCTATTTAACGTACACGGTTAAGTTGGCCTATTTACATAATTAAAACACTAAAACGAAGGTCTTTGTCAGAAGCGTATCAAGCGTATCACCCTGGCTCCGTGGTGATACGCTTCTGCTTTTGTTGACGGTGTTATCGCAGTAATGATGAAGAAGTAGCTTCTTCTAAAAAACATACCCAATTCACGAATAGAGCACACAAACCATACCCTATTTCAGACCAAAATGGCCAAAACTGATACCCTATTTCAGACCAAAACGGCTAAAAAACCATACCCTTTGGGGCCGCACATATCTATATAGCCCATATAATGGAGTACCCCCCCCCCTCCCGGGCCAGAGCGGGATTTGAACCCGGGGCAACCGCGTATTGAAATCCAGCACCCTAACCGCTCGGCCACCCTGCCTGCAGGCGTCTTCCTTGAGGGATCTTTCAAGTAAATTAACTGTTGTCAGTCATTGATACTTACATTTACGTGGGTCGGAGGTGGATGCGGCGGTGGGTATCGCCATTATTCTTTGACTGCACCTGACGTCACAGCGGCCATGTTGGTGGAAAGAACAATAGCGAAAAAGTGTTTTGGGAATTTGACTCTATTATTATGCAAACCTTGAACTACATTTTTCTATTGTTTTGGCACCAACATGGCCGTCTTATCACGTGAGCGCAATCAAAGAATAGTTATTTCCACGCATTTCACCTTTCGTTAAGTACACACTCCTTTGTTCCAGGTTATGACGTTCCAACGAAAATAGCTCCCAAGTTGATATTAAGAATTGCAGCTTTGTTTGATGGCTCGATGAAGAAGATACTACCCGCCATTGGCCGGTATGTGGAGCTTGATAACACCAAGGTATGCACAAGTACGTATAAATACCACTGGACCATACTGAAAATAAACCAATGGTAGAGGAAAGTGATGTACAGTTTTTTCGGTTCCTTAAAAAGTTGCATTTTTGGCAGTGACTAGAATGCATGGATTCTGTGATGATGAATTCTTCGTATTTTGTGACTTGATAATCGTGAATGAATTTCGTGAAATTAGGAAATGAACCATTTCTCGTGAGAACAGCAGACGTACGCTCTAGCTGGAAAATTATTTATATTACAGCTTTCGACGAAAGGTTTGTCATCATTTGTGGATATAGATGTTTAGGGGAAGCGGTTGTTGTTGTTTTTTGGTTTGTTTTTGTTTTAGCCGGGAAAGGTTTTTATACGAACTTATTTTCCTAAAAGAGGGAAATAATTGGCAGCTGTCCATCAACGAACTAACAAACTTTCTGTAGTTAATTGATCGTTAATCCCCGGAGTAGTAAGTAAGTTCAAGGAAAGCTACGTTAAGTGCGTCTCATGTCTAACTTCCCTCTTAGTTCCTGGTTCAGTAATTAATTTTATACCCTTGTTCTTTCAATAAAGGTCAAACAACATTTGCAGTACAAGCCAACTGAGTTGAAGACCAGCATAATAGACATGGCGTACAGCTTGGTCGATGCCGGGTTTGTCAAGAAGACAGCAAAATACCAGAAAATGAAAGAACAGTTGAACAAATAAAGACCGAGAACTTTTCAAATTGTCCAATCTTGTTATTTATATAACTGCATTATAATCTTTGTTGAGCCTCATCACCCCCCCCCTCCCCCCCCCCCCCCCAGGACCGTGATATAGAAATGCTTTTTATGATAAAATAGTTAATAAAATCCCGAATATTTTAAGCAGTTACTATTTACTGATTTGATCTTTGATTTAACAAGCTGTAATGATAATGTTATTAATATGCAGTTTGTTAAGGTGCTTTCCTCGTGTTTTGATTTACGGCGTAACAAACTGTAATCAAACTAGTTTAATTCTTGTTATCTTAACTCCTTGATCTGCTTTCGCCATACTGTAATATTTTACGGTCATGCTAATAAAGCTAGTTGTTGTTATATAAATGAGAGATGTTTCTTTACTCTCGCTAGCTTTCCGGATACTGACAAAAAGGTTGCTGCTTATGACTTGAATAGTATCAATCTCGGCTGCGGGAGCACGTTTTTGCTTATCGTAAATTCAATGGGCTGGAAGGGAAGAGGCTGAGGGGGAGGGGGTCGGTACCCTTATGGAACACTCGGGAGGAGGGAGGAGGGCGGAGGGCACCGTCACGAAGCAGCTCAGGGAAGGGGATAAGACACCCGTGGAGTTCAAAGGGAAGGACAAAAGGAGTACGTTTTCTGACATATTCCAAGATACTTCACTTAAGGGATATTCAACTTTTTGAGGAAAGAAGTTCACATATGAAATAATTGTTTACGAACCCGTATATTGGTCAGTACCAGAAGCATAACTCAGTACTAAGTCTGTTTTTGCGATATCCTTACACTTCGATATATTGTTGGTTTTTACTAAACGTCATCAAAAACTAAAACTCAAAAGTAAAAAGACTTTTGCATTTTTATCTTCATCGCGTGAAAGACATTTTAGAAATGCATCTGCTTGCTCGGTAGCTTGCTTTTTTTTTTGTTTTTTTGTTTTTTGTTTAAATAGAGCAGTTTGAATTTTAGAGTTTTTCACATGTCATGTCATGTCACTTACATGAAAATATTGATTCACCGTGTGTTTTTGAGGTTTTAAAAGCCAATGTGACAAGAGAACCGTCTATGTGAAAGTTTTCAGACACAACAGAGCGAAGAAAGCCTTTGAGATAGCCAAAGTAAGTTCCAGATGTTTTTCACTCGTTTCCGGCCGCCATGTTGGAGCTCATCAAGATGGGCTCCATCATGGCGTTTTCATGCTGAACCCT
This sequence comes from Pachyseris speciosa, assembly GCA_016490735.1. Classification (NCBI taxonomy): domain Eukaryota; kingdom Metazoa; phylum Cnidaria; class Anthozoa; order Scleractinia; family Pachyseridae; genus Pachyseris; species Pachyseris speciosa. Next base: position 175,621 of record JAEMWC010000169.1, on the reverse strand, counting down.
ATAATTTTGAGTGGCACATTTTGACGAATAACTCGAGTACGGGACATTGCACAGCCCTGAAACTTGGGCATATTGTTTATTTATTACTCTTCTACAATATCTCAATTTCTTGACTTTATCTATTGAATGGTTGACGATTTTATTTTTTTACTTGCGTGACGTGCGCGTGACTGAAAACCAAGAATACCCGTATACATTACGTGTGCACAGTGGTAAATAAAATAAGTGCACCAGGCAATGAAAAAATTAAAAACTCAAAACAACGGACAAGCATTGCAGAGGTAAAACTTGGCTTATGATGGTTTAAACCGGCGTAGATTGGTCACAGGTTACCCAAGCTCGCGATTTGTGTTACCTTTGTAACGTAAATAGCGGCGCGCGTCACGTAATTGCATGATCTTTGCGTAATGGCGAAATTATAAGGATTTGTATGGGGGAAAATTGTTTCGAATTTGAAGGAAAAATTAGGAATGATGTTTTAATAAAATTTCCTCACCTTAACTCCTCTATAGTTCCTTTTGTGTCCTGTCTGGTTTTTAGGTCGATTTTTGGCGATTTCATGGAGTCAGTTCTGAGTAGGCATAAATAGATTGTGCTTGGCAACTTTTGAGCAACCTTTAGCGTTTTGAGAAACTCTTTGTAGTACCAGCAACCTAGGGCAACTTTTGCCTTCCTTGGCAACTTTTGAGCAACAAATTGATATAAAACCGATCCAAACCATAAAAGGTCGTTTCATTTCGAAGGATTTTATTAAAACTGGTTTTATCAAAACTGATTTTATTAAAACTAAGGATATACAATAAAATGACAATAAAATAACACTTGCATTACGCCCACGAAATCTGGACAGACATTAACATTATGATGCCCATCCAAGTAAACTTTGCAAGGTTGACTAGTTAAAAACTTTAACTAGAAAATACGTATCTATTATTGAAGTTATGTTGAGTTTAAAGAGTATATTGATTACAACATAGTATTTATATTTGTCATATAACAATGGCTTTTGGCCTCTTTTAATGATTGTAAGAATATTTAATGAAAATGTTTAAATGGCAACAAACAAACAAACACGTTTTGAGTATTTATCTAAAACAAAACGACTCTAGAGAGCAACCAACTTTTCTAAATTTTGGTGGCAACTTTTTTTTTGATATTTGAGCAACTTTAGAGCAACTTTTGGGTATATTGTGAAGCAACTTTTCCTGAATTTACTATCACAATCTATTCATGCCTAGTTCTGAGAACAGTAAAAAAAAAAAATTATAATAATAATAATTAAAAAAAAGGAAAAAAGGAAGTATAGAGGAGTTCAAGTGAGGAAATTTTATTTTAAAATCATTCTTAATTTTATCTTTAAATTCGAAACAATTTTTCCTCATACAAATCCTTATAATTTCGCCATCACGCAAAGGTCATTACTAGCTCGTGACGCACGCGCGCCACTGATTATGTTACAAAGGTCAACACAAATCGCGAGCTTCTGAGCTACCTGTGGATTGGTGTGACCTAACGCATAAGGAGGTTCTTTATCTAGCCTCCAGGATCGGATAATTTTATTTAAGTCTATCGGCAGACATGAAGAAAATTCCGTCCACTGTCTGTGTAGTCCTGTCCGTTCCAGATATTCCAGATTCCCCACTGGCCGATATTTTTAAGCCCTGGTTACACGTTATAACATTGTTAGAAGAACACGTCCCAACACTGTTGTAAGAACGCTTCTAATAATGTTGGATACGCATATAACATTGTTGGAAACACGTCGCTTCAACAATTATTAGGCTCTCGGATTGGAGACTGGGCCCTTAACTCTGATTGGTCTTTGCAATACAACATTGTTGAAAGGGCGGCTACACGCTTCAACATTTGTTCATAGTTAACTATGATTTGTTGTATGTTGGGGAAAATGTTTGATCGAAGTCAAAACATTCTTCCAACAAAAAATGTTGAACAAAGGTCATCAAACATGCATGCTACACGTTCTAAGATTGTTCAACCAACAAATGTTTTATAACAATGTTTGAACGTGTAGCCGAGGCTTAAAACTCAACAGGGGTGTGACATGTGGTTGCTAGTTTCAAGTTTCGCTTCGTGCAAACGCAAGGCATCTCAGTCGTTGAAGACGTTGAAGACAAATCTGTCGCCTTCATACACGAACAATAATGTCCCGAGTCCTTGTAACAGGAGCCTCTGGCTACCTTGCCATGCATGTTGTCAAGAAACTGGTTGACTCCGGGGAATATATCGTGAGAGGAACGGTCCGAAGTCTTGCAAACGAGAAGAAGGTGAAACCTTTGAAAGATCTCTCTCCGAAAGACGCGAAATACCCGCTGGAATTAGTCGAGGCAGATCTCATGAAGAAGGACACTTGGCCTGAGTGAGTATTGATGTCAATAATGGTGTCTTTTCTGACAATCGATACGATGACAATTGCGTGTTGTGAGAAGTTAGCTTTTCGCTTCGTCACGCGAGGTCATTAAGCGTTATTCGGACACAGAAATTGAAAATTAAAATATAAGGAAATGACGGAAAACTAAACGATCATTTGAATAATCATTTAATAGGCGGTAGAATGTCTGCGGCCATGATCTCGCCGATCTCGTGCTGTAACGATCTGCCAATGGCGGATTAAAATCACGCATAAATTAATTTTAGGCATCCCGACAGGAGACTGTACAGTTGGAGGACGATAGTGGGGTGGGGAATGGGGTATGGTAGGTGGATAGGGGAGGGGGGAGGGGAGGGGAGATAAACACGGTCATCTGGAAGATATATAGGCAGCTTTTTAGGTGAGAATGAAAAGTTTGAAAACTTTTTTTCAACAAACAGTCAAATCCATAGTAACTGTTACAATAAAAAGGTACGCAGACTCCTTTCGTCTACCAATATTTAGTATAAATCTACTAGCGTTCTATCATGAATGCCGTTCTCTGATTGGCTACACTATTCACTATCTATTCTGTGATAGAAAGTGAGTAGCGGCTGTCAACAAAATGGCGCCCCCTTCTTCGCGTTTTCGAAGTGTCTGTGAGGCGAATTTGGATAATTTACTTGTTTAGTTTTGAACGACCAGTAGATTTATACTAAAACAATTAGATTATTCGCTCTTGATTTCTATCACGTGATAGCTGATTCGGGCTGTGCCCTCATCGGCTATCAGGTGATAGAAATCTCGAGCTCATAATCTAATTGTTAAGTAGAACAAATATCCGGCAATTCTTTGTCTTTTATCAAGGTCCAAAATTTTTTACCTTTCTTTCTCCTGAGATTACTGGCTCTTCATCTCTTGCATCCTTTAAGAAAAACTTAAAACATCTATTATCAGTACTTACTTAAATTCTGTTAAGCGTGTACAAGTATGACTTCTCAGTACTTCTGTTACCATGTTGTCTGGGTTTAGTCATCTTTTATTTCTTGGGAGGGAACCGAAGTCCTAGCTACAAGTCCGATGGTTTTTATTGGGTTCCCTCGCCATCTTTCTTTTTGTCCTATTTTTTTTCCATGTTAGCCATTGTAATTTCAGTGTATTAATCATTGTATTTTATTAATCAGTGTAAGATCATTGTGTGTGGCAAATAAATAAAATCAGTCAATCAATCAATCAATCAATCAATCTGTAACAGATCAAACACAACTAATTAAAATGCAAATGAACTATTGTTGTAAGATGCTATGGGTGTTATTAATAGCTGTCTATATGTATTTAGTTTTTTTTCTTTTATTGCTTTGTAAAATCTTAAGTATTATAATTTTTAGTTTTTATCTGTTCATATCTGCTTGCACAACTAAGATTAAGTTCTTATCATTTGTAAAGGCAATAAAAATGACTTAGATATGGAAAAATGTGGACAATGGACTTGAACCAAAATGGGTTTTTTTCCATTCATAAAGCACCTCCATAGTATTGCACCCCACATTAATGGCCAATTTGGGGGATTCATGGTTTCAAGGTTCATTTTAATCACTCTATTTACAAAAAAATGATGGTGACAGAAAATCATTTTTTGAATAAAACGTTTATTAATAGTAACATGAAATAAAAGTTTGGGGAGAATGTGGATGTGGTGTCCAAATGCAATGTATGCTTCTTAGTTGGCCTGCACCCCCGAGGGGGGGGGGGGGGTTACTCCCTTATATGGTCTATATAGGTATGTGCGGCCACATAAGGTATGTTTTTTTAGCCATTTTGGTCTGCAATAGGGTATTGATTTTGACCATTTCCATCTGAAATAGGGTATGGTTTGTGCACTCTAGTCTTGAATTGGTTATGTTGTTTATTAGAAAAAGCTACTTTTTCATCATTAGGCAAAAGTAAAAGAAAACAGAAGGAAGAGGAAGCAAAGAGACAGAGACAGAGAGACAAGAAGAATAGTTAAGTCAGTGTAGGTGGTGAGCAACCTGGGGGGCTGACTTTAAGAACCTCCCATGACCACGTCATTTTTTTTGGTTAAAATGGAATTAGTGCCAATGATTTTGTTCCATTTCGCATTTCACTTGCCTTTTTTTACTTCCTCACCCCTCCCCATGTAATCAGCAGTAGGCACAATCATCAGCAATTATTTTTTATCCTTTTTTTAAAAATCCTTTTATTTGTACTTTTGTCAACAGTGCTGTTAAGGACTGCACCTATGTGATTCATGTGGCCTCACCCTTCCCAAGGGAAAATCCAAGAGATGAGATGGAAGTGATTGGACCAGCCGTAGAGGGAACAAAAAATGTGCTGGAAGCATGTGCGAAGACCAAGGGTGGAGTGAAAAGAGTTGTACTGACAAGCTCTTGTGCTTCAATTTATCGTAAGACATTGAAACAACTAATGTTAAACCCTGCAGGGAGCTACAGACAAATTGTTAGGAAACCTTTTGTTTTATTTTCATGGCAGTTGGGTAGTTACTCAGGCTGTAAGGCCACAAGGCAAGGAAATGGCCTCTGATTTTTTTCTGTCTTTGTGTCAGGAATTTCCAGCACATGCATAGGCATATAAACATAATGACGTAAGTCATGAGCATCATCTAAAAGGCCCATGAACCCTGGGGTGGGGGGGGGGGGCACTCCCTATAATGTCCTATACTAGGAGGCTCCGCCCAAAAGGGGTACCTCTTTCATGCTTCAGGTATTAATGAAAGGGTAGGGATTTCACTAGTCGAAGTATATGAAAGGGTAGGAAAATCTGTCAATTAGGTATTTAAAAGGGCCTTTCATTAAAATATTCCAAACACATACCTTATGACTACTGTTTTAATTACTAAATGCTACATGAAAATGACAAGAAAACCTCTTGTGAAAGGGGTGCCATTTTTCAATGGAAGGTATACGAAAGGGGTACCTTTTCTGTCAAAAATGGTATATAAAAGGGTAAGGGGTCGGATCTCAGGGCGGAGCCTCCTGTATTAAGTTTTATTAGTACCCCCCATTCCCCCCTTCAATGAAATGAAGGTGCATTCCAGTAATGAAGTAATACTGACAATAAAAAGCCTTTATCCATGAATAGCTTTTTGTCATGCGACTAACTGATGCATGAATCTTTTTGCAGCTGGACAATGGACTGAAGGAAAGCTTCTAACTGAGGAGGACTGGGCCATGGAAGAACAGAGCAGCACATATGAGAAAAGCAAGCAGCGAGC